>VZSZ01006513.1:11612-38311 GCA_013398815.1 Ibidorhyncha struthersii | reverse complement strand
AAAAAAGGACAACACTATTTGACTGCACGGAATTTAGAGGCAAAGAAACAAGATGACTTCACCAGGCCCACAGCAGTGACTAACCAGGCTTGAGCATCACCAAGACTGCTGGCATCCTCCCTGGAGCACTTCAGCCCACCCAGTCAAGCACAGCCAGGAGATGCTTCCTAATAAACAGTATAGATGAGGCCACTCTACTGGGGGCAGGGGAGAGGGCAGAGAGAATGTGTCCTGCTCTATGCCACTGCATCTTAGTGCTAGAGAGTGGCCTTCATGTTTTATTCACCATTACAACTACTTTACTTACTACCATAGATGCAGGTTCCTCTCCAACGCATCCAGCCTTTAAGTTCTGAGCACTCTTCCTTCTCTACCCTGTTTTGGGTTACATTTTTTATGCAGTGATTAGATGAAGAATGATTATACAGACCTATAAATAAATTCAGTGAGCACATAAAATTGTAACACAACAATATTTGGTTTCCTCCTTACTATGAAGTTGTATTGCTTGCTGCTAATCTTCTGAAAACCTTGCTTCCCATCATCCCGTTAAGTGCAAATCTTCGCTAACTTTTGCTTATAAAGAATTTGCATTTACAAGAACTTTGCTATCATTCATATGGTGAAGTCTGCATCGTGATTTGCATGCAAGACTCATAGGAACAGCATAACCTAGCTCTCGATGTCATTTTATCTCGTGAATCCAGCCTTCAACCTAACTCATGTTAGATGAAAACAAATCTTAAAATATTCCATCCAGCACCAGCACAGCATCTTTAAGCAGCACCACCATTCTATCACACTTCATTTCTCTTTGCATTTAAGGCAGCACTCTCAGTAATCATTCAGCATTTTTCTTTATTCCAGCCCTTTCCTAAAAAACACAAACCCAGCAAATTAAATAGAAATGGAGTTGCCAGGAGTGAAGCAAAATAGTGAGTTTGCCAAATAAACCATTACATATTTAATTAAATGAAAATCACTTCAACAACCTATTCTGATAGAACCTCCGTGTTACGTATGCTGTATCACATTATAGCAAATGAAAACCTTTATACAGCAGTATTAATGCAGGTACATAGAATCCCAAAATCATCTTGAACAACTGTGTTAAAGATAAGGAAGTGACAGCTATAGAAATTAGAGACAGTTAAAGTAAAAAAACTCGTACAGAGCTCTCCAAAATGCATCCAAAGTCCTCTGGGAGCAAAGTATCTTGATGTTCCCAGTGCTTCTTCAATCCAAATAGTCTGAAAACAGCAACAGAGATTGGGTTTTACACAGAGATGGGCCCAGATGGCAAGCTTCCAGTTTGAATGTGGGTGTATTCAAATTCGTAGCTTCAGCTTATGTTAATAAGCATTTTAACACTTATGCCTCCTTTAAGAGGAGGAGGGAAAAAAAAATAACAGTATGCTGAGCTACTGCATGAAGAACAGGAACAAAGAAGAAAAAACAACAAAACTAAATCAATCTCAAATAACTTTGGGGACCGGCCCAGCTTAGCTACAGAAAGGGATAACTCTTCCTACCCTCATACATACTGTCTTCTTGTAGAGCTTAATGATGCCTTTGCTAATTTGAGAAAGATCACCACTGAACTGACTCTGAGACCAAAAAACAAGAGGGCAGCATCTTGATATGCAGGTTGGGAGTTACCTGGCAGAAAAACATAAGCTGGCAAAGTAAAATATTTAAGTTTTGCATTTTGCAACAATAAATTAAAGGCTTGAAATATTGGGAAATGTTCCACCACACATGTAGATGTAGTGCTGATGGTCATGATTTAGTGGTAACTTGGCAGTGCTAGGTTAATGGTTGGACTTGATGATCATAAAGGTCTCTTCCAACCAAAACGATTCTATGATTCTTTGAATTGTATATCAAGGTAAAGAAGGGAGGGAAAAAAAATTTGTATTAACCTCCAAAATCAGATGAGAACTGAGGACACCTTTGATTCTAACAAGGATTAGGAAAGGCAGTTGTACTCTGTTTGGAATACCCTTAAACTGACTTTCCGTGCAGACAAGTGACAGCGGCACAAGTAGTCAGGAACAAGGTGACACAATTTGATTAATATGCAATCCTTTAGATCTTCTTTAGCTTACATCCAAGGTTTCAGTTCACTCTGGGGTGGTTTCTATTAATTTATCTCCATTTGAAGCAAAACAAAATCATTTTTCATATACTGACACAACTTCACCTTTGAAAATGATACTGATTCAGCAAGAGGTGCAAACAGATGTAGGTACTATCTGCACATTCAAAAAGTGCATTTCTGCTCAGTTCATTTCTCTGACAGAATCTCAGTGCTCAGTCCTGCTAGTTAGGGACTACAAAATCACAGAAAGAAACTGAAGTGCATGCACAGTGGTGAGAAGGATTTTCATGTACATGCACTGAAGATATTTAACCCTGTCTCTGATTCTTTAGGAAGCCATATCCACTATCAAAGGCCACCGACTTCTCAAAGTTCTCAACCAATTTTTTTTTTCCAGCAGAGACTGAGAAATACACGTATGTCCATCTTACTGTCTTTGGCAATTTCTAGTTCACTTTCACACCTCTCCCCTCATCTGAGGAGCACTTGATATTTTTTTCCTTAGATGACTTCTCCACCCATTGCACTGGAAGCTTGTTGCTAAGGCCTCTATAACTTGCAGTTTTGCCTCAAGTCACTATCCCAGCAATCCTATCCGTGGTCAGCAACTATCTAGAAAACCATTTCATACAGCAACATATAATCCTTAAGCAACATATGATCCTTAAGTTTCAACAACAGCAAGTTTCCAACTTGTTTGGATGTTTTATTGTCAATTCGTAATGGGCGTTAGATACTTAACACTGGTAGTACCCTTTAAAATCTCTAGACCATCTATCTTTCCCTCCTCTGCCCCTACCCTCACCTAATATCCTTCTACCTTCTTCTAGTGGCATTAACTGTACTCATCCAACACACGACAGCAGGGAAAAAAGTATTTCATGGATCAAAGCATAGATTTAAGAAATTCCACATCACTGACAATCTTCAGTCTAAGAGTTAGGCTAAGGGTTTAACAAAAGGCTACAAATGCAGTACAAGACAAATAGCCATTTCTTATAAACCTCTTTACCGTGCAAGGTCCCTATTATCATTCTCCAGTAGCAATAAATTTCTGTGGGAATTAAATATCTCTCAAACTACCCCATCAATCAGTATAACACTGTCAGATGCTGCTAAATACTGCCTCAAGGGAGGATGCTGTATTTCCAAAGTCCTGTTATCACCAGGAACTGGAAAAACCCTACATTTCCAAGCAAGAGTGAACTTTCAGAAGAGCCACTCTGCCTCAGTGCCACATTATTTTACGCTATATTAAAAGCAGCAACAATAGTTGATCTTCTTTTCTCTCACTGCTTTTTCCCCCTCCCTTCCTATGCTACTCGTGACCTTGTGCACTTCACCATTATATTAAACATTATCAGACAGTTAATAGCCCAAGAGAGGCTATTACCACTCAAATACCAGAAAATCCAGACACGATCTCTCAGTATGGCAATGTCTCCCTCATGTTTTAGTATCCTAAATTCAGTAACTGACTTACCAGGTCAGAGACCTCAGGGTTTTGCTCATCATCATCCTAAAAATCCCACCTCTCTTCTCAAAGATCAGAGGGGGAAGCCCAGCGTGGGAACCCCTGCCACCCAAATTTCACTTCAGTTTTTGCCATTTTAGAACACGAAGTCTTGGCAAATCCTTTCTGAATACAACTGGATTTTCTTCACAGTTTTTAATTTAGTTTTTGAGAACAGCTGTAGTCAGATACACTCATTTCAAAGACTAGTGCAGATAATTAAAGAAAGGGCTCATTTACTCCTAAGTAGCTTGCAGAAAACTTTCTTCCCAATATGTGGCCTTCCTCTCCTCCCCCTCCTTTCTTCCATAATCACTATTTGTAATTTATTATATGTGCCTAATTAAACGTGGGATGCAACTGATCTTAAGTCTCAAATTTCAACTTATCTTAGTATTTGTACAAGATGTTCTCATTTTATAAATTAATTGACCTAAAGCATGGAGAAGATACTAAATCTTCTGCTGGTTAGTACAGCCTAATATAACTATTGCAGTATTTGCTGTTGTATAACAGTATTTTCATTTCATAGTCATACTTCCAACATATGCCAGCGTGAGGAAATAAAGTGAAAGAAAAGCAAGACGTTTGCCTCCCAAGAAGCCAGCTAAGCATAGAGTTAAAAGAATTACAATGAAAACAAAATTCCTAGCAAAATCCATTGAGATGAGAAACAGTATATTCATGGCCAACTACTTCGTATGTTAAATCTTGTCTGCAGGGTGAAGACAAGGCAAGAAAAATAGTATTTTTCCTGTTGTCTTTCTTTTCTGCGTGACTTCCCCGTATCGGTTATTACACACAAAACCGCTTCATATATAAAGGGCTGTTTTTCCAAAATCCAGCAATCGGTGGAAGGGAAAGGAAAAGGACAAATAAAGGTATTTAGTAATAGCAATTGATTTAAAACAAGGCTTTCTTTAGAAAACACTGGCCTATAAAAGACAAGAAAGGCAGAGGGGCTGTCCCCTTCAAGCATTCACATCTCATGTCAAAGTCATCTTTCCCTCTATTTTATTACTTTTCATGCCAAATACACAACATGAGATTTCTCGCGTGTTGTACCTTCAATACGCAAATTTGGGGGAAGGGGTAGGTTCTGTTCTGTTTTTAAATAAGCTGTGGGAATGGCACTGGGGAAGCAGGCATTGGAAGCAGGGCTTCCTCCTCGCAGATGAGCTCCCTGTTGGGCTGCAGCCTTAAGGTGCCCTTCCCAGAGCTGGCACGCTCTGCTCCCACCTACACCACAGGGATCGTCGCACCCATGGGGCAGCCTCGAGAAAACAGCAGAGCTTGCCCGCTCCTGGAAGACAGGTTGTAGATGTGCACAGTAACGCAACACTGGGCTCCAAAGCCACATCTCACAGACAAAGAGCAGCTGGTGGGCTGTTGAAACACTCAAGCTATTAGGTGCTATTTTGTAGGTTGGTCTGTTAGACTTTGACACCGATACTTGGTCCAAAGCAAAAAGACAAACCTGAGTTTGTCTTTTTGAGGATCTGGCCTCTGGTTCTGGAAGTGAAAAATCAGGCCTAAAGAATGTGTTGTATCTGCAGCACTGGACTTGAAGTGAATCTCTGGGCAAGCACAAAGATGGTCAGTCAGTCTGGTGCCAGCACAGACCCTGCAGGATAAAGAGGCAAGAAAAACCAAGCCAGACAACAAAGGAAAATAAATAAGACTAGCGATACTCTCTCCAAGTTGATGAGCTGAGCTAGCTGGCTCAGGAAAGGCAGTAATTATTCATTGGCTGCTCCTGAACAGATCCTCAGAGAGCACATGTGGTCTGGTGTCTGGTTAGAGAGAGGGGGAAAAAAAAAAAATATCCTCCGTCCTGCAGTGTAAATGTCAAGGCCACATGCTACCTGCCATCTAGTCACACACTACTGTTTTATCAGATGCAAGGTTATTTCATCAGGGCCAAAGCCATACTCTTGGCAGTAGATGCAGCAGCCCAGAGCTTTTGCTGCACTTGCTGATAAATCCATGAGAAGCCTGTGCTGGACACCGGGAGCAGGGACCAGGTGTAACACCACTGAGCTGTTACCTATCCAGCAACAGTCAGGACTACACAAGGACTGGGAATATTAAATAAGGGGAAAATAACATCTTAAATACATTAGCCATAGAGGGTATACTGCAGGGAGGCAAATCATACTAAAAATAGTTTTTTCCTCAAACTTCAGCCAAAACACACAAAAGTCTTTTTGTGAGATGATTCACACTCAGGTTTGCTTTTGAATTCTGTGTACTGTGGAATACCTGGCTTTTCTAACACTGGATTTAACAATTCCAGACCCCACAGTGATAGATGAAGATACAAACAAATGGTAATCTGGGAACTAACACACCTACTTTTGAGTAATATGTGACTATTTTTATATTTGTTTGGGGGTTTTGTGGTTTATTGTTGTTTTTTTAACTTGATGCTGAAGGTCTCACAGGCTGCAATAGTGGGTGAAAGATTTGCATGTGCAAACAAGTAAAAGCTGTAATTGTTTTAGAATCATAGAACCATAGAATCATCTAGGTTGGAAGGAACCTTTAAGATCATCAAGTTCAAATACCAACCTAACACTGCCAGAACCACCACTAAACCACATCTCTAAGCACTACATCTACCCATCTTTTAAATACCTCCAGGGATGGCAACTCCACCACTTCCCTGGGCAGCCTGTTCCAATGCTTAACAACCCTTTCGGTGAAGAACTTCTTCCTAATACCCCTCCTAAACCTACCCTAGTGTAACTTGGGGCCATTTCCTCTCGTCCTATCCCTTGTTACTAGCTACAAGAGACCAACCACCACCACGCTACACCCTCCTTTCAGGTAGTTGTAGAGAGCAAGAAGGTCTCCCCTCAGCCTCCTCTTCTCCAGGCTAAACAACCCCAGGTCCTCATAAGACTTGCTCTCCAGACCCCTCACCAGCTTCATTGTCCTTCTCTGGACACACTCCAGCACCTCAGTGTTTTTCCTGTAGTGAGGGGCCCAAAACTGAACACAGTACTTGAGGTGGGGCCTCACCAGTGCCGAGTACAGGGGGACGATCACTTCCCTAGTCCTCCTGGCCACACTATTCCTGATACAGGCCAGGATGCTGTTGGCCTTCTTGGCCACCTGGGCACACTGCTGGCTCATATTCAGCCGGTTGTAATATATTACAACATTGAAGACTACTCAGAAGCTTTAACTAATACACAAAGTGGCTGTCTACTTATTTAGTAAAGTCACGAGAATTATTACACTAATTCCCTGAAGTTTCCCTTGCCTTACAATTTTCTTCCAAGTGCTATTCAGGGAGATAGAATTTTAAGGATAAAAATTATCTGATCTGGGAAGGTTTCTGGGGGGACAGGAGTGAATATAATATATTCTGCTATAAGAGAAGAATGTATTTAGAAATGCTATTAATCCTGCATCTTTCTGGCTTTATTTTGTTCCTTCTTACTTATTAAGGCAGGAGGCAATACTGGGTCCGTCCAGACCCACAAGGACCTTGAAATTTCATTCACTTTCTCCCACACTGAAATCCAGCATCTGAAGTTTAATTAAACTATAGGCAAGCTTTGAGTCTTGGTCTAAGGAAATCAAGAAAGGGAGAAAAATACTACTGTGCATTCCTGTTCTAACCTTGTATTATCTCCTATGTGAGCAGAAGGGAAATCCTATTTGCACTTCAAATTTACTAGCTTTTAACAGGCAGCCACTGTCACCAGACATTAACATGAAGTTAATTTTGGAGGGGAAGTTTACATAAAACAGAACAGATGAAACCAGCACAGGAGCTGGTGAACATTGTTGATTAAACAGAATTTCAGCAGAATCTCTCCTGTTTGTAGCTGTCAAAAATCATTTCTGCTCTCTAGTTTGACTTACTTCTTTTGAACCCACTTGATGTGGAGACTTAAAATGACCATTTTATTCATTACCCTCATGCCCTGAAGGCACAGACTGAGCTGAGCTAGGACAGCAGCAGTGTTGCATGGAAATCAGGACACTCAGGGCAGGGAGGGAAGTGGTCAATTTTAGTTTCATCTTTCTATCATAATCTGTGAAGACAGACATGATATCTTTATGATTGAAATCTATTTTTCCTCTCTAAAAGTAACGTCGCCAGTTTCATCTAGCAAGAAAAAACATATGCCATATGCCTGTTAACAGCTCTTGTAAATTCTGCTTCAAAGGAAAATTCATGTCAATGCTTAAGTAATTGTCCCAACATAACTCCACTGAAATGCCACCACTGAACAGTAAACTGGCAACTGCTCAAAAAAAAAAAAAAAAAAAACACCCCACATAAAACTTTTTGCCTAGGTGCTTTGCCATTTGGATTCTGCTTCTGTCGATATTGTTTTTCTTCTCATTGTTCTACTTACAGTCTTCAGTATGAATCTGCAGTAGCTCTAGCATGAAGCCATAGCTAATAAAGCAAGTACAGTTACAGAGGGCATCCGGATTCCCCCTAAACCTTCTCCTTCCAGGACTGCTCCAAAATTCAGTTGCTGGGCAGAATATATTCCCATATTGATTCCCAAACAAGACAACGTAGCTCGTTGCTATGGTGTTGCAAGAGGAAGGATAAATAAGATCATCATATATCAGCCTGAAGAAATATGACCTAAAGTTCTCTCCGACCATGGTGTTTCAACAGATCACATCTTCACAGCTGCAGGAAATACAGCAGAACAATGACAACAAAGAAGCACCTGAATAGAAGAAATTACATCTCTTCTGTCTATCATTCCTCTAATTTTTAAGTGCAATTAATTTAAGCAGCTTTATATCTTCGTGTAAGATACTAAAATTCTTAGTAATTAAAAGGTGCGTTCAATCAACTATTCCCCTGGTGACAAGAAAAAATAAACACCTTTTAATTTTATTTTCCTGGATGTGCAGTGAACGCTGATGACAAGGACTATCCTCCAGCCTTGTTACCAGCTCCCAGGATGCTGGTGCTCACACCCTGCAGCAGGAATTCCAGGCTGGGTTATCACTGACCCTAGTCAAAATGCACAGAGGNGATACCTGTTTTCTCAAAAAAAAAAAAAAGAAAAAGTGTCAACCTAGAGGGGAATTGATGCCTGTCACCTGCCAGGCTCATGTCTTTTTGGTCCCAAGCACTGATTTTCACAGGTTTTCCTCTGGCTGAGAAGAAAAACCAACCTAGGTAGAACTAGGATGCACAGCCGATGTGGTGTCACTATTTTACTTTGCATATTTTCACCATGTTTGCTTGATCAAGATTTAGTTCATTATTTCTAAAACACAGCAAATCAATGGAAGACACAGGAGATTAATTTTAAAAATAGAAACCCCAAGCCTATTTAAAACTAAACATCCACAGTACAGTCTTATTCCTTCCCCTTTATGTAGAAATGTGAGATCTACTGTTAAGTTTCACAAGTTTTGACAAATTCCTGTCGTCTTCATCAGTCTTTGGGCATATTCTTCCTGCCCTATTACACTGGGAAAGAGTCCAGAAGTACTTTTTGTTTGGCACATTAAAAACTGACCGATAAAGTATTAATTCAGTATTAATTTAAATATAGCTGTGCAACTTTGTGGAAAAAAATGTCAAAAATCAGAACTAAAAAGAAAATGGGGTAAGGAGGATCATCCAGGTTGACTTGAGTTTAAAACCATTTCCTACTTCTACAGAAGAAATCTCTCATTCCAGTGATTTCATTTATTATGGTGACATATCTATTTGTAGGATTTTTTGTAAAAAGACACGGGAAACACTCACCTTAAAGAAACACTTTAGATTTCAGTGGTAATAGCACCCCATAGCCTGAATCTACGATGAGTTTATTAATTATACATTGTTCTCAATGCATAATTACGTAAAGTGCAACAAATTTGGTCTGATTTAGTTTTCCCTTATGTGGCAAGAGTACATCCATATTTAATAAGGCCATTGTAGCAAAAGTGAAAGTCTAAACTCCCTGCACTGTCCACGGTTATGAAGACAGTAAATTAGAGCTTCAGCGTGGGTCCTTTGAGGGAAATGCAGCAATTAAAAACCTGTATCCAAAAATTACCTTTTTTTAGTGAGGGAATAAAAAAACTAAACATCACACTCCAACAGTTTTGCTACAAAGCCAGTGATATTTTCAAATTCACATCAATGACATTTATTATATATAAGCTTTCAGATAAAACACTAAAAACATAATATTGTCTTAGTCTGCCAGCAAAAGGCCATGTATTTTTAAAGTATTATACCCAATGTTTCCAAGCATTCTTCCTAACGGCATTTCAGCTCTCTTCTCCCTGGCATTTTAAGCCACATTCAGAATTTGCCTTACCCTCTTTATTTAAACTCTCAATTTATCAGTTCTATAGCTTTAGTCACTGGTTTAGATGATAGAAAATTGTGAAAACAAAAAAAATACGTCAGTCTACAGACAGCACAAAAAGGGCTGATGCAGAAATACGACTGTTGCTAACAAACTCAAGATTATTACTATAGATTTGCAAAAGCACCTTTCCCCTGATGTGTGAATGGTTAAGCCATTTGTGACACCTTAAAGGAGACCGGCCCAGAGGTGACAAGGGAACAGCTGAGTAGGAAGAAAGCCTAGCCACATGGCAAGGTTCTGGAGAAAACATGCATGAGCAAGTCACATCGCAGATGTGCTGGAAGGTGGAAGGTTGGGACAAGATTAAATCTGAGGTAATGGGAAAAGAGAAGACTGCAACATGACCAAAATAAAGAGAGGGCAAAACCATGCGACAAATTTCAAAACTAACACTTTTTTTTCCTTCCTGTACTATTCAAATAAAACAACTCAGATTTGTGTCTCCAGAACCTCCCACTGCAGCTTGTGAGAATTCCTTACTCACATTAGCCTTGTCAGACTTTCTTCTGGAGCAGTGTCAATTCATAGCTCATGCATCAAAAAAGTAACAAAAGAAACCTATTTAAAAAAAAAAAACAACACCAAATACAATAACAAGGTATGCACACTGCCACAACAGATGGCAACCTGCACAGTCAGGGAGTTTGAAAGACTTTCAGTTCTAGCACCAAAACCTTAACTGAATTTTCCTAAGGACATTAAAAGGGACAGTTTCAGAAGCTGAAAACTCCTGCAGTTCATCCTCCAAAAGGAACTGAAAAGCCTGAAATAGTCCATCCAGTCTAATATAGCCTTATCTTTGTTTTCTTAACAGCTTTGCCAGCATCTCACAACCCAGTTTAGAGAAGGTTCATAACATTTCATACAGTCTTCCACAATATCCAGTTTCCATGGATATCCATTTTGCAGAAGCCCCAGAAGAGAACCACAACAGAGAAGGACTCTGATGGCTAATTTCCACTGGGCTCACTGACATCCAGCTCACTGAGCAAAAGCTGTCATGGTCTAAGGTCCCACACGTGACCTCCCTGTAAGACTTCGCTTTTTCTGGATCACTGCCATCTTTTCCATATTAGATATCTTCATGGGAGCAAGTTAAGCAATAACAGACTGACGATAATGTAAATCTGTGCATTTCATTAGAGTTAGCCTGAGTACATCAACCGAAACCCAAAAATAACTTGGTCCACTTTTGGTAAATGTTGCTTTGAAGTCATATTACACCCATGCTTTTCTCTGCCTCTTCCCAAACTAAAAGTTTCTTCCACTACTGTAGAAAAAGTAAAATCCTCTATAGATTTTCTTCCCTTAAGGTACTCCTCATTTTAAGCAATGCCAATTGCATGAATTTTGGCACATGAAATATCAGAATGCAAAAGCGTCTTCAAGGCCCTCAACATAAAAATCAACTCTAATATTTATATCTTAAAAAAAAAAAAAAACTGAAGATGATGCATAAGGAAAACTCAGAAGAAACCTGGAAGCATCTAAAATATTAAATTAAAACCATTTATCTGAAGCAGGAGATAAGTTGAAGGAGTTTACACAAGAAGGGAAAGCCGACAGTGATGAATGTAGCAATTTGGAAACTGAGAAAGAAAGAAAAGCATGAGGAGGAGAAGTTATGGAGGAGGAGGAGAGCAGGGAGGACTAATAAAAGGAGAGACTTTAGAGGGAGGAGAGGAAACTCTGGGTAGCTCTGTAGGCATTAAATTTTTTTCTATGGTAGTAAAACACAAATGGACAACCTCATCCCTCTTCTGACTTTAGTGACCTCAGTAGAGTTAAAAGGATAAAACTGGCTGCAAAATATTAAGCTGAAGTCTCTGCACTAAAACCCTCTCAACCCATTGCATAAATAGCTTGTCTCCCTCATGGGATTTTCAGTTCCATTACCTAAAGGCAGCTGGCATTTAGAGCTTCAATACTGATGAAGGCAAGTGTCTGGATCATTTAGGAAAACCAGGGGCTTTCCACAGACCACCGAGTTGTGTGGTGGAGTTGGGGATTTCTTCTGCTCTCTCCCACTGCAGCATTTGACATACAGTACGTGACTTCATTTTTGTAATAGAATCATAGAATGGTTTGGGTTGGAAGGGACCTTAAAGACCATCTAGTTCCAACCCCCCTGCCATGGGCAGGGACACCTACAGCTAGACCAGGTTGCTCAAAGCCCTGTCCAGCCTGGCCTTGAACACCTCCAGGGATGGGACCAGGGATGGCTAATAGACATGGGAGCCATTTAATGATCTACTTGCAGTGGCTCAAGAGACATGTAAGAAGAATGTATATTTCTGTGAAATTGTCTCGGTTCAACATCTGCTATATAGATGCCTGTGATTGCAGCAGCCTGGATTCAGCAACCCATGTGTTCCCCAGCTATCTTGTCATTTCAGTTATTTCTTTTCTGCTGCAAGGTAGCAAGATACAAAAAAATATGTAATTCTAAGAGGGCAAAACAATTAGATGCACAAAGGAAAGAAAGCTACTGAACAAGGTACACACAA
The DNA here is from genome assembly GCA_013398815.1 of Ibidorhyncha struthersii. NCBI lineage: Eukaryota > Metazoa > Chordata > Aves > Charadriiformes > Charadriidae > Ibidorhyncha > Ibidorhyncha struthersii. The sequence goes on along the minus strand of VZSZ01006513.1, from coordinate 25,828 downwards.
CACACATTAAAGAATTTCTTCATACCCCAAGGTTCATTATCACCACAGGAAGCTTCACAAAAATCAGAAATTAATTGCTTAACAATGACAATCACTGATAGAACAGATGTTAGTGTTCATTATCATGTTAAGAAACTGGCTAGATAGGTTAAACAACTCTGAAGCCACAGGAACATTCCCTCACAGAAGTAATTTTAATTCAGCTAAAATGTTCTTAAGTACGCATTTTGTATCTTTGGATTGCTGACAGCTATGTCCAGCATCCAGCCCACCTAATCAATACATGTTTTCCTGCCGATGTGCAGATGAGTTGGTTATTTATCCCAGGATTCCTTAGCAAATGGCAAAAGCAAGGCACTGCTGGAAGTATTTAACTTTGCAAGAGCCTGAAGGGCACCAAAGTGCTTTGCAAATTATTCTATTTGAGTTTCTAGAGCTACAGCCCTGGTTTTTGAATGCCTTTGAATAGCACATTGCATTGGTCTCTTCATACAACAGCTTCTCTGTACCACTTATCCTGCACACAAAAGCTACCCACCTTCTTTCAAGCTGGCCTGTACACATGGTATGTTCTAGCTGAGCATGGAAATATAACCTTTGCATGCCACCAAACTGGCCAAGGACATTTTCAAAAAACAAATAAAAATACAATCCAAACAGGCTGACAATCCAAACCAATGATGTTCTGGTCCCATGATTTTGTCAGCTACTGGAGAAATCAGCCTCAGTTGGAAACACAAGAACTGAGGCATGCAATTTTAAGAGAATACCACATTTTTCTTTAGCTCTTCATTCGTTAGTAAAGTGAACTTTTTCTACCTCCCTCATTAGTTTTTTGCGGGTGGTGGTTTGGTTTTTTTGGGGGGGGGGGCAGGATTCTTTTGTTGTGGGTTTTTGGTGGGGTTTTTTGCTTGGTTTTGTTTGAGTTTTTTTTTAGGTTTTGTACCATCTATATTGTGGTGCTCTCCCCTTTCAGCAGCTCAATGCTTATCTTTCAGCCCTCTCTTATACACCGATTTTTCACACAGCGTTCAATACTAATGGCAATGACCTGAAAAAAAAACAACTGGCTGATGGTTAACTTCTATCCGTATCACTGCAGTAAAAAACGTAATCAATTAAAGACCATATAATGGAACTGGTGCTTTTCCAGATAAAATGCAAGTTTGTTGAAAACGAAACCAAAGCCAAGAGAGTTAAAGTACCATTGAGGTTTAGAGAAAAATGGACTATCAAAACATACACAAAATATAGTAGCTGTCCAACAGGTACCTCTCACGCAGAGAGCCCAGTGATTCCTTGCTTGTTTCTTGTGTTTGAAGTGGAAACCTTTACCCAGCATTTATAGGAAAGGACCCAGAGCGCTGTCAGGACTGTGGGGCATCCTAATGCCCTGCAGAACCAGGCCACGGGGTCCCACATTGTCTCGGGTTGCCTGCAGTGCAAAGCACAGCCATGGTGCAGCAGCACATGCCCTGGCCATTCCAAAGCCACGGGGGCCACAGGGGATCAAAGGAGACCTGCCGCACAACCAGCAGTGCTGGATCCTCCCTGCTGCTCACCAGCCAGTTGCACTGAGCAATGGAGGGATGGGCTTCTATCAAGGGGACACTACTGACAACCATCCCCACCATAAAGCTCTATTTGTTTGTTTTTTTCCCCCCCAACAATGCGCTTGCAGTTTTGCTACCTGGCTGCTCATTGCCACAAGCAATAAATAGCTCAGAGAAGTGAATCCCTACCACCAAACCATCTGCTTAATCAAGGCCCACATCAGCAGTAATCAAGAGGCATTCACAGCCGCGTTTGGGAAGAGGTGCCATGAGATGAGCAGCCTCAGTCCAGTTCCCAGCAGACAAAAAGCTTCTTTGCAACCAGCGGGAACAAGTCTCCCTGCCAGAAATTTTAGGAGGCTGCAAGATGTAGTACTGAATTCAATCCCATTGACTACATTCCTACACAAAATGTGGGCACAGTCAGGAGAATTTTAACCCATCCATCTTCTCACAGCCAGGCACAGATTGGAGGCATCTCTGTATTTAAAGTGAAGAGATAAATATATGAAACTTAGAAAACATTTTCCTTCCTTTTGTACCAAGGGAATGATTATAAGAACTTCAACTTCAAATGCTTCCCTAACACACCGGACACTTATATCACATGCTTAGACCACACGCTGCTTCCTGCAGACACCGCTGGCTGGGGGAAAATATGTTCTGTTCCAGCCAAGTTAATGCTGCATTTTGAATCCTTGGTGGAGCAAAGAGTTGACACAGTGTCAACATGAAGATGCCAATTAGCACACTTTACCGTGACAGCCACTATATCTTCCGAAGCAGCTAGGGATTCTTTAGTATCTTCTCTGGGAATCAAGTTGTTAGTAAACTCTGTGGGTTCACGTTCCTTTAAAAAAAAGCTAGTTATTCTTCCACACCAGAGATATAAAAGGATGGAATCAGAAGTGCGCAAAAAAGCTATTTTAATGCTGAGGTGGAACAAAAATTAGGAGTGACTAAAAAGCAAATTAAGTCCTTGTTGGGAAATAACTCATTAATGAAGAAATATAGATAGTTTGCTGCTGGCCTTTTTTTTTTTTTTTTGGGGGGGGGGGGAGGACACCAANTGGGGGGGGGGAAGGATCCACAATATTCTTCCTGCAAACTATTGTGGTAGACAGTCACCTACCTATGATTTGTATCTTTATGAGGAGGAAGAATTGCAACAATCCATTAAACAGCAGAGGCAATGTGTTACTCTTTCTGGTAGGAGATACTCTACCAGGGATGCTGCAAAGAGTGGTCTTAAAAGTAGACTGACTGTCACCAGCCCTTTGAGCAGCTTCTTTTCCAGCTCACTAAGGTTTATAAACCTCTAGGTCTAGTATAGAACATAATATCTGGGAAAACATAGGCATCCACTTACATCTCAATGATAAAGGTACAGCATGGCACTGAATGGCTTAAGGGAAAACAAAGCAGAAGTTTCTCCCTAGAGTTTTCTCCAGATGACTAAAACACATTGACTTGGGGCCTCCAAGCTGAGACAAACAGAAGGACAAGCACCCTTCTGTCTCCTTTGAACCCGAGGCAGCTCCACCAGGAGTTACAGTTCTGCTCAGTTACAGAAATGCTGGGCCTCAATCCAGCTCACAGGGACTTCTACAGTCTTGTGCTTTCCTTGGAGCGGTGCAAAAATGCATTCTGACAGTTTGAACGTACATAAAACAGGAAGCATGAGGGTGTGAAGGTGTTTTCACCAAATCCATCAGCATACTGACTTTTCATAGTTCCACCTGTGAACACATCTTCTAGCATTCAGTAGGATGTATAGAAACACCTCAAGAATCTTACAGGCAGTAAGAACTATCAGCTATTGTTAAGCATCTATTAAATTGTTTACTATTTTCCTATAAGGGATATACTGTTTTGAGATGAGTGGCTTGAATTTCATTTCATCACTCAGCCCGAGGCCAGAGGAGTGCAGGAGTGATCTGTCCATTATGTCTTGAAGTCATTATAACAACTGTTACCAATTTTTGAGGCAGTTTTATTTAATGGAATCCATCACAGCTCTGCATCACTTCACAAGTACTGCCTCAGCACAGCACTCACACAGGCTGGATAACTGAACCATCAGACTCCAAAGGGCAGTGGTAACTCCTGCCCTGCAGCACTGATTAGCACCAGAAAGTTCAAGGTTTAAAATGAGGTTTTGCTGTTTCACTTCATATGAGCAATTTCGGACTAATAGCTGTCCCATCTCTTATTAGTGCTGAGTAGTAAGTCATACTATGAAAGCCCTGCAAGGCACACCTGACAATGATTTCATTTTTTGCTACTAATACCTTCAGGCATTCTCCTTGAGCTGGCACAGGAACATTATTTACATTATGGTTAGAAAGCAGATAGACACTGCATTTTGATTGGTGTCATGTACTGTATTTCTAGGATTCACAATTTGCACTCAGTCAAGTGGTTGAATACCCATGAGACTCCTATTACTAAATACAGAGTGATCTAGACAAATGTTACTGTTCTAATCATTTGTACTTCTCAAAGGCATCAGCCATGCAGCCACAGATCAACAATTTCAAGGTAGATGTAAAAGACTTTTCATGCTTATCAGTTTGCATGTTTGAAACAGTAATATTCTTCCTTCCAGTTACAAACGAGATGCTCGATTTACTGCCGATGTTTTTAGAAGTTGACATTTGCAATTCACTGCATTCAAATCAAAATGTAAAGGATGGCCCTATGACTTTTAGCAGAGAGGTTTCCAGCACTACTGGCAGGAATATCTTTCCACCCTAAATAACCACTGCCAGTTGCAACAGTAGGCTCGATTCTGACTTCATCCAGATCTGTGGGAGTTTATGCATGAGCTCCCGATTATGCCTAGATTTTTCACTTCAAGCAGAGAATGTGTGTACCTCCATATCATTAGATAGTAGCAGTCCTTGTAATTATCTTGTCTCCTTTGATTTTTTTTTTCCTTAGGCTTTCCAAAGATTGTTCTCCCTCTCAGAAATTATTAGACCCAGGAAAATGACATTCATTAAATACAGTGAGGCAACGTTAATATCGAGGACAAGGAAGGAAAAGAGGTTGAGATTTTATCCTTTTCATTCAAGAAAGCAGAATGAAATTATTTTTATTGTAATCCTGGAATGGGAAGAGATCAGTGTAAAATTTTAAATTCTATAAATCTCCAAAGCACTATTTTTTCTACAGACTTTTCAAGTTTATCTTTAAGATTTTACATTTCTTCACTGAATGAAAATTTATCTGTGCCTTCCAAGAAGAAACACGATTCCTGAGCTAAACAAGTACCTGTGTAATACCCACTCAATGCATTCAAATATCCACTGAGATGATTCCTACTTCTCCCCTTTGCCATTTGCATTTAAATAGTCTGGTATTTCACTGGGGAGAAAATTACGTTTAAAAGGATATAACCTGTATTAGTTATCCTTTTGTGAACAGAAAATTAGAATTACTAAAATAATTACAGAAAACCTCTTGAGAAGCCAAGAGACACAAACAACAAAGGCCAAAGCTGAACTGACGCATCAAAGTTCTCTGACTCTCTAAGATCTACTCAATATTATCTGCAACTTTGGAAGTGATGTTGTTCCTCTATGAGTCCAATAGCTGCATTAAACTGATAACACATGTCTATATATCTTAGGGAAAAGTAATAAACCCTGCTGTGAAACACTATTTCCGTAGTATCTTGGAGGAAAGATAACTTTTTACACAAACTCATTTTTCATTTCCACAGCATTGTCTTCTCTCTCAAACAGGATATAAGATGATTCCACAGACAACTTCAAAAATGAGTGTTTATCCAAGCTCACCCTTTACACAAAAGCTGCCCATCTCAAGAAATGAATAAAAATAGAAATACTTTATATTCCACCAGAAAGTGAAAGACAACACCAGAGATCAGCAGAGCTAAACTATTTCAAGTTGTTTTCAAGGCAGAGACATCTCCTCCCATCAGTTAAATGGACAGTCTAGTTGAGAAATAACATTTTTATGAGTCACTTTTATTCTCACTTTTCCTAATAGCAAAATAAATAATTTAAAACATTAACTATATCATAAGACCTTAGGAATGGCGACTTTCCCACCTTTTCCTAAACCAGTTGCCTTTGCACTGCCATTCAGACCTCACTTTCTTACTGTGTTTTCTCCACCTCTTCTAGAAGCATTTAGAGAAAACTGTATATGGGATGTAATGGTGTAGAGATACAGGCATCAGCCTCCATGTGGCAGGGAAATCTTCACTGCAGACTAGACCCTCCAGCCCTGTTAATGCTGCAAGCATTATTGAGGTCCACAAGGACAACCATTTACTGTACTTCTACAACTTCCTTCCAATTTAATTTCCCATTGAAGATGTCTTTGATAGATTAGTGCTATTGTAATGAGATGATATGTCATTATAATCCTATTGGAACAGAACAGCTCAGAATTTATTGCTGTCAGCAGTGTAATTGCAGAGTTAATTCCACTCTTCTACTGCTGGGATGGGAGGGAAGTGGAGGAGGTGCTCAGCCCCACAACCCATCCAAACCTCTGCTCCAGCACAGTGAGGGACACAACAGGCTTGATTTGGGCTCCAACAGAAGCAATAAATAAGGTCTTCTCTCTGGCCCAGCAAACTCATCATCTGCTCAGCACTCGGAGTGCCTCCCAAGAGCAGGGTCTGCCGTACTGCCTGAACATGGGGCAAACATGCCCTTGGCTTTGCTACTGACCCTTGTTAGTCCAGGGCATGCACCATCACCATACACCTGCATGCTCCTAGCAAGACATCCATTTCTCCAACTGCAGCTACTCCCTAACCATCCTTAGCAATGCTGATGCAACTTTAATGCTGGCCATCCAGCAGGTATTCCATCCACTAGAATTTTAATTAAAACTTTAGGACTCCTTTCCAGCACAGTACTACAGAGTCTGACCCTAATTTAACAACGCTACTGTGAGTTGTACAAGAAACAGCTCCTGCCATGAGGCTACTCACAGTCTGAGCTGTAAGAATATGCTTAAGGGCAACTCACTACTCTGCTGAGATTAAGTTACTCATTAGCCAGTCACCCACCGGCACCATTCAAGAGAAGTTCCTGGCCCCTATTCTGCTTGGCAACCTCGTCTCCCACTAACTTACAGCCACTGACGTGGAATCTCAAAATCTCATGGAATTTTTAATCATTTTAAAGACAGATTTTAGAAACAAGGTATAACTTCAGAACAAGACGTGACACAAGTGGGAAAGATGAATCTCATCCAAGCCTGGTAGCCTGCTTCCCCAAATAACTTGGGGAGGGTGCACAGCTCCTCTAGGACAGCTGATGGGGAGTAGGTATGCCCCAAGGAGGTTTAGATAGACATAATGAAACACCGATAACTTTCAAGCCTTTATTATCCACAAATACATACTTAAATTGCAATTATTTAAGTTTTTTTTAAGTGATTGGTAAACCTGTGGTAGGAAGCTTCACAAGAATATCCAAACAGCATTAAAAACAAACATTAACCCTCTTCATAAACTGAAAAGAGCAAGGGGAAACATAAGAAACTAATCTAGTTTTAAGGACGTCTAGGGCGGATGTTTGGGGGCTTGCATGGGCTTTTTTTGTTTGTTTCTTTTGGGGGTATGGGGGTTGGTGGTTTCAGTTTTGTTTGTTTTTTAATTAAAACCGAAATAAGTTTGAGGATTTGGCTTGGTTTTTACAATATGGCAACACCAGAGACTTCCTCTTTTCCCAGAACTCACACAACAAGATTGACTATGAAAAAAACAAACTACAAATGGGCACAAATTTGTGAAATTTTTCAGTAAACTTAAATCTGCCTTCCTCTCTTTTATTTTAGCAGGAGTGAGGGGTGGGAAAAGATCACTGTAACATATCTATCTTAACTATAACTTTGATATCAATCCTAAAAGTCACTGACCACCTCTATGCCACATCTCTCTGTGTCAAGCCCTGCCATTAATCATCACTGGTCTCTACAGGTGGAATACTGAGACATGAGATATCCTTGGCAATGGATCACTACCACTGTGATATCTCCACCAAAACTAGCTATAGTACCTATGAATATCTAGTGATGTTTCTTTTAATTAGTATTTAGCAAGTATAAAAACAATACTGCAAACAAAAAAGTAGGACACTGTAGAAACAAAGGAAGACTAAGGGGTTTGGGGTTTTTTTTCAGGCATCTTCCTGTCCCCCAAAAAGACCTACAAAGAAAACAAGTTCAGAAAACAAGTTTGTGAGCAGCTTTTCTTAAATTCTGTATTGACAAAGCAAGATCGCTTTTTTCAATGCAGCTGCAGCAAAATGGACTGGAGCTAAATAGTTTTCTATGCAATTCCCTATTGTTATCTCAAGTCAGTTTTTCTGCAGGGACATTGTGCCTCCTGCTTTTGTTGTGTCTGGTACAAGTGAGTGATCATCTTCCTGTGTCCTCGTTTAGAGGAATCAACTCACCCAAAGGAATATGTGATTGTCCATATTGGGGTATGGATGGCAGGTCAATAGAATCACATTGTAGTTTTCACCTGATAGCTCCAGGTAATGACTGCATCAGAACAGAAAAAAAAAATCCCTATCATACACCTACTACACATGAAATGATGTAACTAGTGGGAAGCTCCCATGCAAAACCTACAGAGATCAACTTAAAGGCTACCTGATGAGACTGGGTCATCTTAACCTCCACAACTGTGATTGTTTACATTTCCTACTACTCATTCCCAGTTAAATTTATCCAGCCTCTATTTAAATATACCACCATTATTTTACTCTGTTCTTTGTCTCCAGTTGCTAAAAACAACTCTGAGGCAAACAGGGTAGTGGGAATGGCACTGCTACGCAATAAGGTTGAATGGTTATTTCTCTGTCCAAGTGGATTTCAAGCCAGGGGGATTTGTTCATTTCTCCCACACCAACCCCAGTAATATGCCAGCTCGAGTGAGTGCACTTCTTTGGCTGAAATGACAGCGCCCAGATGCCAGAGGTGCCAATTAAATCACCAGAACTACACAAGTGACTGCTGCACATAGAAGCAAAATGATAAATAACCACACCTGAGTGACTGCTACTGACTCAAGACTGGAAAAAGATGGGATCGTGTGTGCAGCGTTGCTCTGCTCAGTGGGCTCTGCCGCTGGATACTGGGTTTGATCCAGCACAGCAGGAAAAGAGAAGGTGCCCAACAGCTCTCTCACCTGGCAAAGGGCCCTGCCATTGCTGCCAGTCTGGAGGAGGTCACTTAGGCAGCCTGAATCTGTCAGACTGATGATCAGGGCAATCCTACACAGTAAGTGAGGGAAAGGGGGGAAGAGGAAGGATTTGAAAGAAATTTCCAGAGTGAAGACGGTGAGATCCCAGATTAATCACCCAAATCACTCAGTTCTAAAGAAGGGAGACACTAGTGATCGCATAAAGCCAAGACTTGACTCTGACACCCATTACACTTCGGACAACCCTTGGTTAAGTTTCTGCTTTAACTGGTTCAAGCCAGAGATTTGAACATAGGTCTCGCACAATCCAGTAAGCGATATAATCCCTAGTTATCACTGCCTGGCAGGGACAGGGCTGCTTTAGAGCTGCCCTACTTTTATAAATAAATGTTTACTGCAGGCAAGATACAAAGATAAGCCATGACATATAGCCAGTATATAACAGACTAAAAGGTTCAGTGTCCTTTCCACAAAGTTTTAATTTACTCACGAAGAGCAGCTCCAGCTGCAGAGCTTGAGACCAGACCCCCAGAGAGTCCCGAAGTGCAGCCACAATGTCCATTTGAGGGCTGCCCCACTGCTGATGCAGGGTAGGTGAGAGGACCTCTACCTCTTTACACAGGAGATGGCTCTGAAAAGACTTCAGTGAAACATTTTATGTTAATAAAATCATCTAATCTCATCTTTCTCTCAGGTCTTCTCACTCACTACTTTAAGACACCAATGTCTGTCACTGGGCAGTCAGCAGAACTTGAGCCAATGGTTTAAAAAGTTTAAAAACTGTTAGAAATTAGGTTATAGTTACACAAGGGCCGGGACAGATTAAGATAGGGGCGGGGGGGGGGAACAGAAGTCCATTCCACAGTTTGTTACTATATAGATGAGAACTTGCTCATAATGTATAAAAAAAATTATTTTCCTCATGACTCTTGCCAGTATGAAATTCTATTTGCTGTGCATTTACTTTCCATTACCAACAACACAGGAAGCAGGCTGCAAAAATAGTTTCTCTAAGTCACTGAATCACATTTAAAGGGGAAAAAAATGCTTTGGAATACATCACACTAGTGGAGACACAAACTTTCAGCTGCAGCTAAAGCATAATAAAACTCTACCAGTCTAGGGGTAGAGGCACAAGTTTTCCTGGTTACCAAAAAATACAGATGTAGGTAACAATAGGTATTTTTGTCATCTTCCTTAAGCCTGGTTTCACATCAGAAAGACCATTTGCCCATCCTACTTCCATTTCAGCAACAGCACACAAGCTTTTAGTATTTGTTTGCTGTGCTTGCCATGCTGAGTTATGTTCTCTTAGTCAGCTTCTATTTTTCACCATTGTACCAAAATGCAAGTCAGGCCAAGCTCATCAAAACCCTGCCCGTCTTGTCAGGAATTTTGGAACCCCTCTACAAAGAACAGGGCCATGCTTGCACCATCAGGAAGTCCAATTCAGTTGTTAAAGAGAAGCAATAGAGGGTACATCCTCTCCTGTTTTATTTATTTTTCATGCCATTAGACACCTTCCTTCACTCCAGGTGAAGAGACTAGTAAAGCTGTTTCTAGTTGTTGTTTTGTGTATTAAAAATAGAATATTAAGTTGCATACTATCCAGAAGAATATCATGAAATGGAAATTCATTTAGAGTTGCTCTTTGTTTACCTCAATAGCATAAGGAATAAGCTGTATAAGTATTACAGAATGTCCCGTAAAAAAAAGAGTAGTATCAGTTATATAAAGATTATTTTAAAAAATAGCGGAAGGATCCAGACATGAAAAATTTATCATAGCACCTACATATTTCTAATCATGAATACAGCAATATATCTTTAGACTCTAGCTTCCTGAGCAAAAGAAGCTATGTAGGCCACCCAAAGTCAGGTAGACATACCAAAATATTCAGTGTTTAGTTGTCATACTGTTGTTAAAGAAGCAGGAGGCAGCCCTTTATAAGAACAGAACATGGCACAAATATGAGAAGTATTTCCCCTCCCCCCCACCCCTAAGAGAAAGGATAAAAAAAGAACAAAAATTCCTCACTATAATTACAAACAAGTTGAATAAGCAGCAGGAATATGGTGTCAGAGTGAACATCCCATCAATAAATTATTTCTTATTTTCAACATCGGTTTTAAGTGCCATTNAAAAATCAATAAACTCAGTTAAGCCAATTATTAAACCAGTCAGTAACATCACATCAATAGGAGTCCTCATCTCATCGACAAAAGTCCTAACTCAACATGGACACTTTGTTGTTAAATTAATGCTTCTAGTACTAATTTGTTTTCTTCATGTCCATTCTTATGGATAAATTAACATGTTTCATATACATTCACTAATAAATCAGAGCTTAACATGGAGGAACAGGGTAATTCAGAGAAGAGGGCCACTGTCTGAACCCATTTCAGAAAGACACATTGAAAGTACGCACCGATGTATTCACTTTCTTGCCACATGTGAAACAAATGAAGAACTAAAAGCACATACTGCCAGTCTGCTTTCACAGCAGGAACACAGAGTCCGTCTACAGGCCAAGGCATCCTTATTTGTTTGAAAAAGTACATAACAAAAATATGTTAGCATTTTATTTGAACATAAGTGAGCATCTGTGTGATGCTTACTTCCAAACATAGCAACATACTAGCAAATCTTGAAGGAATAGTCAACTTGTTGACAAAAAGTCTTAATCAAAAAGGTATCAGAGAAAAAACTAATAAAAATATCCAGAGGAAAAAATTGATAAGGAGCTCACATCCTTCACAAAATTCCAAGAGATATCTAGTTTACAGAGGGACGATATAAAGAGGAAGAGAGTTTCCAAAATCTCCCCAAAATTTTAGGGAGTCTGGTATGTTGAATTGCCTCCTCTGAAGGTACTGCTCAGAGTCCTGAGATGACATACTATGAAAACATACACACTTGCAAGCTACCTTATGCTCAAAACCTGAGTCAATTGCATATAGAAGCAATATTGCTCTTTTACAGTATGTGAAATAGTTTTGTTATTGTATCAGCAAGTTTTGCTTTATTTGTTTACTTTCAAGGAAATAGTGAAACCCAGCTGGTTGTTCTTCTCTTTTTAAAAAGTAACAATGAGCAAACGGGAAGAGCTCTGAATACTGGAGATAAAAATTAAATTATGTCTTTCAGCCTATTTTCCACATCCCATATAGGTACAGCTTGGCTCAGTTTCTTTTACACAACCCCAAAAGTCTCAGCCAAGTATTGTCCTTAACCAGGCAGCACTGAGCGTATGCATGTCCAAGCGGGATGCAGACTCACCTGGGTGCAGCTCACGTAACAGGGTGGTCTGTCCTACATATAACTTTAACAAGCATGGAAGGACCGTCATGGACATAAATGAAACAGCCCTGTTTGGACAAGACACCCCACAAATATCAACATAGAGATTAAGATGCAAAATGGCCCTTGATGCACTTGGGGAGCTTGAATTGTTTTCTGCCTTGGAAAAAAAAATCCTTCCCTCGAATCTTTTGCCCTGGATAGAGATGTATGAGCTGCAGACTCCAGATACACTATACATTCACACAGGTAATATGCATCTCATAATTTACCCTTTTACAAATACTGCTCCTAGAACAGAAGTCTGCAGTTATCAATTATAATAGAAGAAACAAAATAATTTGGAGAAGTTGCATTAATGCATATGGAACCATCTGTGACCAAAACCAGCAAGAGTATGCATGTGCAAGAAGGTGATTCTAGCAGTTCTGAGACAAGGGCACTGGGAATTTGTGAAACTCCACAGTATATCTCTCAATTCTAATGGCTTCGCTACCCATGTTGCAGGCTGCTCTTTGCTCCTTTTCAACCAGCTACTCACCGCGGAGTCTGCATTGTAGGCAGCACTGTGTCCTTACCAAGACATAAGCTTTCCTGCTGTCTACCTGAATCTCCATGTTTACTTTTCACAAGTAAAATGGACATGCAGAAAAGGTTACATCCACCTCTGTTTTAATATATTCTTGGTCGATAGATGAGTTCTGAGCTTCAGTTTCTGCCAAGACCTTTCTCACGCAGTCCAGAAAGTGAAAGCAATACAGCCGCAAGACAGGAAATAATGTGTGCAAATGTGACCTGAAGCAGATCAGTAACCATGCAGTTCAGGGCAATTAATTTCTAGCTCTTGCCATATTCAAGTACTAAGTCTGCCTTAGAATTACTTATTTTCGTATTAGCAGCATTGGCAACCAACTGTTCCAAATGATAGCTTATCAGATATGCATTTTTTACCCTCTAGGTTGATTTTGCTTATAAACAGACACAAAAAAGTGTTGTATGAAGGTAAACCTTCTGCATAAGCATAACACAATCCATTTCATTTTAAAGCATACCTTCATCTCTACCAATAGTAAAACAAAATTTAAAATAAATATATGCTATGAAATGAAAAAGAAGAGCAGCCTACCATGAATAAAGGAGAATTTGACACGATAAGAGAGAAATATGTATAAATGCCAGCCAAGAGGTCATGCTAACAAACAGCTTTGAGACAAGTTTGAAGTAGTCATTAAAAAGCAATGAGCTAGGACACAGCTGGTTCCATGGACTTGCATGCAGAGCTATCTGTGTAAAGCTTTGGCATTCCCTCACTTCCTCAGAAACAAAGAATGCACACAATGCCTGCACACATATAAAACAGTAGTTCACCAAGATTCCTGCAACAGAGACTCACGCTAGGGAAGTTAACTCCAAGAAATCATCTGTGAAACACTGCTGTAGCAGCATGACAAACCCCAACATCGCTTCCTTCCAGAGGGCTGAGGAAAATGACCCAATAAAATCACCCTCTGCAGCTGTGGTGTGCCAAGGCAGAAACTTCATTTTCTTTCCTTTGCCCTCCATGAAACTTAGCTAAACAATCAAAACCAACCATGACCAGACTGTTTGAGTATGTCAAATGGGTAAAATATGTCCCGCCAAAAAAACATGGTGCTGATTAAAAAAACCCAAATCTTCAATAGATTTGCAGGTAAAATACCACACTGAAAAACCTGGCTACTAACTCAACAGCCTCTGCTGGAAATATACGATGGCCATAACACTCAGAATAGACAGAATCTTACTGAAAAGGAGAAAAAAGCCAGTGGCTATTTCCAGTCTGCCTGAGAAGCACACAACACAACCTCCAGCTGTTAAAATTCAGCACCACATCGCTTGTGCTGCCTGATGCAATACCTTACGTAAAAAAAGCACTGCAATACAATGAAGAGCCCCCTGGGCAGGGCAGACAGAAGGGATATAATACTGCATCAAACGGCACATGCCCCTCCTTGGTGCTGCTGGGACTGCAGAGGAGAATAGCCTGTGACAGCAGCCTCAATGCCTGCAACACACTAGAGAGGCAGGATTATTTGAACAAATGCTTTTTAGTCTCTGAGAAAATACCAGCCAAAAGCCTTTGGGGATGGTGTGAGGTTGGAGAGAAAGAGCAGCTCCCTGGG
>VZSZ01006513.1:0-11585 GCA_013398815.1 Ibidorhyncha struthersii | reverse complement strand
AAAAAAAAAAAAAACACCACACATATGAAACACCACCCCTTTTTATTTGAAAAAGATATATTTTGTGGTAACACAGACAGCTCGTCTCTGTTACAGGCAGTCAGAACTGCAGGATCAGTGCAATCTGTCAGACATGACCTTTTCAGCTTCGTGGGTTTTTGGTGTTCAGGCGCACTGAGACCAGCAGACAAAGATGCAGGGAAAGCCCAGGACAGTTCATGTCTAGGAGAAACTCCTGCCAATGCTTCTGGAAAAGCCAAAACCAGGAGACAGCCTCACTCAGGAAAGGAACATGCTGCTGGCTCCTTCCCATTCGACGTGCACGGACAAACAGCAAGGAGGGTCTGAGGAAGGTGTTCAGCTCAGGGCTAGGAAACCAGATCGAAAAGAAACCTGTTGGGAGGGAGCAATTCAGGGCTGCAGCTGATTAGCAGCAGCACAGACCCCGAATGGCCAACAAGCTCCCACTTGTTTTGAAATCTGTTGGCCTCATACGCACAGCACCAAGAAGAAACACTGGATGCCCGGCTTTCTGAAGCAGACAAGACTTCAGGCTTCCAGAGTTACCCTTGAAATTACAACACAAGAGCAGCCATATGGGGTTAGATCAAATATTCATCTTCCCTGTGTCCTAATATTGACCATAAGTGGAGGCCACAGGGAAGTTAGAACAGGATAAAAAATGGATAATGCTTCCTCCAGTTCTCCCTCAACTTTCAGATCCTGACCCAGGCATTTAGAAATACTCAGTGTTTTTTCTGTATTCATAAGTGGACATGACTTTCTGATCCAGACCTGAAGGTCGGTAAGAGTTTGATCATACCTAATGACTACTACCAACAGGAGCTTCAGATACTCTTATCCAAGAGCAAATCTCTGCAGAAACAGAGGAGACTTAGAGACAGGAAACCTCACTGTGCCTTGCCATGGACAACCAGAAGTAAAAAAGAAACTTCCCCTTTGTTTTATGTGCTCAGATGGAGAATTTCCTATCATCTGAGGAGTTACAGGGCATCTCTTTCCAGGTCACCCAACTCTTCTACACATCCCAGATCAGCCCTGTGAGATCAGAAAGGGATGGTGAAA
Source organism: Ibidorhyncha struthersii (assembly GCA_013398815.1). Lineage (NCBI taxonomy): Eukaryota > Metazoa > Chordata > Aves > Charadriiformes > Charadriidae > Ibidorhyncha > Ibidorhyncha struthersii. The sequence goes on along the minus strand of VZSZ01006513.1, from coordinate 10,499 downwards.
GCAAACACCATCTGCAGAGCTCTGCAAGCAGCAGCTGATGGTAACAGACTGTCTCCCTGCAGTTCAATGCAGCACCCCTCTCACAGCCAGGCTCTGAGCAGGGCACAGTCAGTGATTAAAGACTGCGCTGCTGACTATCATCAGAGTTATAACCACTATACCAAGAAGAGACCTCACTGAATGCCTCACTTTTTTTTCTGTTGAGTCATTTCAGCAGTTTACAAGGTACAATCCAGGAGAGAAGGCTGTTAAACTATAAAGCTAATTTGGCTGAGAACACGATACACTTGCTTTATTCTCAACAGAAGGTAGCAAATACTTGCTTTGTTCAGTTAAATTGATAGCAGGTTCTACACACTGCAGATATAAATGACTTTCACAGACTTGGCTTAGCACCTAGAACAAAGAGACACCTGAAAGTAGACGGCTATGTTATTTGTGAAACAGCATTGCATCCTGTATTTGTAATCTGTGTGTTATGTCCATACATCAATGAGACGAGTTCATCAATAAGCAGCCTTAGCTCCGAGTTTCTGCAACTTCTATTTATTTTTTTCAGTATTTACTTCTGTTCACATTAGTCTCACAACAATATAATTCCTTAGGTTTAGGGAAAAGGCCTGAAATCATTTTTGTATTTGTTTGCCTAACCCATACAATTGACCTCCACTGTAACAACTGTCATCAGAGATTTTGCTGTCCTGTACAACTGCAAATACAGCAGGAGAGAACTCCACTCCTGCACAGTTTTCACTTTTCCAATAAATTAAACATGAAAGACTATCCATGTACCATGCAGAGTGTTTCACTCACATCTGCCTCCCACTGCTTGATCTGGAAAACTTCACATCCTAACCATAAACCTCCCACCTACAGTAGCGCAAGATGTAAAGGAAATGAGTCAAGAACTTTTCTTATACTTAAGAACTTAAAGAGGAATTCACAGATAAAGAGGAAACCTAGAAACTGCAGCCTAGCTTGCAGAAACATCACTAAGTTCTGTATGACAAAACGTTTGGTTGAGAGGAAAAAAAAAAAAAAAACACACCCACACCCTATGAATTTCCATCCTTTCTCATAAAATGTGAAACTGGCTTCTTACTTCCTAATTATTGTGTAGCTGTAAAATAGTAGTCACGTCATGGGTAGTTTCACTAAATACAAGAAAAATCTATAGTGACCAGTTCAGTCATCAGCCCACAAAAACCAAACAGGCTTAAAACTGAAGCAGAGGAAATTCAGATTATAGACTACAGAGTAAAAAAAAGAAGGCACATTGAAAGTTGAGCCAAACTGACAAAAAAATAAAACCAAAAGAGAGGCTTTGTAAATGCTCAGAGCACAAGGAAATTACTGCAAGGACTGATCCAAAAACTGTGTCACCCAGTCCATCGTGAGGCAGGGAGAGACCAGATGGACCAACAGAAGATGTTCAATCAGATGGTCCCAAATAATTATATAGTCCATGGTTTAAAACAAACCAGAAGTGACAGATATTATCTTGCTTCTATTTCCATCTGTCCCTGGCTCACTCAAAGAAGCTTCAGAACCTCTTTCCAACGAGAAGTACTGCTGTTCCCAGGCATACAGAAAGCACCAGGTAATAAATCCTGCAAGCTTTGAGCTCACCTCCACAAAGTACTTTGAAATATGTCAGAATTCTTGAAATAGAAAATTTACAGATACAACACCAAAAACTTGTGAAGTTATAACAGCATTACAGCCAAAGCCAGCCATGGCTGGAATCGACACGCTTGAGGTAAGCATGCTTCTTACCGGACACTCTGAAAAGACATAGAAAAATGAGTCACTAGAATTGGTTGTCGGCAAACATTTCTTTTCCAAAGAAAATCATGGCTACGCTGATTCTCCTATTGCTTTGAGTAGCCATATTGTGTTCAACTCCCATCTTCCACTGCATATCAGACATAGCCAGCAGTACTCTTGCCACTAACCCAGTAACCTAAACTACCTACGCTACTAACAGTCTGAAACTACCCCCCATAAACACATTAGGGCTCTAACACATAGACAACATGGCTTGTTTCTTACTGCAGACCACATAACCTGTTTCTCAGCTTCTCCTCAGCATGCAACCTCCCTTACACAGACTTTAGCTGTTGACATTCACTACAAAACATAAAAGGTTACAGTCCTCTACTCTAAGAAGCAGGTTGCTGGAAGGAAGATGCAACAGGAAAGAGATCAGCAAAAAAGCATCAGGATCATCTTCCTGTAAAGTCGTCTGCATCAACTCAAGCTGGGTTAGACATAGAGCAATCAGCTTTATCCAAATGCATTGCGCATGGACAAGGTGCACAAGAGAGCAGTTACCCATATGGACACAGTTACCTTTTGTCTTATGTCCCCAAAGTCTCGGACCACTAGGGATGCAGCCTGTAATCAATTCCCGTGCAAGAGGGATATTTGTTCAAGGACAGTGTTGGTATCGTGAACAGGAATTCTATTTTGCTATTTTGAGGGAGGCCACCATCTTTAAAGATGGGCCTCATTTGTTGTATAGACATCTAACAATAGATCCAGTAAGGGTTTCTCCTTGATTTTTAAGGAACTCGTGTTTCTCTTTCCTATCTCCTGCATTCTGAATTCCTTTCTCTGCAGCAGTTACTGTGACCAGGCTATTTGCAATGCTACATGGATCTATTCCTCCTGCTTTACTGTCCTACTTCCTTACAAACTGAGCTCCCTGACCTGCAACTGAGCCTTCCACTATGATCAGCTTCATCGGGGTTCCCTCCGCCTTGCTGTCTAATGAGTTTAGAAAAATTCTGAACATCTTGCCGTGGTTTCCCTTTAACAGATTATTTTTCCTTAACCGAGATGGGCAGGAGACAGTAGCTCCAGAGTTTCCATTCCAATACGGAGGCTGAGCTGCAGACTTCAAAAGCAAGGTTGGGGTGGTTCCCCCTCCCCTTCCATTTTTACTCTTCCCTTTGACATTTTGGAGTTCAGAGGGCTCTATACACAGGCAAGAGAAATAATTTCTTACTTGGCTAGCTGAAGGCTCCTAAAGAGAACAACAAATTAACAGTAATGGATTACAAGTAGTAAACTGGGTTTTGCTCATCTGCAGCCACGCTCTGCCCCCAAGGGACAATTTTTATAAATACAATGTTGTTGTTATTCAATGTTCCCCCTCGAATCTAGACTCTCACCTCTTTATCAGTGGCAGATACTCTTGTCAAAGTAAATGTAAATGAACCATCGTGACAATCTATGGAGCAAAGAGCAGACCGAAAGGCTCAAGATCATCAAGCTATTTGCATTTCTGTTGTAGACAGAATGCTTGCACTGCAGGTCCAAAGCAGGGTTTATGTAATCTATAAGTTTCCTATTCATCTTCATAAAATTCTAGTTTTACACAGCAATAGGGTAAAGTCAGTTAAACACAAGAATGATTTTATAGGTTTCTAGAGAGCTGATGTCATTTGGGAACAGTGTACTCCATTTATGCGTTATTTCTGAAAAAAATACAGTCAGTCACAAATCCAAGAAACATAGCGGGTGTTTTATGAGTTTATAGATCCAAGGCTATGGATATGCAGGGACAAAAATTTGAATCTTTAAGCACCATAGTTTATGGACACAAAAGGATTCATTTTAACTTTACAGTATTTAGAATATGAGCAAAAGATGCTGCAGCGGAAGCAAATATATGATGCACTAACAGCACTAACTAAAAATATTTTATTATTGTTTCTCTGTTGCACATGTTCAGAGGCAGTGGTCTAAGCATGTAACAGTGCACATCAATAAGAGATGCTGTGAGAATAGACACATATAGCACATGTGCAGTGCCTAACATATGCTCTAGTTTGGTTGATCATTATGTAAGTTTCTTTTTTTCTCCCCCCTTTTCTTCTCCATGAAGAAGGATCAGGAAGAACAAATGCATGAGAAAGGGTCCCGATTCGCAGCTGCTGAAGTGCAATGTTATATTCTTCATAACTGTATACCCCTCTGCTGCCTATCAACACAGGTGCTGCTCAAATGCATAATGGCAGAAGTTTAATCAGCATTCACCCACAGCAAGGAAGCATGCAAGTACGCAGAGCAGCAAAGCTAATATCCTTTAAAAAAATTTAGGAAGTACAACCTGGACACAATTATCTTTTTTTTTTTTTTTTTTACCAAAATTTTATCCATGCTCCCCAGCTACATCTGTCTGTTCTGCAGCAAAGCATCTCTGTGTGCTGGCAGCTGAAAGCTATGTCAGCCATGCTTCACTGGGGCAGAAAAGTACCTTCTGTTTAAAGAAACAGGACAGAATGTAACACTACGTTGCCCGGCAGCTTCGGGGGTGACATGTATGATTATGCACTTGCAAACACAGTGAATTATGGCAAAGGCTCAGGTATCAGAAGCACTTGAGACATGGCCACATCACACAACTCCCCACACACCTGTGCACCTGCACACCCATACACACTGACAGAAGGAACCACCAGCAGTTTAGCATCCCTTTAGAGGAGATTCACACTATGGCCAGAACACAGGGCCACTTCTGACACAAATATGGTAGATCCCTGGTTAAACAGAGCAAAAGCACATACCCAACATGAAGATGTAACAGTCATAGAAAGTTCTCAGTGCATCAGGTGGATGCTTAGGTGCTCTGCTGACTGGTTTAAACCCTAGCCCAGTCTCAGACCTGAAGACACTAACACTACAGAACACATGTTCAAGGGCTCACCAGGCACCAGAGGAAGCAACCAACCCTGTACATCTCTCACCTCAGCCTTTGCCCCAAGCCCATTTTACTCTTCACAAGTGCTAATACTGCCTCATAAGCTTACTTTGAGGAGAAATAAAAAATAAATAACGTGTAATCACAGAATCCTTCTGATAGGAAGCCATCCTTATTCACCACTGCAGTGCTTGGAGTCATCAACACCCTCTACCCAGGCATAGTTACAGAACTTCTGGGTCTGACTTCAGCTCCACCAAAACACATGGAAACATTCTTCCTATAAATCAACAAGCTAAAGAATAAGGTGTTCTCGGAAGTATTATATCCATTTTGGAAATAAGCAAAGTGAGACACAGATTAGTTCATATTCATCTCAATGGTATCTCAAAAGTAGCACTTTCAGCCCTGACTCCCAGCTGCTTGCTCTCGTCTTCCAGGGCAATAAAGTACAAGCGCAAAGTCAGTTTCAAATAAAGCAAAACACAGGGTAGACACATGGCCATCTTTAGGTGGGACCAGTTGGCAAAGGCCCACTAGCTCTGTAACGATCAGGCCTGCACCACAGCTGGTAATCTTCCCTTTAAATAGAATAACATAGATATGATCTGGATAGCTCCAGCTGTTTCCCTCCTATTTCCCATCTTTCTCCCACACAGACACACACATTTCCACTATTTTTCCTCAGTTTTAAGAGGTCATTCACAATTTTCCTTATTACAACTTTCATTGTAATGCCTAATTGACAGTACTTAGACAGCAATAATAGCTTTTATAGAAGAAAGCTTTCCATCAGTAGATCACCAAGCTTCAAATGGTAGTCTGCATCATCCTCTATTTAGAGATGAGGAAACAGATCCAGGAGAATAAAACAACTCATGCAACATCCAGCAAACTAATAGCAAGACTAGATATAGAAACTTGGTGTTCCCAGTGCCTCATGTCCTACGTTCTCAGGCTGCTCTCCCAGTAAAGTAGAAGCTCGTTTTTCTGTTCTCACAAATTAGACTATCATCAGGGTGCAATAAAGAGCTTTTTCTACCATTCAAACCTGTTCCAGTCACTGCTGTTGTGTATGCTTTGGCCCAGGACTCCACTGAGTTTGGAAAAGCAATTCATATAAGAAGTTTAACAGCTAGTCTAGGACTGAAAATAAAGATGTAATATGGAGCAAATGCTAAAATAAACTATAGCTGGGATCTTAAGTTTAAGAGAAAGCACAGACAAAAAATACAGTGAAAGAAAACATACCTATACATTACAAATACCAATACATATAGTTATAAATACAATATATTTTGGCATTTACCCAGTGAAGCAAAACATCAAACATTAACAATTGCCATTACTATTCCAAGTGCAATCTCAGTTTCAAGGAGCAACATGTTACAGAGATTTTGTGCAGCACAATCAAGACTACTGTAGTTAAAATAAATTACATGTTTGGATTCAATTATCAGACCCTGATGAGTCATAGCCCTCATTTGGCATTTATTTAGAAAAAAAAAAAATCTTGGAAGCCTCTAGCACCACAAAGAAAATTCAAAGGGAGGGTGAATTCAAGCATTTGAAAAAAATGAGAGGTACATTAATCAGCAGGTTCAACCTCCCAACGGCAGGAAAAAAAAATTTATTGCTTGTCTCAGGCATCCTTCAATCTGACCTGCAAAGCAAGCAAATTTAAAGTAACATCCAGTACCTTACTGAGACTCGCAGGCTGTGAGCCAAAACAGTCTCCATTATTTGTATTTCCCACACACATATAGAAAAGTGTCTTAACCACATCAAGGTCATTCAATACCAAGACCATTAAATTAAGTTTTCCTCTAAAATGAGGCCTCATTATCAAGACTAATTAGAGGATGACAAAACCTTCTTAACAGTTTCAAATCCTTGGAAAAGGCTTATTCATGACTAGAGCATTCTTTAGAAATGAAGCTGATTAAAATTATTAAAAGCTATTTTAGTCTCTGTGTTAAAGGTCTCCTGACTTATCAACACTAGAACTATATAAAATTGCTATGATACATGATTTTTCTATTTGCACTTTCACCACATGCTTTTTATTGATCTTCTGGACTCACTAGCTCCTTATTTTTGGCAATTATCCATCAATGTTTAGAAATCACGGTACATGGGAAAGGCATGATGTAATGCTGGAGGGAAGACATGCCATCCAGAGGAACCTGGACAGCCTTGAAAGATGAGCCCATGCAAACCTCATGAAGGTCAACAAGGCCAAGTGCAAGGTCCTGCACGTGGGTCAGGGCAATCCCAAGCACAAATACAGGCTGGGCGAAGAATGGATTGAGAACAACCCTGAGGAGAAGGACTTGGGGGTGTTGGTTGATGAGAAGCTCAACATGACCTGGCAACACGCACTCACAGCCCAGAAAGCCAACTCTATCCTGAACTGCATCAAAAGAAGTGTGGCGTGCAGGTCAAGGGAGGTGATTCTGCCCCTCTACTCCACTCTGGTGAGACGCCACCTGGAGTACTGCATCCAGCTCTGGGGCCCCCAACATAACAAGGACATAAACCTGTTGGACCGAGTCCAGAGGCCATGAAGATGATCAGAGGGCTGGGGCACCTAAAGGTACCTAAAGTACCTAAAGATGGGATGGACTCTTTATCAGGGGTAACAGTTTTAAACTGGAAGAGGGTAGATTTAGATTAGATATTAAGAGGAAATTCTTTACTGTGAGGGTGGTGAGGCACTGGAAGAGGTTGCCCAAGGAAGTTGTGGATGCCCCATCTCCCTGGAAGTGTTCAAGGCCAGGTTGGATGGGGCTTTGAACAACACGGTCTAACGGAAAGTGTCCCTGCCAAGGGCAGGGGCATTGGAACTAGATGATCTTCAAGGTCCCTGCCAACCCAAACCATTCTATGATTCTATGCTTTTATCCCAGGAGCATTAGTTCCACAGGGACAGACTGTACCACTTACAGGAGCTTATTGCTGCCATTAGCATTTTAGATTTCTGGTTGAGATACAATGTCAAAAACTTGTTGAGTGGTTGTCAGCACTAGAACAGAAACAAGCTCATTTCTTAGTGGCCCATATAGTTAGTATTACCTAGACAGCACCAGACACACAAGCAATGCTTTGTGAACACATACGATATCTGAATCTCCATTCTGAAGTGCCTGATAACGTTAGCAGAGGAGCACACATAATGAAAAGAATACAAGAACGCTTGCACTCTTCTCTGGAGAGACCTCTGTGGGTCTTAGACCTCAGGAAAAAGCTTCTGATAGCCTATTTGCAGTCTCTATGTGGAATAGAAACAGTTCCCCTTCCTCCTCTTATCCATGGCTCCACATAAAAAAATGTCACCCATGAGCTTCCTCTTCTCCTCTGAACCTCCCTTCCACCCATTACACACAGATTTGCATCATCTGTTTGAAATGAGATTGAGAGCCCTAGACTGTAAAATCATTTTCAAGATGCAAAATGCTAAGCAACTGTGATAACTTTTAGGTAAGATCTTAAGGTCCTATGAGTTTCTTCTTTTTCAGAGGAAGAATGGATTATGTGAGAGTTTCTGCTGGTGCCCTTGCAATTAACAAAGAACCTACAAAATCCCATTTGCTTGAACCCTGTAAACAAGAATAACCAGCTCCCTCCTAGCTCATTCATCTTGCTCAGTCTTTGTCACAAGCCCCACACCCCACAGAAGCTCTTTCTCTACCTCCTCCCAGGGCTGTGGTCACCACTCTGAGCTTCCTCATCTTTAGCTTTACTCACACAGGCAGAACTCAGGCTGCTGCTAATCAGTCCTCTCAGTCTAGTTTAATTTGCCTTACTGTACATGTTCCCTGAAACAGCAACTTCCTACCGTTTCCACCCATCACATGTAGGGTGAAACGGCCTCATCCGTTCAGGCTGAAGCAGGAAGGGCTATCACGTCCATCTGCTTTAACCAGGTCTCCGAGAAGTGACTACCATTAATGCCTTCTTCCTGCAGGCCAGGTGTTGTTACTGCCAGCAGGACTATTGCTTATTGCTTCTCAGCAGGAAACACCGGTGAAACATCTATGTAGCTCACAAGAGTGTTTCCACACTATGTGCGTAGGGAAGCTGAAAGCAGCTGAAAATCTTGCAAGACAACCAATAGCAACAGATTTCATGCTGCATTTCTCAGACCTATGCTGAGAGGATGGATGTGGTCTGTTTTCCATAATTAGATGCCTGATCAAGGTCTGTTTTCCATAACTAGATCCCTGATTCCATTGCCTGATCAAGAACCCAGGGATAAATCAATTTAATACTTGAAAATTACAGTTTTCACAAGAAATTGCATCAACAGAGTAAGTGCAATGGGGTTCTTCAGTACTGAACTTGCCAGTGAACAGGCAAAATGCTTGAGAAAGGAAGCTAATCCAGAGCAGCAGGCACAGGGATATTAAAGAACAGCATGTCCAGACCTCCGTAAGGCACATATATTGTGGTGACTATTTGAAAAAAAGGTGCAAAGCATCTAAAGAGAGATTTTTTTTTTTTCCACTTGTTCTCCTTGAGGGGTTGTGTTTCCAAGAATGAAGAGAGACTTCTTAAGGCTCTGAAGACTGTAGGAAAGCCTGTCTAACTCTGGACCACCTTCTAGCATACGGAAATTAAATTGACAAATTTGCCACCCAGAATACTTTTCTTACAATGCACATTGCTGGAACAGGCTCCTTTACTTCATCTTTTTCTTTTCTTCTGCTCTGCTGGGTCTCTCCCAACCTCACATAAACCTTTCTCTCTGCCAGCCCCTAAGCTTTAATTCTTTTGATGAACTTCTGCCTCTTTGCCTAACACTGACCTGTCTTTCCATCTTAGAGGAAAAAAAAAAGGGGGGGGGGGAATTTTACCATAGAGGTAAAATATAAAGGAAAAATAAAAAGAAAGGCTAGTAGTGGGTTGTCACTGTAAAATGCATTTACCCCATTCTCCATGTTTTACATCAAAAAGTCACTCAAAATCCAAGTCATCAATCATTTCTCCATTATTACAAAACATTATAATCCACTTGTCTGCTTTGGCAATTTTAATCTTAAAATTACACTGTCAAGACATTTTATAGTTTTTAATTTTTTATTTTGTTTTTGGTTGGGTTTTTTTTTTTTAACTCATGTTTTAATACCTTTTCACTAGGCTTGAAAAGCAAATGTCTTTCCCTCTTGACTCTGTTCTTTCCCTTCGGCAAACATTGATTTCCCCTCCACCAAGTTACAAATAAATCAAAAATTCACGTGTCTGTTCTCTTCCCTGACAACAGTTTCTCAGTATCAATTGTGGCCCCCCCCTCAGCTTGCCAAAATCTTCATCATTCATGACTCAGCACCCTTCACAAAGCTACTTTCACTACAAAGACTGAACAAACCAGCCATCTGAGAGGGTACCATAAAAAAAATACCAACTAGTCTTTGCTTCAGTTAAAAATCTGATTGTCTAAAGGACAAAGAAGTCTTTCTAAAAACCTATGTGAGCTGTGAAAAAGTGGCAACATGACCTAGGAGAGCAGTACACCATCTGGTTTGCCAAGCCTTACTTGAGACTGTTCCATGATCTTAAACATTAAGACTGATCTTAATCATGTTCTTGCACTTCAACATACAGAAGCATCACACCGATCTCGACTGCTGTATGTTAAACAGAAGGAATGCATTGAACAGAAGTGTGTATACATTCATATACATACATAGTTATGCTAGGGTCAGGTTCCCACCCTCTAAAGTGATTGCAGCCACTCAGTGCTGTCGTCATCTGAATCACAGAATCACAGAATCGTCAGGGTTGGAAGGGA
>VZSZ01006511.1:26180-128888 GCA_013398815.1 Ibidorhyncha struthersii | reverse complement strand
TTAAAGCTCTCCCAATGAGCCCTGCTAACTCTGCCCCAAGTTAAAGGGGTTTTTAGGCTAATACATCCATCTGATTTATGTAAAAGAAAAACTATTGCCAAGGAAGATCTAGTTCATGAAATGAAACTTTTTTATTTATTGCAATTAATTCTGCAGAACTTGTTATGGTTTGAGTTTGCAATTTTCATTTAGTCCTTTTGATTACTGTTGCCTGATATAAAATTAATTTTTAATTTATTAAAGTATGTACCCACAGCATCCTCTTTCTTGAATTATACATATAAACATATTAGTTAGTTCTTATTTTAAGATTATCGTTCAATGAATACTTAAAAGCTGGCACTACTACCAAATGAAGAGCTCTGCCATTTTTTCCCCTCTGGGTACCCCCGCCTTAAAAGCATTCATTCGTCAAGCCATGGCTAGAGGCACCAAAGTCAATATTAAAATGTAACTGCTGGGAACTTTGTTTCAGGTTTGCTTTTCAAATTATCTTTCATCTTACTGGTTTGCAGGCCTTATGGGAAGAAGCATACACTGTTATTTAAAACCTGTAGATGGCTTCTTTAGCTCCACATCCCTCCACTCCCCATCATGTAATGCAGGTATGACTTCTAACTGTATATTAATCTGTCCTTTCTCTTAATCTGTTTTCTTTTTTCTAGATTCCATTTTTTTATTTAGATATTTTATAGCCTTCCTTCAATGTGTTATCGGGGAATGCCACCAGGACATCATAAATCAGAAGTAAAAAATGATAAAAAGAGGCCTACCCTGTTTTAGCTTGTTGCAATGATAACAGAACATTATGACCTGGAAATTAAAAATATTCATGCTTAATATAACTAACCAATTTAAAGAAAATTAATCCAAAAATTTAATGACAAATATGTCTTCACAAGTTCTCTATATTTTGGTTTTTATTACTAGGAAGTCATACATGCTTCTTATAACAATTCCTACCTAAATTATTCATAGTTTGGCCAGAGATATCAAGGAAAAATGAACTACAAGTAAGTTGCAATTGCAGGCAAGGTATAATTTCAAAATTAAAAGGAACATGAATACATCCATCTCTTACTAAGGTATTTTTTTTCTGTAGAATGACAGTACAAAAGTGTTTGACTGAAACGAAAGAAAAATGAAAATTACGCCACAGTGTAAAATAACTGCTGTATTTGCAAAAATCTGCGATAGAATCTATCATAATCTATTTTAATGGATTTTCATGAAAACATATATTCTTCTTAAGCCATGCGTGCATAAGTGCTCCAGAACACTGGGTTACAGCTTATTATGCTAAATGCAAGGCTTACAAAACTGCCTGCAACTAACGTCTGGGTCACATAGAGCAGCCTGCCCAGAACCATGCCCAGATGTCGGTTTCAGTTGCTGACTTTGACAAACACAAATAAAACTGTAGCTTAAGCTTTCAATATCAGTTTTCCGTTTCTACTTATTTTTAGAAAACATTCAACCATTTCTAAGAATTAATTTTTGGAAAAAATCTCATTCACAAAAACCACTAGAATTTTCAAAGAAAAGTTTTTGTAGTGACTTGAAGTTTTGAAGAACAGATATTATCTCAATGTGCAAATGTTGTTTCAATGCATAAACACACAAGTATGTTTACAAACCAATCTCTAAATAGGATTTTGTAAATCTGAGAAAGTTAATTTGAGATGTCTAAGGTTTTAATAGTTAAATTCTTCAAGATTCCATATGCACTGGGTATACAGTGCCCTACTGAGAAGACTGAAGATTTTGATATGTTTTGACTATCAACCACATGGAGAAAGATCTAAGATTCACCTGCATATATGAGGATTCATATGTGTAACCAAAATAGGAGGAACTGACCCTTTGTAGGAAGTTCTCTTTGACACAGCTTACCCCTTACTTGCCAGCTGTTCTTGTACTTTTGCCCTTTTCTAAAGCAGCTAGTTCTGGACAGTGACAGTTCATTAGGCTAAAGGACCATGTTATTATTAAACATAATCAACACTTCCCACAGTTGAACTCACTTACTTAGGTTTGTCCAGATCATACGGTTTATAGGTCAGGAGGACATCTACTCCAAACTTCTGCTCAAAGCAGGCTCAGCCATGCAACAAGAACACATTGCTCAGGGCTTCAGCCAGGCAGCTCTTGAAAGCCTCCAAGGATGGAGACTGCACACCCTCTCTAGGGAACTTGCTAGGCTATATTCATGATGAAAAGGTTTTGCTTTTAATCAGCATTGTTCTTGGTATGGTATCTAAAACAAGGACTTGGAAACGTTCTTTACTGCCCACAGAAGACAAAAGACTAGCATACAGAACTAGAGATGCGTGCTCGCTTTGGAAAGGCAAGTACTGTTTCTGCATTTTATCCTAAACTACAGTTCCCTATAACATTTTACTCTGCCCTGCCTTCCTCTGAATTCAGCAAGGTTATCGTATCTGAAGCCTCTAAGAAGCTATAAATAGCTAATTAGAGGCATATTTTGAAGTAGAAAATATTTGTAAAATCTCTTCCACAGAGACAACAGTGGAAATTATGAGATCTGGTTGACACTTACAGATGTAGGATGTGTTGGATCAAGGAAATTTCTGCAAAGTTTAATTCTTGTTATGACTGGACTCAAATAGCCCCTTGGGCTGAATTGTCCACTGCATAGGTGATTCTCCTTTCCCTAGATATCCTCCAGGGCACACTTCCTCACTAAACTGCTAATCAGCCAGATAAAAAAGGGTTTCAAGCACTGATCCAACATGAGTAAGAAATGGTACTGATTCTCTGGAAAAAAAAAAGAACACAGATGAAACAAACAACACAACACACCGCTCTCAAAAATACAAGCCCTAGCATACAACACAACTCCCAAGAATTTTCAGTAGGAAGTAGAATAACTACAAAGCAATTATTCCAAGTAGTCCAACTGTTGAAGATACAGACACTTCCACTAAATGTAACTAAAAATCCTTGGAAGGTATCAGTTCTGCCTATAATAGCTTGAGGACTTAAATAATTTAAGAAACTACGAGAGGCACAGTCACTATGGAATGATAACTGAAACCTGAGACACTTGTCAGAACAGATCATTTTTCCCTGTCTTGAAGTAGCTATGGAGCTGGCCACATATTCCACCATTTCAAAGACAGAAAGACAGATGAAGTGAAGGAATGAACATCTACATTTTTCTTTTTTTCTTTTTTTTTTTTTTGATGTTAATTTCAAAGCCCACTGACAAGTTCAGAGTTCTCCTGAAACACCATGTAACCCTATACCCATCAGAAATAAAGGAAGGGAAATACTTGTGACTCTAGGGTACAGGGTATAGCCTCTGATGACTTGGGGATTTCATCGTTTTTCCCTGCAGCTAACTTTACACACCATCCAAAATCTGTGTATCAGGGCAGCCAACAGAAGAGGAAGAATGAAGATGGTAGGGGGGAAACCAGTTTCTGTCAACCCAGAATTGAAAAGCTCTGCCTGCTAATCTAAACAGACAAACAGTATATTGCCTCTACGGCATTGGGATAGTACTGGTCTGCAAAAGTCATGCTGTAGCTCCTGTAGTTCTAACAAGAAAACTGTATGCTAAAATAACGTCTCATCAGTGTACTATCTCTTACTGATGAATGTAGTCTACCCAATCATTTATTGAAAATCCCTACAAATTTTTTAATTGTCCCAATGAAATCCAATTCTTGAGTCTACAGGCACAATTAACATAAATAATAAAAAGTATCAGCCCTTCTTATCTGTGCTTAAGCAGAGAGTTACTGAGCCAAAATTCCCTTCTGGGATAAGATTAATGTACCACATAATAACAATCAAAATTTCCATCAGTGCTGATAAATAAACCAGCTAGAGCCTGAAAAGTGCCACAGTATCTCCCTTACTGTTTCCCACTTTAAATTGTTTTTGTCCATAGCTTAGCCATTGTCTACCCATTGTTAGCTTATCTACTTATCCAATAATTATTATGTAGACCACAATTGTCAATAACAAAATATTATTAAAATTAACATTCCACCTCTCTCGAACCCAACTGTTTAATTATGATTTTACCAAAAATCTCTTAATTTATCAATTAAGACATCTCACTAAAGTTACCTAGTCTTGAGTAAGAACAGTCAGTTGTATTCTTTTTGATCAGCCATTTCTTCCCTGCATTTATTCTAACATTTAGAAATTCCCACTGTAATACCAGTTACAGACTAAGAAAAAATATTATCTGTGCAGAAACTTAATTTTAAAAAAATCTTCCTAGTTATTTATCATAAATTGAGAGCAAGAAGTTAGCATACTGTCAGCTATCTGCAGTTGTGTTGTATACCTACTTAATTTTGACAAATACCTGAAAAATGTTTTATGTATATAGAAAAAACTATAAAACCATGCAGATGTTAATAACTTCAAGATGTTGACTGCAAGAATTCCAGTAAAATGAATGCTCTTCAGTTTGAGACAAACAAAGCTATCTGATCCTACAAACATGAATGCCCATCTAATTATTCTAGCAAAATTCTTCAGCCTAGTATCAGAATAGATCAACTTACTGATCTACAAATAAAGAGGCAGTGAACATCGCCACTGTTTTCACTAATTGAATTTTGAGTCAGTTCAGTTTACATTTAAAATTATTTCCATTATTTCATTATTTTGTTGGTATGTAAATGACTGTTGGACACCATTTTCTTTGTAATTCTTTTGTTTTATATTTGAGACATGCTTTATTGTTTTAAAGTTTACCAACAATAGCCTCTATTTAATTCTCTCTTCCCACAAAAACTGAATTTCTATCTGGCAAATAACACATACCACAGTGGCAGAATGATGAATGATTATAATTTAAATCTGAAATACCAAAGTTTTGTATTAAAAAATCTCTGCCAAAGCAGAGATATCCTAATAAGGATAATATTTTTTTCAATACAATGAAAAAAGAAAAAAAAAAGATTTAAATGATGCATATCTATACAATTGCAGTCATTAGTTATTACAGTCCACACAAAATTAAAGAAAAAGGTATCAAAATAGTCCTATGTGAAAGAAGCTGCAAGAAATAAGGAGAAAATCTTTGAGTTATTAAGTCTTACCTGACCAGTGTCCAGTGGTGGTACCTGACCTGTCAGTACATGTCTCGCTTACAGGCCTAAATACAGTCTCCCAGCCACCAGTAGCATAGCGCCAATTCTGAGACTCTAAAATGAGTGTTCGCTGAGTGCCATAAGCGATCATGAAGCAGTAGACTACATGATGAAGTTGACAACCATAACCGCAGCCTTTGTTGATATTACACACGAGTTTCTTTGCTTTGCTGCAATCCTTCGGGTTCTGTAAGTGTGGATGAAAAAGTGAAGCTGAAGAGAAGATATACACGAAAGCATACTTTTTTTCTGAACAACTGACAAATGTCATAAATCTCGCAAGTCATCCTGCTATAATAGAGCTCATATTAAAATGGATGAGCAAGCTTCAGCTCTATGAAAATTTTATGTGAATTCTTCACTGTGAACGTGAACAGTTATTGAACATACTTTACTATCCTAATGTAAAATAGAATACCTTCAACATTTCAAATTACTTTCTCATTTGTAAATCTGTCAGAATAAGCTAACATTTGGACTCGAGTTCACATTTCATTAACATGATTCTCAGTGTTGGAATGCTTTTTCCTTTGGCATTTTTCCAAGTTTGTTAGTTCTCTTTCAATGAACATGCATGACATCCAACAAAAGAAAATTTCCACCTGTCTACAGTATACAGAATAAAAAAAACTCTTATTAATGGCCTGCTTCCCAGACTAACTGACCACATACCAAACACAGAATATGAAACACATACCTGAAGAGACTGATAAAAGACAGAATTTTAATCTGCATGCACTCTCAATAAAATAATATACTACACTTCCACAATCTAAGCAACAACGGAGGCGGCAAACGTGTACATGATATGAATGCTACATTTAAAAGTACAACCTAATAAATATTTTTAGGTATGTGGACAACACAACAACATAATCTACAGAAGTCATTCTTTCTCTAAAACATAGTACTTTGCTGTACACATTCACACTTGCATGCCTCTAGACATACTTCTGCATTCCAAAGAGGCTTTTTATAAAATCTCTAGGATGAAAAGTTAGTTTTTGGTTAAACCGCAAGAATACTGATACTTGAGTATCAATATAGATTCTGTTCCTTTCACATCTAAACAACTTCAGACAAAATCTTCTGCAAATTTGCAACAAATTAGGTCTTTCCAAAAACCAACAATCACCTTCTGGAGGGAGGGGGTAGAAAAAAAAAAAAACACAACATGTGTTACTTCAGCATTTGATTTTTTTCATTTTAAGGCAAAACACATGATTCAAAGCCTAATTAGCTATGAAAAACAATAAATCAAATAAAATTTCCATTCCTAACTTTTGTTCCTCAGGCCAGTACCCTGCTATCACAAATCTAATGGATAACTTGAGACTAAATCTAACAGGTATCTTTGAGACTGTAACAAATCTACTTCCCCTAGTCTTTTAGAAGAGAAAGAGGGTTTTTCTAGTATTGTGTCCACAAAGAAAGAATTCCATGAAAAAATATCTCCTCCATAAATCTACATATTCCCACCATGCAATGAAGTGCAATGATAGCAGGCACAAGTAGAATTATTTTCTGCTGATAAATGTTACTGAGTAGAAAAGACTTAAGCTCAAAAAACAGACAATAGTGTGTATTGTTATGTTGCTATTTTTTAACTGAAATATTACACTAATATAAAATATAAGAAGCTTCTTTCTCTCATTTAGAGTTGTCAGAAGCATTTTCAGCTGTAGAAGTTGAAAATTTGTATTTTGTGTTTATGTTTGATTTCTGTTTTTGAAAGACGTTGTCTAGATGTTTTCAACACTACTTAATAATACTAATTCATACTTTATACAGAGTACCTCAGAAGAGTGTTAATACCATTGTGTAACGTACTATAACTAGATTGTAAAAAGAACTATTATGGACAAAAGTAAACCATTAGTAAAATGTGTTTATCAGAAAGTAGGACATAAGTCTGTCACAAGAGACAAACTGGCTTAGACAGAATTTTATTTAATTTATTTTTTAATTAATTACTGATTTAGCAACATACTATTGTTGAGACACTTAAAAAATCTTGATTTTAATGAAAACAAGCAAAAAGGAACAATAGATATGTTAAAGATGTCAACAGGGCCATAAAGCATGTTATTAAGAATGTTTTCCCATTTCTTTCCACATAGCAAAAAGTCTTACTGAAACTAACTTTTTTGGAACTATTTTGAAAAGGATGATCTCTGAGAAATTTTAGAAAATACCAATAGAAAATGTCTTCTACAGTTTCCATTACCTTAAAATGCCTGTCCTCTAGAAAATAGCAGCATTTAATTGATGACGTATTTGAAGTTGTGTAAATTTTGATAAGGTATGCTGTTCTTTCTTGCATGCGAATGCAAGTTTCATATAATAGCTTATTAACTATATTATGGAAATCAAGTAGGAAACACACAGAGAAACATAATTTGATACCATGACTGCTTACCAAGGTTAATATATGTTGCACTTACTTGGGTTTTAACATTAGTTGGAGACTTAACCAGAAAGTATATATATTAATATTAGCTTGTGACATAAATAGAAAGCTAGTAAAGCTAATTTCATTATGACTATGTTTGTTCCAAACTGCTATACTTAAATTTTAAGACAAGGCAGTATTTGACCTTAAATTATTTGTTGAAAAAAAAGAAAGCAGAGGTACTTAGATATACTGCAGTTTCAACTGATATTTCCTGAAAAAGGTGGAATTAATAACCATCGAGAAGGAACAAAAATTACAATCATGTTGCATGCATCAGAATAGCTTGTGTTCGTAAGTCAAAAATGCGAACCAAAGCAACACATAAAAGTATCGCGTTGATAACAGATAACAACAGCCAATTTTAAATCCAGTGAAGGCTGACAGATTTTTCTTCCTGGCATAAAGTCACAGTAAAGGATTCTAAACCTCTAATTTGAATGAGCAGTGTACTCTCTTCTCATCCCTAACTACACTGCTCACCACAGACTCTTCTATCCAAGTGAGTTGTTCACATAATCAAGGGAGGGATGGAAGAGACTTCCAGGATTATCAAGCCCTGTAATGTAACACCCATGCAATTGCATTTAAACAAACAAACAAAAAAACAACATAAAACCCCAAACAAACAAAAAGAAAAAAACAACCACACAAAACATGCTTCAATATGTAGATTAGATTATGAAGTCATGCCACAGTCCACACCTTTTATTTTTCTCAGAATTACTTATATGAATACTGCAACTGAAAATACTAACAAATTTTCAGAACTGTAAAATGGTTAAAATTATGTATTTCTGTGGAAAAGAATGTTACATGTCCCCTAAAATAAAAGTGCATTTTTATAACAGGCAAAATGGATTTGCTGGTCTGTCATCACCATGGGCATACATTGTTGCTTTTACAAAATTCAGGGTTTCCACTAAACTGATACAGTTACATTCTGACCCAAATAAAGGCAATATGCCATTACTTTCTACTTGCAAGCACTGGCAAATTCCAGGTCCTTCTTCCCTTAAGAAGTTTCACAGTCGTTTAGGCTGAAAATGACATCTCCTGCCTAAGTTACAAGGAAAGTAGTATACTCTGGTTTTCCCTGCAAGAAATGTATCTCCCTAATTCTTCTGTAGTACTTGACAACCTTTGTAATAAGGTACTCAGGCAATATGAGTGCAGCAGAGTTAGAGAGTCTGGCTGACATCTCCTTTACTAATGGAGCTGGGAAATAAGTGTAATACATTGCAGACCTACAAAACTGCATTAGTAATAAGAGAAACAGTGGTGTTTAGTCTTTGATTTAATTGACATTCATTGGTTTGCCTGTTTGAAGGAATATCCTTGAATGGCTTCTTTTGACTTGGGTAGCTACTTTATCTTTTTAAGACTTATTAAATTGTTCTCCTGCATGCATTTAAAAACTATTTTAACTGAGACATACCAAACATTAACCATTAGCTTTTAAATAAAATTATTTAAAGTCATTTTTAGTACCTATGGTTCACCAAAGGAATGCTGCCACCATAAATCTTTTCAAGAAGACTAACGAGACTGAAGCATATTCCATGCTATGACTGACTGCTCCAAATATGTAAGCCTTGTTAAATTCAACCTTAAACTTATTTCTGCAAGAGCAGCGCAGTACAAGTCTTGTACTGAAGTGTATCTTCTTTAGAAGAGACCAGACTGTCATTCCCAACACAAGTTCTCCAGGGTACTGAAGCTTTTGTAGACCTCTGTGTATCACATCCCTTTCTCAGTTCTCTTAGTAGACTGAAATCTTCATCTATTTAGTCTTTACTCTCAGAGACACCAGGTTCATGTATTGGATTGTCCACATTACACTCTTCTTCAAATTTTCCAGTTTTACTATATCCTTTCTGACACTAAGGGAGTAGAACTGCCCAGTCTATCCTTGATGCAGATACATTGTTTAAATACTGTACCGAAGTATTGAAGTGAAGTACTGAGTACTGAAGTGGTATTTTCACAGAATTATCTGTGGTAACTCCAAGACCTTGTTCCTCAATGGTGTTAGTCAGCTGTGTATGTGTGTTAAAGACTGTCTTTCCCCATGTACATAACTCAAAATTCAGTGCAGATGACTGTAATCTACAATTCTAATATGCAGTCAAAGATACTATGACTGGAGTATGAGTTAATAGTGTAAAATTCTTCTGCAACTGTTAGTGTCAAGCTGTTTATCACAAAGGTTGCAGAACAGTGATGGTATTAAAGCCAGATATTTTAAATAAATTCTTTAAAATGCACCATTTTTTTTGTCTTAATTAAAACAAAAACAAGCCAAGAAAAAAGAGACTGAAATCCTGCAAATATTAAAATAAATCAGTATTGTCTTGTAAAAAAAAAAAAAGAAAACCTGGAAAAAGGTTTGAGGGAAAATTACAGCTGTGGTGAGAAATACCCATTATTGAGTGGATATTTATTTTTCCCCTGAACAAACAGCAATATTTTAAATTGAACCATCAGCAAGAGTGGTGAGAATAGACCATATTTCTGTTCATTTAATTCTACATATTAAACAAAAGAATCAAAAGGCATAACACTCTCCAGCACATTATTTGTACCATGAGTTCATTTTTCTTTCTTATTCCTATTGGGTGACTGAGTACTCGAGTAAAATGAAACACACTCCACTAACTCCATAAGCTGCTGAAAGATAATGAAACACCACAGTATTTTCTTAATGTAATGTATGGCTCCAAAATTACAGTTTGTGGTACTTTTTACATTCAGAGTATTAGCATACAACAATAGCAACAACAACAAAATCAAAATTGTTATAAACACAATAATTTGAAACATGTAAACATAAGCAAAATCTACAGTAGTAAATCAAATGTGCCTGAGTCATATTCTAGATGGCACAGGAAAAGACTGCATCCACGCTATTAAACTTTCTAAACCTCTTAAAACAGGGTAGCCACACACAGCAGAT
This sequence comes from Ibidorhyncha struthersii, assembly GCA_013398815.1. Taxonomy (NCBI): domain Eukaryota; kingdom Metazoa; phylum Chordata; class Aves; order Charadriiformes; family Charadriidae; genus Ibidorhyncha; species Ibidorhyncha struthersii. Next base: position 118,342 of record VZSZ01006511.1, on the reverse strand, counting down.
TTATGAAAAGTGTCTTGTGCTAAGTCTCAAACCCAGCCAGAGAATTGTTTGGGAGAAAACTAATTGATGTGAGTGAAAAGCATGCCAGGAACTGTTCTAACAATTTAACAGTATAGAATATTATGTTCCAGTGCCTGGGAACATTCCCTGTCATTGTTTTACTGGAGTAAACAGGAGTCTTAGGAGTATTTCCAGGTCCCCATCTTCCACTTCTCTGGGTGCTCAAAGAAGCTGCTTCTCCAGGGCTCTTGGTTAGCCTATTCAGAGAGTCAGCAGGATCAGACAGGAAAGATGTCAGAAGTGCTGCTTCAATGCCTCACCACCTTCCACTGCTTTCAGGTGTGCACTTAGCCATCAAAACACACGACAAACTGGCAAACGTAAACTCTGCTGCTTAACATACATTTTACTATATGAGAATTGTGTTGTTTGTAAATTTAGAGAAGTTTAGAGAAATGTACTCTCATCCAATGAATCAAGACAGACTACAGCAGAGAGGCAAGCAGTCTGCTACAAATTACAAAGTAACCTCATAAACGTACAATACTCATTAACAAAGGTGTTCTTTTTTTTATTTTCAATAAATATTTTATTCCTTAATGCTACACAGTCTGCTGGAGGAGACCATCCCACCCAATTTCTGTGGAAAATCCTATTTCTTGAGAGAATCATGTCAATACACAATGAAAGAATCTGTTCACAAAAAACATGAATAAAAGCCAGATATGTGTAACTAGAAAAAAAAAAATAAATCCACTTATCACTCACTGGACAAAATGTCAGATTAAAAATATAATCACATTTAAATTTCAATCCACCAGTAGGTAATTTTCAATCCATTCAGTAGGTAATTTAAAACTATTAAAATATATAGTGGTAAAAGAGAAAGAAAAAGAAATGCATAATAAATTACAAACATTTCTGGGTCTCGATCAAAAGTATAACTAAATCTCTCAATGAGTAGGTTTTGGTTTGCATGGGAGGTTGGATGATTGAGCATAATCTTCCAACTAGTGAACAGAGCTCCTGGGGCTTTATAAGAAAATTTCATTTCAAGCCACACATCCAAATTGGAAGTAGGCTAGTCATAGAAACCTTACTTGACAAAATGTGTTTTATAGACAGTTTCATTTTTTATTAACTATTTAAATGACATAATTTCCCAAGACAATTCTAGTTTTGGTACTTCCAGAATTACTTAACAGCCAAGTTTCTTATGCATTTTTAACTAATAGATCATTCCTGTGTGGATTCTGTGGTGCCTAAAGAAGGGATAAGTGCAAACCTCAGTGTTCTCCAGTTGATGCACTAAGAGTTTCTTGCCTCTACCTTCCCCACCTATTTACACAGAAAAAGCTGCATTAAGAAAACCTTAAACTGATGATGCTGTAGAAAAGAATGTAACAAGATAACAATAATCATCTGCTAGATGCTACATTTTTAGGCCTTACTTGTCTGTAAGTAAACCTGAATCTGAGACAGATCTATTCATTCTTCTGTTCAACGACTTGCCCTTAGATATAGACAACTACATGACTGTCATTATCTCCTTTCAATTCTGTTGACCACTGGTGTCACTTATTCGTTTATAATTAAATAAGTATATGTAAGTCAAATGATTGAAATTTAACCAAATTAATAATAGACATGGTTGTCAAATTTAAAGCAACTGGAAGACATAGCTAAAGTGTGTCAACATTATGAATTCATAACTATAAATCTTTACTGGAGTTACACTGCCTAAGTAAGCCAGTAGCACTTGTGGCCAGGAACACATCTCAGTTAATCTTAAGGATATGGCCTTTTTCAACTGTTTGCCTTGTATCTAATCTTGCCTTTATTATTTCAAGATGAGACTACTGAAGTCTGCTATTCCCAGACCTACTTCTTAAATCTATTCAGAAACTAGGACTAATATTCATGACACTTTTCTCCTTGAGTAAGTGAATTATCAGGATTCTATGTATTTAGAATAAATGCTAGAAAGCTTTCAAATAAACCTTAAGGAGTTTGCTGAGTCTACCACAGGAAAACTGAAGTGCTACAAGGTCTGCCCATTAAAGAAATCATCTCTGCTCCAAGAAAAGTGCCCATACAGACACACAGCTGAAGTCTTTCAGCTAGTGTCCCGCTTCCCCATATGTCATTTTCTATGACATATTTTCCACTCTGGAATTTACTTTTGCAATCATTTCAAATTAGTTTGAATTTATCAATAGCACACTACAACTGCCACAACACACTACAAATTGTTTCTCATAAGTGAAGTGGAATAACTGGGAAAAGATATAATACAATAGATTTGAATTATTGAAGGATACAAGTTTACTCTTTTCAAGACTTACAGTTGTGAAGGGAACATCCTTTTGCACATATTCAGAGTGCCCAGGGACTTTTTTTCTGCTGTTGTTATTTTAGCATAAGTACTTTTATTAGAAATACATATCATTAATTTTAACGGGAGGGAAAGAGAGAGGATTTAATACAGTTTAAGATGAAAAAAATTAAGTGATACATTAAATCACCAAAAATACTGGGAAATCAACAAACTTTGGAATCCAGTCTTGTAAGCAACTTCCCTTTCTTTGCATACATACAAAACCCCAAATAAATATTATGAGTATGGCAATCTATGACTATTACAGTTGATGATGTTGTTGAGTACTTAGAAACCTTTCTCACCTGCTTATATTTTTAACCTTCAAAGTTGAACAAAATGTTTTGATTTTTTTTAAATTGGAGGCAAAGATACTCTGCTATTGGGTGACTGCATGCTGAATCACAAACTTCCTAAAATAAACAGACCAAAAATAAGCACAAAAGGAAAGGGGAAGAAAACAAACTGCTGCTTTCAAAATCATTTACTCACTCTACCACTTCCAGAATATACAGTACTACAGGAGCCCTTGTCTGACTTCTCTTGCACGCTCTCGTCAATCTTTTGATAATGAACATCTCTGAAAATATAGTCTTTTGCTTAAATATAAGTTCCTAGCTTTTTAAGTGTTGCTCTAACTACAGGGAACTAGCTAAATGTAGCCTCATTAAATCAAATTTATGGTAATGTCATCCAAATGAAGTAGCAGTCATCACTATTCACAATCATTCAGCTAAATGATTTCCCACGGAGATGTCCCAAAATAATGCAGCTGTCACTGTTCAACATGTACCAGAAAGAAAACTACATGGTACTTTTATTCTTCACCAAAAAAAGAGAAAAAATTTAAAAATATGTTCCACATCATAGTTCTTTCTGACCTAGAGTTGGGGGGCAAGGATTGTTGAATTTTTTTAATTTTTTTTTTTTTAATACAGTTATATTATGAATAGAGTGTGTAATTTCAGGCCATGGACTGCTTTACATTGCATACTTACAGTCAGCCCTATACTCTTCAAAATCCTGAAACCCACACTAGAAAATAAGTCAACTTGTCTTCCAAATGTGTAGTCATAGACATATTCCAGTTTTGGATCATTACTTGCAAGAATCATTCAAGACAGGAGGTATTTTTATCTTTAGAAGGGCTCCAAAAGCTTATGTCTGGCTTAGTGTACAGGCATGTAGGCAAGAGATTGCATGGTCATTTTTTTCAGAGAAAAGAAAGAATAAAAAGGAAAAGAGAGAAAGTAGTAATTGTATATATGAATGACCCATCTCAAAGACTGTGATTACTCACGAGAAAGAATATTTTCTATCTTTGAAGAGCTGGCTAAGCGGTTTTGACCCCAACTTCGGGCAATGTTGCACACATTGAGAATTACCTGCTGTGGGGTTTGAATCTTTTATATGAATGATGGTAATAGTATACACCTGAAGGTAAATGATCATCCATAAGCATATGTAGGCACTAAACCATCCTATCCACAGTTTCTTGCTACAGTGTAATTTTTCTGACTTTTTTGGGGGGGTGGGGGGGTGCCTTTAGCAAACAACCTTCAAAGAAACAAAGCAGTCATGGTGTAAGGGACAAAGTGTGGTCAAAGATCAAAACCCAACTATAAAAAGGAGCGAGAAATGGCAAATATACAGAGAAATGGCCTCTAATTATCTTAGTCGGACTAGTACTTTCATGCAAGAAACATGGAAGAACCAGTAAAGGCAAAGCCGTTAAATTAAATGACTAAGAAAATTTAAATTGGTGTAGTCTAGAGAAGATTGTCATGAATTCCATAAGAAACTAATCAAACTAAGCATGACTCACTACAAGTGAAATTTTGTATTGATAAATACATTTAAAATAAGCATAGTGGAAGAAAAAATATTCAAGTTTCAAAATTCAGCTGAATTAAAAATCTTGGCCATAATTTTCAACAGTTCCATAGTGACATGAACTCAAGGGAGACCTATTAATACCTTAGACTTCATTAAAAAAAAAAGATAAGAAAAAAAACATATTTTTGTGGTATTCCATAAATCAATAGTCTATTATCATTTGTCAACTAGTGGATGTTCACTTTGAATAGCCTAGTGAAGAATTAGTGTTAAGGGAAAACATCAGGAAGAAGGTATTATAAATTCTCACACTTGAAGAATGACTGAAAATTTTAGGTGTGTTTAGTCAGAAAAGAGATTAATAAAAAGAAAGCTTATGAAAGAATAGAGAGAGAAGGCTCATTACATATTTCTAGTTCACATTTCAGTAAAACAAAAACTGAGCATTCAACTCAGCTAAAATGTTTCAACTAACCTAAAAGACATATTGAATAAACAGGGTAATATTATTTGTTCATAAAATAAACAATTTTTAATGTGTTGCTGCATATTTGCTAAACTCAAGAATTTAGTGCTGTTTTTGATGACCTGCACCATTATAATGTTAAAAATATCAACATTTATCAAAGCTACAACTACATTTTTTGGAAAAATACATATCGCCATTCTTCAACTTAAATTTCAAAGACAATTACTAGGGAAACACAGGTCCCTTCTGTACATTTTCTAGACCCTTTCATGTGAAACAGTCATATGGAATTTGATGTGCAGCAGTAATACATTTATATGATTTTAGTTTCTATAATCTACCAGTGATGACTTATTAACAACAAAAAACAATGTAATTCCCTCTGTAATATAGAAAATACTAGAACTTAAAAAAAAAAAGAAAAAGGAGGGAAATACTCATTTTCTTATGTGTTTCTCTGTGTTATGGGATGAACCCATAATGATTAATTTTATATTTTAAATGCATAAATATGAAAAAATGCCCAGTTTTTCCTCACAGAAATCTTATTACTGATTCCTTCTTAACAAATTTATAAATAAAACTGAAAAAAATTGCCTGTATGATGGAAATTGAGCCAAGTATGTTAGACCTAATACTAATGCTGAACCTAATACCACAACTTCCTGTAAATCACCTGCTCATGCTCATCATCAGGTTTCCTTCTCAAGGTAACAAGGATAAAGACCGTTTCCTTTCTTGTAAGTGTCTGAGGTTATAATACGCTTTCTGAAAGGCTTCATCTAGTTGTGTTACAAATATGAAATATTGGGATTCTATATGCATTGTGACTTGGCACTGGTTTCATTCCTAATATTGTTTCTACTTTTTTTAAAAAAAGTGAGAATAAACTACCTTCACAGGGAGGAAAGCCCCTTATCATAGACTATACACATCTGAATGAATTTTAGGAGAAGCTAATTGGGCTCCTGCCTCTTCGGTCTACAAGTAAATTTGTTTCAAATTCACTAGAAAACAATGTAAGCATTTATTTAGTGCTTCAATTTTGAGCTTCTGTTCTCCTAAACTACTTTTTCTTTTGGTATTCATTGTACCTACTTAGAGGTCCTAGTCTTGAACTATGGCCCTGAGCACTGTAAAACATACAATCACGCTCTAGAAACGTATACATGCTTAGATAAGACAACAAATGGATAAGATGGAAGAAGAGAAAAAGTCATAGTAAGGCCATATTTATCAGCATGAAAAGTAGTTACAGTACACCATTGCCAAACAGTGACATCAAAAATGGGAGAATGAGGAACAGTTCTCAAGAAGGAGTTGATGGGAGACAATAGTGATGCCTCCTGAATAATTTACAGGGAGTTTTTTCCACAGAAGGGTGTCTTTTTTTATTTAATAAGCAACAAATACATAACTTGGTCACAGAAGAGAAGGTTCCAACATCCGAACTGTGAAATGTGAAACAATTGAAATCTGAGAAACAAATTTAGCTATTTACATAGAGAAAAGATCGCTCATTAGCGGTGAACGTACAAAACAGAGCAGTGAGGCGCACACACACAAAGAAAAACAAACCAAGTACAAATAAAGCAGACTACATCAAATATCTTTTTGCTCACTTTATAAATAGTTGCATGCATTCATACATGAATAAAAGTCCAAAACCTTCAGATCAAGTTTTGTTTCAACTTTAGAGACACACACAAGCACATATATTAAAATGGCTTTATGCACTCACAAATATGAGCATCTCACACAACTGTTGAAACAGTCCAGGACTGGACAATATCTTATGCAAGCACTTCAATTTTGCATACTCATATTTTTAAAAACGAGCTGCTTGTTCTGAAGTTTCATACAAGGACTTTCATATTTTTATTTTTAACACTGTGCAAACATAGATACGCATTCTGATACTCCAAAGAATCAAAAATGGAAAGCAGAGACTTATCTTTTATAATAAAACAAAGAATCTGAACAGCTAAGTACAGCCCAGTGGAAACCCAGGATCTAAAAAAAAAAAAAACCAACCCAAAACCCCAAAAACTCACAAAGATTTGCTTGAAATACTATCATTCCATATACATATAAAATAATGTTTGAAACAAACTTTCTAATTCCTTTTGTATGTAATTCATTGATATACAAACATTCACTTTAAATCGTCATGTAATTATTCTATTACAAGGGTATAGCTAAGTGGTTTATGTAAAAAATAAAAATAAGAAAAGTTTACCTTGATTTAAAAGCTCTACTCTCTTACCTGTAGATAAGTTATTCTCCTCTGTACCAAATCTGTTAGATCTTTGGCCTCTTTTTCTCGCCAGTCTCCTGCTCCATCTGTTTGACTGAGGTAGTACAAGTCGGTCATTATTGACCTGTAAACAACAGCGGAAAACAATCTTAAAAAAAAGGTAAACAACTTCAGCATTACTCAGTTGGAGGATTAGATGAAATTGAAGAAAAATTAAACAGGTATTTCAATTATAGCCTCAAAAACAGTTTCTTCATGCCACCTCCTACCCCACAATCCAAAAGGAAGCCAAGACAGACTGTGTCCTCCATTTAAAATAAAGAATCATAGAATCATCTAGGTTGGAAGGGATCTTTAGGATCATTGAGACCAACCATCAACATAACACTGCCAAAACCACCACTAAACCATGTCCCTCAGCACTACATCTATACATCTTTTAAATACCTCCAGGGATGGTGATTCAACCACTTCCCTGAGCAGCCTGTTCCAGTGCTTGACAACCCTTTTGGTGAAGACATTTTTCCTAATATCCAATCTAAACCTCCTCCTGTGCAACCTGAGGCCATTTCCTCTCATCCTGTCGCTTGTTACTTGGGAGAGAAGATCAACCCCCACCTCTCTACAACCTCCTAGTTGTAGAGAGCGCTAAGGTCTTCCCTCAGACTCCATTTCTCCAGACTAAACAACCCCAGTTCCCTCAGCCGCTCCTCACAAGACTTGTTCTCTAGACCCTTCACCAGCTTCGTTGCCCTTCTCTGAACATGCTCCAGAACCTCAATGTCTTTCTTGTAGTGAGGGGCCCAAAACTAAACAAAGTAGTTGAGGTGCAGCCACACCAGTGCCGAGTACAGAGGACAATCAGTTCCCTATTCCTGCTGGCCACACTATATCTAATATAGGGCAGGATGCTATTGGCTTTCTTGGCCACCTGGGCACACTACTGGCTCATACTCAGCCACGCGTTGACCAGCACCCCCAGGTCCTTTTCTCCTGGGCAGCTTTCCAGCCACTCTTCCCCAGGCTTGTAATGCTGCATGGGGTTGCTGTGACCTAAGTGCAGGACCCGGCACTTCACAGAATCACAGAATGGTCAGGGTTGGAAGGGACCTCTGGAGATCATCTAGTCCAACCCCCCCGCCAGAGCAGGGTCACCTACAACAGGTTGCACAGGACAGCGTCCAGGCGGGTTTTGAATGTCTCCAGAGTGGGAGACTCCACAACCTCTCTGGGCAGCCTGTTCCAGTGCTCCACTACCCTCAAAGTAAAGAAGTTCCTCCTCATGTTAAGATGGAACTTCCTATGTTCAAGCTTGTGCCCATTACCCCTCGTCCTATCAATGGGCACCACTGAAAAAAGACTGCTCCCATCCCCCTGGCATCCTCCCTTCAGGTATTTGAAAGCATTAACAAGATCCCCCCTCAATCTTCTTTTCTCCAGACTAAAGAGACCCAAATCCCTCAGCCTCTCCTCATATGAAAGATGTTCCAATCCCCTAAACATCTTTGTAGCCCTTTGCTGGACCCTCTCCAGCAGATCCCTGTCCTTCTTGAACTGGGGAGCCCAGAACTGGACGCAGTATTCCAGATGCGGCCTCACCAGGGCAGAGTAGAGGGGGAGGATGACCTCCCTCGACCTGCTGGCCACACTCCTTTTGATGCACCCCAGGATGCCATTGGCCCTCTTGGCCGCCAGGGCACATTGCTGGCTCATGGTCATCCTGTTGTCCACCAGGACTCCCAGGTCCCTTTCCACAGAGCTGCTCTCCAGGAGGTCGGCCCCCAACCTGTACTGATGCATGGGGTTATTCCTCCCCAGATGCAGTACCCTACATTTACCCTTGTTGAATTTCATTAAGTTCCTCTCTGCCCAACTCTCCAGCCTATCCAGGTCACGCTGTAAGGCAGCACAGCCTTCTGGCGTATCAGCCACTCCTCCCAGTTTAGTGTCATCAGCAAACTTGTTGATGGCACACTCTATCCCTTCGTCCAGTTCATCGATTAATATATTGAACAGGACTGGACCCAGTACTGACCCTTGAGGGACACCACTTGTTACTGACCTCCAACACTTGGCCTTGTTGAACCTCATACCTTTGGCCTCAGCCCATCGGTCCAACCTGTCCAGAACCCTCTGTAGGGCCATGCTACCCTCAAGCAGGTCGACACACCAACCTAACTTGGTGTCATCTGCAAACTTAGTGAGGGTGCACTTGATCCCCTCGTCCAGGTCGTTGATGAAGATATTCAACAGAACCGGCCCCAGTACTGAGCCCTGGGGAACACCACTTGTGACCAGCCACCAACTGGATTTAACTCCCTTCGCCATCACTCTTTCGGCCGTGCCTTCCAGCCAGTTTTTTACCCAGTGAAGCATTCGCCCATCCAAGCCATGAGCAGCCAGTTTCTCCAGGAGAATGCTGTGGGAAACGGTGTCGAAGGCTTTACTAAAGTCTAGGTGAACAACATCCACAGCCTTTCCCTCATCCACTAAGTGGGTCACCTTGTCACAGAAGAAGATCAGGTTACTGAAGCAGGACCTGCCTTTCATGAACCGATGCTGACTGTGCCTGGTCACCTGGTTGTCCTGCATATGCTGCATAATCGCACTCAGGATGATCTGCTCCATAACCTTCCCCGGCACCGAGGTCAGACTGACAGGCCTGTAGTTTCCCAGACCTTCCTTCTAGCCCCTCTTGTAGATGTGTGTCACATTTGTTATCTTCCACTCAACTAGGACCTCCCTGGTTAGCCAGGACTGCTGATAAATGATGGAAACTGACTTCGTGAGCAGTTCCGTACCCATGAGTAATTACAGTATTAAACAGGTTAGAAAAATTCTTAGGCCTGCTATAAAGCATTTGTTTCTAGTATGGGCTAAAGGAAACTAAAAAGAAAGAATAGTTCCATGCTAGAAACATTATCCAAAGGCCCCAGATAAAAGTGCAATAGTGATTCCTACAGTAGCTTCTATGAGCATTGTTACTTTGCCTCCAACAATCATCTTACTGTGCTTGTATGGAATATAATATTACGAATGTCTTTAGCACAGGTACAACAGTGATCCTTCTATTTTTATTAGTGAAAACTAACTACAGAATACTATTACAAGGTTTAGTAAATAGTATTTTCTATGGTATGTAGCTCCTTCTGACTCTGGAAGAAGGTAAGCATGCTGCCTGCTTAGAATGACTACATGCTACTGATAAATAAAAAAAAATTAAAAAATAAGAAATTCAGAACAGACTCATGGCCATATTACAAGTCTAGACTACAAAACAATAATTTTGAGCCACTATCAAATATTAAATTGAGGTTATCTAATACATTAAAGATCTTCTTAGGGTTATCACATTTCGGTGGCCAAAAAGAGGATGAAGAACTCCGTGTCATGAGAAGAAAAATGGTATGACATTTGCTGAGATTAGCCAGGAATTTTGTGAAAACAGCTCAAAGAGTAGCAATCAGGAAAAGATTTTTTTATATCTATGGCTTTTGGGAGGAAATACAAAACTAGAAGCAAACCATTCAAAACATTTATAAAAACATTAAAGGCTATTCTACAAGTAGACCGTAGTCCAATTCAGTACCAATAATGTCAGAGTTGCTTTTATAGACTGAGAATAAAGTTGCTGAACATTTTTCCATAAAAATGCTAAATTTTTGAGTTTGAACCACTTTTCTTAATTCTTTCATCTGAATTTGAGATGTTACAATTTATTGCCTGAAATTCTTGATAAACCACAATTTTGATTGCTAGGAAAAGATGCAACAGAACAAAGGCAGAGAAATCTGGGAGGTGACATAAAGCAGTGTGAGGGGAAGACAAGCACATTTAACAACCTGTGAAGTGGTTTTGTTGGTGAAGTAATACAAGACACTGTTCTTGGCAGCACTTGTTAGTATTGAAACCACAAACCTAGTTAGCTAAGGCTATCCCTTGTAAATAAGCTTAGCAAGTGAGCATACAACGTATCTTTATTAGGTAACTATTTCCAGTGACACAATATTTAAGCAGTACATATTGAGATAAATCAAACCAGGACAGAGCTATCTTTATCAGCAAAGTTATCAGAAAACCTTCTCTCACTAATAACTGGATGTGTGGATCTGTATCTTTCCATTCTCATACACTCATTCTGTTTTTCATACCCACCCTTCTACACAGGATAACAGTGACACTGACTTACTATATCATCTACTGTTGCTGTATTAAGCATTATACCCAAATTGTTCAGCAGCAGTAATGTTCACCTTCCATCAATCAATAGGAAGTACCATATTTACATTCTAATCTCAAACCATATAAACTGGATTTTCTTTTACAAGGCAACTGAGCTTGAAACACCCTACTCTGACTTTGTACAAAAAATAAACAATTTAAAATATAATCAGGTAACCAGTTTCAAATCACTAACTTTTAAAGATGCATAATACCCAAAATAACATGTAAACACAGTTTAGGGACAATTAGAGCTGAATTAGTGATGCAGTAGATCTAGTACAATGGATTAAATACAAATAACTGAACGGATGAAGAATCTGCTTCTCTTAAAGCAGTGTTTTCCAATTTATAGAAAGCATTACAGGCTAGTAGGTGAATTAAAAAAGGAAACACATGCATTTTCTTGGGATTTAAATACATTTTTTTTTCCTCAATCGGGATGCAACCATGCTGGATTTTTAAAGAAAAATTATAAATTTCAGGTCTAAACATTAAAAAAAATATATCCTGTGCTATCAATAAAAACAGTTGCACAACCACAGCCACATTTAAAACAATTTTCAAATGCTCTCTTTCACTGGCCTTAGAAAACTCTTTTATGTACTTAAATCATAGAATCATAGAATGGTTAAAGTTGTAAGGGACCTTAAAGATCATCTAGTTCCAACGCCCCTGCCATGGGCAGGGACACCTTTCACTAGTCAGCATACTCTCCTTTTATTTTATAGAAATATATTTCTATTAAATTTTCTCTGAAAATAACTGAAAATACAAAGTCTACCAATAAAAAAAGTTTTCCCTCTCAGCTGTTAAGTAGTTTTTTCTATGTCTAAAGAAAAAAAGTGTTGTCCAAATTTTTTTTTTTGTATTGTTGGCCATGATGACCATGACAAAACAACGGCCTTTAAATAATTTAAATAATCAGCCTTACAGATGAAATATAATTATTTTCCATCATTTTTGAGGTAAGAGGAAAGATGAGAGAGTCCTTATACAGCCTCAGTGACTCAACACTTTAAGGAATGGCAGCTTTGCTCAGTAAAAGCCATAAAGAATATCAAACAATTTGTGGGAAACGATATGAATTCAAGGAAGAGTTTTCAGATAGTATCCACAATCTTTTTTTAAAAAATTTACTCTTACAAAACTCTGAAGTAAACCAGGAACTGAAAAATTCACAGGTGTTATCACACAGAAATGATTATAAGATAGTGCAATTTTATCACACTTTCAGTCACAGAGTCCTCCTTTCTTTGATAGCTCTTGCTGCAAAATATGCATTTCTTAGGTTCACATTTGCTAGGTTCTTTTGAGTGTGGCAGACCATCATGATGGCTTATTAATACAGGCTTAGAAGAGCCACAGACTAATGCCAACGACCAGAGTCAGGCTCCACGTGGGGAGCTAAAAAGTAGATGAACCAGTGATCCATGAACCCAAGATAGCTAAGTGCAGACAAAAGATGAGCCTGCACAGGATTATTAGAGGCTATCGTGGGTAGTAAAATGTCAGAAAGACAATTTCAGACAGAGGCGCTGCAGATATTTAGTAAGTCAAACTTGGTCTTTCTTTGTGTTACTAAACAACAATATCAACTTCTCGTTATTTTTGTTTCATATCATAAATTAAATCTTGGAGCTGCTCTTAAAAGCATTTTGCTCACGGAAAACAGAATGGAGTAAAGAATCTTGCTATATATATCATCTGCATTTGATTGTCACAAATAAAGGGAGTGGGCGGCCATTTTTAACACATTTTTAAAGATCAATGTAGACATTTATTCCAGCCATATGACAAAATTACATTTAAACCTCCTAGAAACTTTACATCAACAAATAAAAACTCAAAGAAAAAAAAATGTGATATGTTCCACCAAATTCAATGGAAATAATGTTAAAATATGCCCAAACACTCTGTGTCAAACCTTGGCCAGCTACCACAAAAGCCCTGATGACAGCTGTTCCCTAGGAGAAGAAGGAATGAAACTAAGTCAGTAACAGAAACTTGGCAAACAACGTAACGCCAACACAGGAAACAACCATGACAACAAGGGGATTAACCTGTTCTTTTTTGTTAACTCTATATCAAATAGTCTTTCAACTGTTAAGTTGAAGTTACTCTCAAGAACTCTCTTCCCTATGGCAACTACAAGGATACAATTGCATATTCCATAATGCAGGAAACTCTGCATTGGGCTACGTTGTTTCTTAAGCAGAATCAGTAGTAGACCGGCACTCTCTGGGCGAAAATCTACACAACCCCTAGGACACAGCCAAGAAATAGTGATTATGGCATCCAACAAGAGAAGCGCCATGATATTAATAGTAGACCATTGGCATAACAGCACCAAGGTTAACAAAGAACTCTAATACTACTTATCCGGAGTCACAGAAACTGTCTTTAAGTCTCTTAAAAGTCTCTTTCACCTCTTAAAAAGCAAGTCTTCTCTATGACACAAGAGCCTTCCCTCATGAACAAAAAACCCAAATCTTAGCCACTTTCCCTACATAGCTATCTCATCATTTGATCACTATCCCACCCCTTTATCCGCTTTCCCACATAAGGAGGGCACTACAAACTCCCTTAATTACTTGCAATTAACACCGATCTTTCTAATCCAAATATTATATTATAATATACATTAAAATATCTAAGGTATACGTTTATGTGTATATATATAAATAAATAATACCAGCTTCACATGCAATGTTCCATTTGTCTAAGATACGTAGGTGACAATTTTTTAAGACACCACCATCAACAAAAGGGCATTCAGCAACTTACTAAATCCCTTTGAAAAATCACGAAGTCCACATGTACTTCAAAAAAAGATGCCAATAACAAAAAACGCCACCAAAAAAATGTAATTCTCAGAGTCAATGAGAGCATGTGATTTACTCATTCTAAACTTAAGTTATGTTCCTTTCAGGAGAAAAGACCAGATGGACTGTGTGGAGGGAGAAAGACTGCTCCTTCCCTGGGGAGCTACCATGCATCCTAAGGGACAAGAACACCCCAAAGACAGCAGTGCATCACAGGCCAAAGGATGTACATACAAGGAGCTGGGAGTTTTCCTGCAACTCACACAGTAAGACTGAAAGATTAAAGGGAAAGAAGTAGACAGCCTGACCTCAAAGGTGAAAGAACAAACTTCTTCAGGACTAGAGGCAACCAAGAAGAGCATTCTGCAACACAAGATAATTTGATTGCCCGAAGACAATGTTGTAAATACATCAAGAACACAGGCTGAATATTGTAGAAACACCGGGATGAAAAGAAGGTTATCAGAAGTAGTCAACATGGATTCACTAAGGGGAAGTCGTGTCTGACTAAGGTGATAGCATTCTATGATGAGGTCACTAGATGGGTGGATGAGGGGAGGGCAGTGGATGTTGTCTACCTTGACTTCAGCAAGGCTTTCAACACTGTCTCCCACACCATCCTCACTGGCAAGCTTATGAAGTGTGGACTAGATTAATGGACAGTGGGGTGGATTGAGAACTGGCTAACAGATAGAGCTCAGAGGGTTGTGGTTAGTGGTGCAGAGTCCAGTTGGAGGTCAGTAACAAGTGGTGTCCCTCAAGGGTCAGTACTGGGTCCAGTCCTGTTCAATATATTCATCGATGAACTGGACGAAGGGATAGAGTGTACCATCAGCAAGTTTGCTGATGACACTAAACTGGGAGGAGTGGCTGATACGCCAGAAGGCTGTGCTGCCTTACAGCGTGACCTGGATAGGCTGGAGAGTTGGGCAGAGAGGAACTTAATGAAATTCAACAAGGGTAAATGTAGGGTACTGCATCTGGGGAGGAATAACCCCATGCATCAGTACAGGTTGGGGGCCGACCTCCTGGAGAGCAGCTCTGTGGAAAGGGACCTGGGAGTCCTGGTGGACAACAGGATGACCATGAGCCAGCAATGTGCCCTGGCGGCCAAGAGGGCCAATGGCATCCTGGGGTGCATCAAAAGGAGTGTGGCCAGCAGGTCGAGGGAGGTCATCCTCCCCCTCTACTCTGCCCTGGTGAGGCCGCATCTGGAATACTGCGTCCAGTTCTGGGCTCCCCAGTTCAAGAAGGACAGGGATCTGCTGGAGAGGGTCCAGCAAAGGGCTACAAAGATGATTAGGGGATTGGAACATCTTTCATATGAGGAGAGGCTGAGGGATTTGGGTCTCTTTAGTCTGGAGAAAAGAAGATTGAGGGGGGATCTTGTTAATGCTTTCAAATACCTGAAGGGAGGATGCCAGGGGGATGGGAGCAGTCTTTTTTCAGTGGTGCCCATTGATAGGACGAGGGGTAATGGGCACAAGCTTGAACATAGGAAGTTCCATCTTAACATGAGGAGGAACTTCTTTACTTTGAGGGTAGTGGAGCACTGGAACAGGCTGCCCAGAGAGGTTGTGGAGTCTCCCACTCTGGAGACATTCAAAACCCGCCTGGACGCTGTCCTGTGCAACCTGTTGTAGGTGACCCTACTCTGGTGGGGGGGTTGGACTAGATGATCTCCAGAGGTCCCTTCCAACCCTGACTATTCTGTGATTCTGTGAAACATTTTTGTATCTGTTTTCTCTTATGCAATTACTTTCAATTTCCTTATTGTAAAAAAATTGTCTACGTTTTGTTTTACTAAAACTTAGTTTCTGGCTGTTTGGTTTTAGCTTAAACTACTTTAGTCCCCTTTGGGGACCACACACGAAGGTCTACACAGATCTATCACTACAACTCAACAGACTTCAGAACATTCTGCTTTTGACAACCACTGTGTCAGTCTAAAGAATACTTTTATTCAACAAGAAAATTCTTAAATAAAGAAAAAAAAAAGAGCAGCTGTTGATTCCTTGCATCATATACAAACTTCTTCCAGTACCACAGTCGTTTCAGACTTTGACAGTGCAATTCATCTCATAAATTTCAGAGGTCTACAATGCAGACTTCTATTATTCAGTGCAAATGAGTATGCATTTCTAGTATGGGTTTCACCTCATCCTGAGGTACAGAGAGATGTGAAGATAAGGCTGTCAGAAATACAGAAAACTTGCAAGTTGGGCTTAATGAATTAACAGTCATTGGTGCAGGAAGGAAAGGAATTAGAACAGGATTGATCCTGGGAGGCAGGAACATAAAAACCTTCTGGCATCAAACACACAACATTATTCAAGGTTCCACCGTGGCAACTGCCTGATGTGATCCTGGCTATAGAAACAGAGCAGGAACGTGTACAAAAGTGATTTTGTTCCCGTGATGGACATCAGTAAGTCTGGCTTTAGACTACTTGCTCCACTTTTGGCACAGATAGTTTAAAAGGTACGTCAAGAATCAATGACCTGAAGTCCAAGAAGCCTAAATGGAAATAAATTCTCTGGACAACAAATATTTCTGAGTGGAGGCAACTATTGAAACAAACTGTCCAAGGAAGTGGCAGCTTCTCTGCCAGCTGACTGACAGATCTCAAGTCTTTCGGAAAATTCTGCTGCAGCCAAGCACTACTTTTACTTCAGTCAAACATACATAATTGCATTCAGAAAAGAAATAATTGGATGAAATGTAATTGCCTAATTTATATATATAATAACTCTCAATAATTGAATGGTCCCTTCTTACTTTAAACTCCATCAATCTGTGACAAAGTGGGGTATGGAATTGTGGAAGATTAAATTACAAAATTTAATGGACTAAATTATTTGCCCACATTAATAATCAAATTCATACTATTTTCAAACTATATTTTAAATAGTGCTTACATTATGTCCAAAGAATTAAAAATTCTTACTAATTTTTCCTTTACAGTGCTGCATTTAGTTAATTCAACTATTTTCTTCGGACTGTTTACTAACGAGACACAAATTGCCAGTGTAATCCTGTTAAGAACATAGAGTTATAAATATAATAGGTTTACAGACAGATTTTACTGAATTTTTAACACTTCCTGGATTAATTTTGTTCAGCATGAACAAAACTCATTCAGAACATTTTAGTATGATACAAAAGGTGCTTCAACAATGAGAAGGCCAGAAGATCAACAACAACTGAAAATATAATTCCAACACAGGTTTGAACAACATAATAATGACAATGTAATTATAGGTCATTTCTATCTGAAATATTCCTTTAAATTCTAATTATGAAAAGAAGTGACTTTTCAGAATTACAATTAGTCCTGAAATTACGATACTGCCCAATTTTAAAGTAATTCCAATTATATCATATCCCAATGATTAATGTAACTTACTTTCTAGTATTTATGAAATGGGCAATCAGATACCTAAAATAAATATTTTAAAGGGTTTTTTAATGGCTTTGTTATATGTACAAATATGCACGTATGCACATATATAGACAGGTGCAACTGAAAAGCAACAACTGGCATGCAGGATCCAGGTCTTCTGATTAAAAAAAAGAAAATATATAAAATTAAAGGGTCATACTGTAAGCTGTAGTGACAAAGGCTGGATATATAGTTTACATATCACGAAATACAAGTAATAATTTTATTTTCATGCTTCAGTCATGATATTTTAGCTCATATACCAGTAATTTATCCTAAGAGGTTTTTTAAGCAGTGTATCAGTAGTTTACTTTAATCAATCCACAATCCTGTCATGGTTTCAGTTGGGACAGAGTTAACTTTATTACTAGTAGCTAGTATAGTGCTGTTTTGCATATACAACAACATATATGCAGAATCAACTAATACAGTACCTTTCCTGATGACCCAAATCAGACAGAAATTCATCGATGCGTCTTTGTAGTTCACTTCCTTCTAGATTTTTCAACTTCTTCAATTCACTCTGGAGAAAAAACCAAAGTTCCTTAGCCCCGTTTTCAATTCTCCTCCTCAATATTTCATGGTCTTTTCCAAGGCCTCCTATTAAAAAAAAAAAAAAAAAAAAAAAAAGTGTAAAAGCATCAGCACTTGTAGCTGAGTTAAGAAACCAATACATTTGTGACATGGAATATCAAAACCTGTTTTAGAAGTAAAAGAAAACTTATCTACCAACCATCTCCTGTCCGCTTCTTATAGTTTTCTATCTGTTCTTTGGCCTTCAGAAGTTGCTCCTCTAAAGCATGTACCTTTCCTGCAGCTGGTCCCTGATCAATGGGACCATCTGGTATCCTAGGATATAGAAAATGAAGAAATTATATTATTTATACATATAATTGTTATTTGATAAGTTATTTGCATTAACAATTCAGGTCTCCATTTTTGTTCCATACTGTTTTGCTGATAAGCCTTCTTGGCATTTTCTTAAGACCAGAAGAAATTAAACATATTAACGTAAATAAAGTTTTTAAAACCTCAACCCCACAGGAGGAAAACAGTGCATAACACAGCCGCAGCACACAGATTCAACCTGGTATTAAACTGTGCTGTTTACAAGACTTCCACTCACTGACAAGACCAATCCTGGGCTCTACTTGTGAAAACAGTATTTGCAGCAGCTTAACTCAGACTGTTTGTTGGACTGACTGGCACACAAGCAAAGCCTAATCAAGTGATGTGCCTTCACAAGACTCAAGTTCTGGCTACTTTTTATATTCACACATGAAATGCATTCTGGGCTTGAATGCTGGCCGTATGTTCCTAGAGGACCAGAGTTCCAGCACTGGAACACCACTTTTAAGTGGTCATCCTACATATTGGCACAAGATGATTTCAATGTATTTTCTGGCCTCAGAACAAGATCCTAGCTTCTTAAAAGTACCATCATGATGGGTTTTTTATGACAACTCTGGTATTCTAAACTGCTGGTCACCTAAAACAACACTAGCAACTGTAACACCCATTTGTGAAACCTCTGGTATGTGAGCACAGATGTATGGAAATACATATACTGAAATCTATGAGCCACAAATCGGTCATGAGGTTATTACTGGGGTTTGCTCATCATCTCAACTTGAATTCATATTTTAATAAAGTGAAATTATTAAAATATAGAAATTAGATGTTGTCTTTATTTGCCTCACAAATTAAAAATTAATGCAGGGAAAATAAAACCCCCTTTCACATCTAGAGAAATAACACTTCTGCTGGATACAAGGGTTAAATATTATTCCACCTTTTATAAGGCCTTTGTAAGAGCTGACGCTGAAAATGAAAAGAGGAAACAGATGTGTAATGAAAAGTCTTGAGAACTATAAAGAATACAGAACTCTTGCAGAACATGAAGATGATTCTTCATTCGTAATGGAATATGAGTGCAATGAGAAAGGGATATTCTCTCCACACACACATACACACAGTTTCAAGGCACCGCAAGGGAAGACCCCTTGCCAGAGAAAAGATGCCTCTAGCGGAGAGAAAATAGTGGTTAGAGGGAGTATCTAGACACTAAACCAGAAATGACAGCATTCTAAAGATCCTACTGAGATGTCATTAACTGTAATGTCTCTCAGATCTGGATAATTAAATACCAATAAAAA
Organism: Ibidorhyncha struthersii; assembly: GCA_013398815.1. Classification (NCBI taxonomy): domain Eukaryota; kingdom Metazoa; phylum Chordata; class Aves; order Charadriiformes; family Charadriidae; genus Ibidorhyncha; species Ibidorhyncha struthersii. The sequence continues at coordinate 98,759 of VZSZ01006511.1, read as the reverse complement.
TTTAGGAACTGATGAAAAGTCCATTTTCACTGGAACACTTGAAGGGAATAAATACTTAATGTGAGCATCTGAAAGGTATATCACACAAAGCATAGCATTTAAGCCCCTTTTTTCAGAAGGGGGTGGGAGAGGCCAAAGAAAAAGCTACATAGCCTGAGAGAAATTTAGTAAAAAAAATTCAGCACTCTTAAAGCTCTCCATTGAAAGCAAACTAGGGATAATTAAATTATTGCAAAATATTTATTTGTGTTTTAAAGCTACCATGGTAAATAAAAAGGAATTATCAGTAACTGTTCATATACCTGCTTTTTTATGCACTGAGGGAACAAGCATGACAAAACTGAGGAAAGCATTCTAATCTGAAACATGCGCACTCCCTCTGTATGAACAATCCATTTGTGAATTTGTTTCTACAACAAATGTACACTACGACACCATACTGAGGTACAGTACTGTATTGCCATGTACAAGACAATACAAACAAGCCTTTAAAAAGCATACTGAAACACATTTAAGCTCTTGCAATGGTTTAAAACCACAAGGTTGAAATATATTTGTGATCTGCCAACTTGGTATCACAATTTGGATTGTGACAGGACAACTAACCACAAAATTACCAGTAAAAATGGAATGTCTTATCTTGTGTAAGTCACATTCTCTAAAGGTAAAATTCCTGAAGAATAAGCTAAAAGGATACAAAATCATTACCATAAGAAATTTTCAGGCCGCACACACATCCTCCAAATATAAGGAAAGTCTGTTAAAGTAGCAATTACAGAATCCTACAGAAGGATGGTTGAGGATGATATGAAAGAATCACAATAATTCTGACCACTTGATATAATTAAGATTTTAAAAAAGAAAAGTACCTGCCATTTAACATTCAACTTGCTTTGTCATACTGCAATAAAAATGTTTCCTATATTTAGGTTGTTAGATAAAAAGAGCTAGGATGGGGGTGGGGGGCATTCTCCTAAGCTAGTTGTTTGGACTTTCAAAAATTACATAATTTTAGGATAAAACTACAATAACGTGTTCTTTTTGCAGTTTTGTCTCTACATCTATTACCTCATCAGACTTGGAACTGCTGTCTTCCTCACTTTCATCCAGTTTCAAAATTAAGGAAAAGGTTCTTCTCTGCAACCAGCACAGCTTGCTTGTTACTGCCCTCTACAAGTACATCAACTGAGTTGGAGATAAGGCAACATTTGAGGGAAAAGTGTTTGTATTAAAATCCTTATCTATACTCATGTCATCATCTATGTAGATAAATTCTAGTGCAGAAAGTCCTAGGAATAATGCATACTTATGAATAAGAATTCCTGTTGAAAAATATATACATAAGTTTTCATACCGAAATAAGTCCTGACAACTGACTTGCTCCTTAAAATTTGAGGAGTTTAAAGTAAGTTTACATAAACTATGATGATTCTAACCAACAATAAAAGAGCATGTCAGTAAGCATCTAGCACAGAATATCCTTCACTTATTGCTATGACAACATTGTTAATTAATTTATAAATACAAAATAAGCAAATTTATAATCCACTTACATGGGCAGCCATGATAACACAACAAATAGTGGGTTAGTTTTAATTATTTTTCTCAATACTTACAAAGTCCGATTTTTGCATGCTGTATCCTACCATTTTATAGTAAACATAAATTATCTTTTCCGTAATGAGCTCCTACCAAATAAAGATATTACTGTATAGCTTTAAACATCAAAAAGATTATGTTGTAGAGATAACCCATTTCTGCTTTGTCCCTTGTTTAGTAATCCAGCTACGCTTAAAGAGAGAAAAAAGAATTCTGCATACAACATCCATATCACTGAGGCCTCTTTCTCATCACCTACAGGAAACATAGAGGGACAATGGCAAAGTAGCAATCTCTAATCTGAATCAATGAAGGCAAAAAGAACCACTCAAAAATTAATTGTAGTGACATTCAGTTTAGCTGGAAGAACTGCCATACTGTGTAAAATAATAGCAAAAAAAAATAAAATAAAATAAATCATAAAAACTATTCTAAACTTTTCCTATTTCCAAGGGATTTAAAAGGTTACCCTAATTTATCAGCAAAAGGAAGAATGCAAGATTTTACAAGTTCACACTCAAATATTTTCTTTTCATTTATATCTTTCTGAGTTTTTTATAGAGCTGGAAGGTTTATAACTAACTACAGCCACATTATGATTGGCTTTTCTTCCATTTCTTTTTTTCTTCACAAGAAGAAAAATATGTTTAATTATTAATGAACACCAACATATAAGTTGTCGCTTCACCCTTCTAAGATAATACCATTTCAGTAAATAAAACTGAAAGAAAACAATGTTACCTGCAAATAAAGAGCAAGCAGCATCCCCTATCAACTTTAATCAGCATAGCCCTGATCAGTGCTGATTTATATCCACTGTAGATGTGCCCCTTCCCTTAACTGCACAAAAAAAACAAAATAAAGAGCAGAGAACCATATAGTTCAATGATTTGCCTCCCTCACACATTGGCCTGTGCAATAGCCTCAGCATCAAACTTGAGACACTTTAAATACATGTAATACAAAACAGTACTTTAAAATAACATTTAAATTTTTATCAACCCAAAGCTATTCTTGTAACCAAGTCCCTTTCAATGCTTACTACAGGCTTACTGGGCCCAGAGTAATTGACAGAAGTACTGTAATAGATTTGCTTATGATTAATTGATCCTGAGTTTGGATTCTATCCCAGCCTCAGTGCCAACATTAAAGCAACTATAGTGATCTTTCAAAATTAAAATCATACCTCTTCTTTCTGAAGCTACACTCAGAACTACGAGAATAATGTCTAGAAATATTGGTGTTTGGTTTTATTTGTTTGATTACATTTGACCCTTTTCCACTCCTGTTCTACTTTATAACACGTGATCCTATTCAGATAAGAAACGGGTTATTGTATTTATTAAAAGAATTGTATGTTCTAAAAAATGTAATATTTAATAGACTGGAGGAAATAAACATATACGAAATGTGATGTATTAGTAATATGACCACAATATGAATACATTTAACAAGATTCTCTACTTCTCTGAAGAGAACTCTGAGATTACTGGTTCCTATACTGCCAGGCTTATCTTCCAGGAGAGGATAAATATAAAAAATATATAAAAGATACATTTACAAGAAAAGTTTGACTATCACCCAGCAAGGCACAAAGAAGCATAGAATACTATGAACCACTGATGTATCGCAAAAAAGGAAGTCTCGGTCACAGATGAAGGCATACACACAACTTTTCCAGTTTCCATTTAAGAAAATCAGATATTCCAAAATTAGTAATTTTAAGCTGTCCTCCTCCTAAAAGCCTTATATTATCCAGATGCAACAGTGACGGCCTTTAGCAGTCATCATACTAGTAAATAAAATTTTCAGGTAAAACTACATTACAGGCAAACAATGAAACAACATTATGTAATACTTTGATTTGATTATTACTTCCTATTGAGTTTCCCTTAAATTGTAGTATAGATTTCCCTTTTTGCTGAGACCTATGACATTTGTAATAAGTGTTCTTGAAAGGGCTCTTCCAATTCTGCTGGGTATAGAATAGAAAAATAACACTCTATAAAAAACTCAGTTTTATCACTGTTTTGCACTAATGGGATCCAGGCTGCTTCTAAAATCACCCCAGATTTGCTCACACAATATCGGTAATAAACATGGAAGGACTATGGTAACTCTCCAAATCTCATTGTACCACAATATTCACGCACGTACTTTCTAAAACACAGGCAATACAAAACACTTCTAATTACATTTATCTTCTTCATCATTAATAAATATCTGTGCCTCTTTACAGCCCACAAGTAAGGTTTTTACAAAGCATCATATTGGCAAAAGAAAAACTACAGTCACTTCTCACCCAAGGCTTTTCAAATGCACTGTAAAAACTAAGTGGTGCCTGAAGTAATTTCAAGTCATCAGAAGTGCACCACAAAAGTGTACTCAGGTCCTAAAGGAATATTTTTATTTCAGGCAATTTTTTAAAACGTGACTGTTCCAACATGAACTATTGCGAATGTATGTATTAAAAAAAAAAGTATCTCAAAATAACCTCACCAAAAATCCTTACAAAAATATGAACTATTCTTAACCAATATGGGTAATAAATTACAAATATTAAAAAAAAATCAGAAGAACATGAGGTAGTTTGTGAAATCAAACACACAATTATTGGGGAAAAAACCCAACCTAATCCAAACCAAACCAAACAATCCACAAAATAAACAACAAACAAACAGACCTCTTGCTGCCCTAAAACCTTAATTCTACTCCTCATGCATCTTGTGTGAAAAGAAGCAACCAGGGGAAAAATCACAAGATCAAATACGATTTAAATATCATACAGCAAAAAAAGGGATAAGCAAGATTTCATAAAGCTTTTTCAGAGATATGACATTTCTCGGATTTCGAATGGTTGATTTTGCGTGCACATAAGGTGTGTTTCATAAGGTATGTTTTTCATTTTCTTTTTTCACTGTCGTTGTCTTTGGGGATGAGAAGCTACTACATAAATTGGCAGCAAAAGAGCATTCAAATCTCAGAGCAGAAAGATCACTTCTTGTCATTGTATGCTGGCATTCATGGATGGCTGGATGAAACTAAGCACAGCCCAGCTCCTATTTTCAACCATCCCAGAGGACTGACACTTTTATCAGGTGAGAAGCAAGTCAGAGAAATCACAAGAACCCATTATAATGGGAAATGCTAGGCATTTTATTGAAATGTATTTTACCATAGAACTAAAGTCCCAATGTAATTAAAGGTTAAATACCAGTTTTCTCTAACTTCAAAATGGAAATTGTTACAACATACTTTCATCAAACTACTGAATTCTAGTAACCATACCTGCTTTCTGTCCCTTCCTCCCTGCCCTAACTAGCTATTATTAATGACACAGCTACATATTATGATAATTTTCTACCATTCACAAAGCTTCTTTGCCCACTAAGATAAATTCTATTAACTTGGAGCTTTTACCATCCAAAAGTTTTACCTAATTATGTCAAAATACTTTAACTAGTCTAGTTAATCAGAAGCCTGTTTATTGTTACAACTTTCCAGACAGACACTCTCATCTTGTTTAAGCTCCTCTCAAAGTAACCTAAGTTATTATTGAAATATGCTTAAATTCATGCATTAGCTTAACTCTGTTGCATGCCATAATATATTCTATATCTTCACCACAAAAAGTGTGCTTTGTTTCTGTTGGAATAAAAGCCCCCTCTAGTTCTCTAGATATAAAATCTTAGTGGAGAAGGGCAACAAAACCAAGTTTTTACCTCAGTGTAACAAAATCCAGCTTGGCAATAGGGTTTATACCTTTACAAGATACACTTATGTGGACTGTCATCTTAACTACTAAGATTTCACAGCCAGTAACAGTAATTAAGAGTTTTCAGTACAAAACCAAAACTTCTAGCAATTAAATCATATTCAAATAATAGTTCCAGCCTTTCTGCCTTTGATCAGTAAAGCCTAAAACAAATTATGTCTTCACTTTAAGAGGTTAACTGAAGCAAAAGTAATCTTTTCTGACTAATTCTAATTCAATCTCTGAACTTAAGAACTTTTTTGTTTCTTTAATTCTGTTCATAGCAGCAGTGGTCTCTTCCAGGACACAGGTACTGAATCATAGGCTGCTGGCTAATGCCTCATTTTAAATAGCCATATTGCTATAAAACTGTAAATGGGACTATTTTAAAGCTAACAGTTATTTTTAACACCACTTTTTCTATCTGGCAAACTCTAATGATGCAGGTTGACCGGGATATTTCTCAAACCTATTTATGAAGTTTCTATAAAAACAGTATCACTGGGTTTTGCTCAATAAAAACAATGTAAAGGCTCTACATTGTGATACATCACTTCCCTCAAAGTCTAGTACTTCACCAATCTCAGATCACTTCCCCAAAAAACCTATACTGGAATATCTTCCAGTTCCAAGCTGGCTCATTTCTGGCCAGCACTGACTACTGAACCTGGAGATGTGCTGCTGTTCAAATTGGCATTTAAAGTTATTTCAGGCTTTCTCATGCAAGTTTCAGATTCTCCTGTGGTTACATACAACCACTTTGAAGAAAGGTCTCAGAAATATTTTTCAGCAACATATTCACAAAAAAGAAGCTGAACAGAGTCCAGTTAAGACAGTTTTGGATCAGCTACTTTAATTCTAGAAACTTGCAGCAATTAACTGCAGCATAGAGAAGGAATATTGGAATGTTCTATTCTAGCATGTTTAGATTAGAACTAAGCTCATGTTTTTATTTCTATAAATCATGGGAAATTATCAACAGTATAAGCTATTATTTAAAACTTGGCCACTGAAGATGTAATACTTATCTGAATATAGATAGGTTAGGGAAACAGAGAAAGGTGTTTAGAAAAATCATCTCTACCTAAAATACAGCTTAGTCTGTATCTATGCATCTCCTGTATCTACTGCTGCATTACTGAGAGGAAGAGTACCCTGTCATCAGTAAAATCAAGAACATTTACTCTCTTCTAGTCACTGTGTAATTTGAACTGATTATATTTCAATGACTGTGCAATACATCACATCATCATTCATTCAAGTCAGGCAAATATGGGGGGCTGAAAACATGGAGGGTGGTAATCTTTACATTCAAGGCCAAATATTTCCCTCTCTGAGGCAAGAAATGCTAAGGTTGACTATTATTTTCTAATATTAAAGAAATTTAAAGATATTGTATTTATTCAAATACAGGATCTTGCTTAAGTTTCTTCATAGCAGCATACTCTACATTACACCATTTTGCCAACAAAAATATACTAAACCTTTTGCCAACAAAGTTGATATCATATATTAATAAACTGAGCTTAGAAAACTACAGCCTACTCAGCCATTCATGGCCATATTACTCAAGGTGAAGATTATCTATGCTTAGTGTAGAAGGCACTTGGGTCAGTAGAATTTCTCCACCTCTGTGCAGCACCACATGAATGCTGAGGTACTTCTTCAGGGCTGACAGGTTCAAAACTAAGCCATTTGTTTTTCTAAGCTAAGAAGCCTTGTCAGCGTGCAACCATATGTACAGTGTGTTCCGAAAACCAGGAACAGAGTGCAGTGAAAAGAAAATTCAGTAAGGCAGGGAACTCTACCCAGCCTACCAGATCAAATTGCCCTGGCTATGCATGAAAGAGAGAGGAATGCACCAGAGAAACATCAGAACAGGCTTAAGAGGAAAGGTATTCATTTCACTGCTACAGAGTCCGTATGTGTGAATTCATTCAAATCAAGGGGAGGAACAAACTGACTTAAAGATAAAAGAACAGGACTAGAACCATAAATCACCCTAGTAAGGAAACCAATGAGATTTGTGCAATTCCTTAATTTTTGCTATGATTTATGTAGCAAAATAGCAAGGTAGAAGATCCAAAATGGCATCTGCTCCTAAAGGGTATTAAAAGGCAACTCCAAAATCAGTTTCTCATCGCCAAGCAAAAACCACCCAAGAGACATGATGAAGACTCAACTGCCAGTGCATCCTGCTCTCCGTGTTCTACACAGGTGATCTTGGCAAGATCACTGCTACACATGTCCTGGTGCTTGTGAGCATGTGGTGGTGAAAGAGACAGTAAGTGAATTCAGGTCACTTAAGAGATTTTAAAAATAAACACCACTCTCCCAATCTGTAAAATCTTGTATTGAGCTTCGCTCTTCTCTAGCTTCCTACAACATATGAAGCCTCTGCACTTGTCCCCACAACCTATCAGGACTTTTAGGTTGCGTGTGGTGATGTCCAGATACTTAGGTCCAACCTGACCCCAGCACATATCCTGCCTAGGAAGCTCTCCCTTGCAAGTTCTTGGGATAGGAGATACCAGAAGTCTATGTTAAAAGCTATCTGTCTGTCGGTGAAAAAAAAACACTTTAAATTGCAATTGTACCCATCTATAATGTAACAAATAATTATAACAAGGGAGATGATCCTACTATTTTACAAATACTGCCACAAGTTCAGCAGCAAGGCAAGGAAAAAAACTTAAAGAATTCATATAATGCAGCACTCTACTGCAGCTCATCTGCAGCAAGTTCACGTTTATCTTCAACAAGCTGTACAAACGTTTTCAGCACTTTTAAAACAAGCTCTTCCAGTTATTGCATGCAGAAGTGTAGAAAAGTCATTAGCTGTTCTAATTGGTTTGAACGTCATAGTAATTGCACTTGTTTGAAGTTGGCATTGAGGAATTCGTCACCTACAGAACTCTTTTATTGTGACAGTAACACTTGGACACCATTAAAGAACAACTGTTAAACAATGACTATATTAGACCAAGCTAAAAGTACATTATTTGTTTAAATGTTTTTGCAATATATTTTCAGTTAGTTATAGCACTGATTAAAACACTTATCTATACTTTTAAATGTTAAACATTTTACCAAAAAAAACACAAACAACCCTTTCAATTTAATTTCTGATATTTCATACTTCAGCCCTTTTCTGAAAAGTTTTAATTACTTTTAGATCCTACCTGAGAGATTCTGCCATCCGCCTTAAGTCTTCATTTTGCTGCTTTAAACGTTCAAGTTTAGCAAGTATCTTGGATAATTCGCGACTAGAATGATCTGGGTGCTCACTGTCTCGTACCAAGTGTCCACCAATATAAAAGAGTAAAGTTCCCCACGCAAAGAGGATGAGCATAATCCAACGCCAGGAACCAGTCCATGGCCGCATTTTCAAAAGTTCAATTCACTCCAGAACTGCTTCTGCTCACAAAATAACAAACATTTTAAGTCCTTAGCCTGTACAAGTGGACAATTCCAGTTCCTCTGCTTCACCGCATTATACCGGAGAAAAAATATTCTCAGTGTTTATCTTACTGCAGCTCCTTAGAGAAGATCCTTATGGGGCTGTTCATAGAAAGCATTAATATCTCATCATTCTTGATTCATATTCTGTGAAAAGAACAGAAAAAAATCTGAAATTATAATTCTGATATATAAAAATATATTGGATTGCAATGAAGTTAAACGTATTGTCATTAACATTCAGGAATGAGGATAGACAATGTTACTACTTTCTGTTAAGCAGAAAAAGAAAAAAACTTATAACTTTCCACAAAAAATATGCTGAGTTCAATAATGAACCACATAAAGAATATGCAAATAATTCTGGGTTTGAAATAGACAGAAGAAATGCTACTTTTTATAAAAGAAATGTTTACCAATTTGTGTGTCATTTCACACATTAAAATATTTCAAAACTCATTCTGTGGTAAACTTGATAGTCTCCTTTACTATCAACAAAGAGCTTTTATTCAATTACAAATTCATCTCCTTTTTTTTTAATCACTTTTATGAACTTTCTTCTCCATTTTTATCATGAGTCCCACCCTGTAACAGAAGAGTTACATCCATTCTAACAATATATTCTACTACTTGCAAGTAGATTGGCCTAGTAGCAGCTGTAATACCAATTCAGCAACCTGCAAGCACTGCAAAGAGTGTAAGCAATAATTTCTAAACAAACAATCCATTGTATACCTTACTCTTAAATTTATAGTGGCATCTGAAATGCCCATCTAAACTTAAACCCAAAATTTTATTTCTTGCTTAAAATTGCAAGACAGCATAACTTCTCTCTTTACCCTTTCATTGTACTTGCTAAAACAGGTAAGAACACTGAACGTTGAAAGAGGCAGAAAATGGGGATTACAAGTAGAACCTATGTGGCACTACTATACTCACACATTTGAAAATCAGGCATGGCTTTAGAAAGCTAATTTTTAGAAACACTTCTTCTGCTTTAAAACTATCAAACCCATTTTGACAAGTGTTACTATTAAAACTATAAGAAAGCAAAAAAAAGGTAATACCTTCTCTCATCTAAAAACACTACACCATTTAAAAAAATGCAAAATCACTTCAACTCATTTTCTACTTGGCAAAACATAATTCAATGAGTGTAAGAATCTCCTTATTCTCTACAGAACAGATTTTAAGATTTAACTGGATCAGCATTCCAAAAATCTTAAGTACTTCTCACCTCTTTTCCTCTTTCTCGACAGTGTAACATTTCTACCTTTTGTAAGAGGCATATATTTTCCAAGCCACTACCCATCATATTTGAGAAGTCATGGCAGTCTGGTGAAGACCCCACTGACTGGAAAGGGGAAACATAACCCACATTTTTAAAAAGCATAAAAAAGATGACCTGGGGAACTACAGGTTGGTCGGTCTCACCTCTGTGCCTGGCAATGTCATAGAGCAGATCCTCCTGGAAATGATGCCAGGGCACATGGAAAAAGAGGAGGTTGTTGATGGCAGCCAACATGGCTTCACTAAGGGCAAATTGTGCCTGAAAAATTTGGTGGCCTTCTAAGACAGCATTACAGCGTTGGTGGATAAGGTAAGAGCAACAGATGTCATCTACCTGAACTTGTGCAAAGCATTTCACACTGTCCCGCATGACATCCTGGTCTCTAAACTGGAAAGACATGGATTTGACAGATGAACAACTCGATGCATAAGGAACTGGTTGGATGGTCAGTTTTAAACTGGAAGAGGGTAGATTTAGAATAGATATTAGGAAGAAATTCCTCACTCTGAGGGTGGTGAGGCACTGGAACAGGTTGCCCAAAGAAGCTGCGGATGTCCCATCCCTGGAAGTGTTCAAGGCCAGGATGGACGGGGCTTTGAGCAACCTGGTCTAGTGGAAGGTATCCCTGCCCACGGCAGGGGGTTTGGAACTAGATTATCTTTAAGGTCCCTTCCAACATAAACCATTCGATGATGTGTGCCATTTATACTCAATTTCCAAAATAACCTATATTTCCAATTCTCAAATCTGTAAATCCACCATATTTTCTCTGAGATGCTATCCATATCATTTTCTACAGATCTCCAGGAAAGTTTTATATAGCTTTTGCTTTAGCTTGGCAAAAGTGTGGGACTGCCTTCAGGAAGGCAGTGTTTTCTTCAACTATCTTTACAGATCACAACAGAAGTAAAAAAAACCCACATTATATGAAATAGAATAGGCCATGCCGAACCCACAAAGGATTGTTGCTACAAGCAAAGCAAGCCTAGTTACTTGCAGGAATGATTAATATAAAACCCCAATGGAGTGACATTTCAGATTTAAGCGGGAAAGTGTGTTCTTACATCTATACTACCAATCACCCAGAGAATGGTTGACTGTGGCTGCCACACGCTGAGTGAAGTCACAAAGTCTGTGAAGGCAGAGGAAAGAAAAAATAATAGGAGACTTCAAATATGCCTCTACTGATTGGGTAAATGTAATGCCGGGAATTGTGATGAGAATAAACAGATGCTTACAGACATTATAAAATTACTGCTTAAGAAAAAGCTACCTTGTTGAATGCTACGAATGGTTAAACAGATTAGTAGAAAGGACAACTCAAGAATTAACATGGCAAATTATAAAAATAATTAACGGTATAAGAAAGTAAACAAAGTGTAATTGTTGTTACTTCTAGTACAAGCAGATAACGAGTAAAACTTTGTTTTGAATAGATTCAAAACAAAATAAGGTACTTCTCAAAATGCATACTTCCAGCATTAAACTAATTTTGATCAAACACTGTAGGTGTTAAAAGTTTACATTTCAAAGACCACTACACCATTTCAAGGAAGATTAAAATTCATCAAAGGCTACTCACAAAGATACCAACCAATACTATCAGCATCGCAAGTCACATATTGTTGGAAACTGGAGAATATACGAGGGTAGTATCACCATAGTATCCTGGTTCTTGCAGTTTTCCCTAGACATCCACTACAAGCCAGTCTTGGAGATACATGAGGCTAGATAAGCCTTTGATCTGGTATGGTGTGAATACTTTTACAAGAATAGTTAAAATGTTAAACAAACAATGTTCTAAATGTTAATAAAGGTTTTGTGTTATGAAACACAAAAAGATCACATTTTAAAAGGGCTAGCTATCCCATATTTACTTTATAAAAAGAAATTTTAGAACTCATTATTAATAAAAAAGTAACTTCTTGAGTATTTGGTTTAAAAGGATAAAGAGAAACTCAAGAGAAATATCAGACAAACCTTCTGAGGAAGAAAATGGAATGACAGCTTCGTCAAGTACTTGTCTGTGGTTCTGAGGATAAGATTGGCCAAGTACTTCTGGCTCTCAAGAGCTTATAAAATTTTCAAGTATATATGGGGGGGAAGTAATTCCATTTTTATTTACAACATTGTACATCTCGAACAATTAACAGTGTAGAGTAATTATTTTTAAGTACATTGTTCTTGTAATACCTTCACATTGCTTTATACAAGTGATTTTAAAGTACCAACACCTTAAAGTGAACTTTCTTTAATAGTAAACCTGCTTTTACTTCCTGAAAATACATAAAATTATGTCTAACGCAATTAATGGACTTACTATTTTGAAGAACAAAGAGTTCTGAAACGACTTTTAAAACGTTTTATAAAATATGCAAAAGATAGCATGTTTTATCTGATACCTATGAATCTCTGATGATGTCACTGTTCTTTTTATAAGTTAGGCCATAGTACGGTTAAATATAAAATAAAGATGCCAAAATATCTGAACAAATATGAACAACATTCTGAACTAACATTAAACAGTCAGCCTGTATCTGAAAAAGTGGTGTATCTAATTATTCATGAATTCTAACTACTGTTAAGTATTGGCTTTGCACTGTAATGTGCCTTTTACATTTTTTCTTCCATTTCATACTGTACTGGGAATGCAAAATGTCAAAATGTTTCAGTATTTCAAAGTCCGTAGAAGACTTTTAAATAAATTAAATTATAATAAATAAAACTCTAGCAGAAAAAAAAAAGAATAAATAGGGGAACAAAAAGGAAATATGATCACATTTTTAAAACTGTTCAATTTCTACAGCTTCTTTCAGGTTTCTGAAAGACCTCCAAATGCAGATGCAGACTACAGATACCTACCTGCCTGACAGAAAGTCAAGCTGTAATGTCAATATTTGTCCTTCTTTAATTTTATATAGCTGTTTATGAGCTTCCATACTGTGAACTAAGCTCAGGACTGCCAAGACGGAAAGTATGAGCCTGAAGTTTGAGAATCAGCAGCAGCCCACAAATCCAGTAATACAAACCGGAGATGAATTGTAATGTACATGGTCATTAACACCGTCTGATACTGAATATAAAAATAAGAGCACACCAAACTTCAAAGGTATGGGACAGCAGTATTAATAAGTATATTTTATTAAGCAGAAAACAGGAATATCTAAATAACAATGATTAGTGTTAGTATTAAATTATTTTATTATATAGTGAAGGTCCTTTATCTAAGAATACCATGTTACATTCCTTTTACCAGAGGAAGTCATGTATTTTAATTTACTAGTTGTCCCCTGAGATTTACCATGATTTCTTGTCTTACATTTGATTGGATTTACCCATACAGTCTCTTTCATTTTCCAGTGCATAAGCACATCAAAACATAGTATATTGACAATTAGCTAATTTGCATTTTCTTCCCTGCAATTTTAGATTAGTTGTCTCCCTTCTAGGGGACCCCAAGAATGGTTGACTACATTCTTATAGCATCACCTTCCAATATAATGTAATAAGATATCTCTTCCGTCTCTTTGAAAGGTCCTACCCTGGGTGTTCGGAGTAAAGAAAAATGTATTCCTCTATTCTCCCCAACAGCTCTTGGAATTATCCCTACAGCAATCTTTCAAGCTAATTTTCATTTTAAAATTCATCCCTACTCCCAGTTAAGAGGGTTTCAATCTGATATCTCAGGGGAATCATCTCCCATTCATAAGAATCCAGCTACTATCCACAGAAATCCCAGTCACAGCAGAGGCATGGTCTGAAAGGCAAAGCTCAGTAGAAGCAGCAGCCTACAACAGTATAGTGGGAAAACAGGCTTTAATGCCAGTATCAGCATGGGGCTGGAAATACCACAGTGAAACTGGTAACCTTCAGGGATTCTTGAACATAGGCTTGTAACAACACAGCCTTTAGGTGTTGTGAAATAAAACAGTTTGGACTTAAGTAAACGGTGGAAAATCTTCCAAATATGAATGCAAAGGGTCTCCTGGTTTCATAGAAGACTGAAGATGAAGAGACTACAGACAGCTATGAAATCTTCTCAAAATAATGAGAAATGTATAGGTATTGGTGGTAATTAACACCAAGGCTTTTTGTATTTAAATGTAGGAGTTTTATGTCACTCCTTATAAATTGATTTGTTATTTCAAACTCCTGTTTCAGGTACTAAGGAAGTCAAACCAATATCAGGAAAAAGTTTTCTAGAACAAGAACAAAGTAATGTTAAAAGCAAATGCTAAGTCGAAAACAAAGTATCATCTACAGTAAGCTATTTTTCAAGTTCAATTTAATCCTGTAGCTCTATTATAAAACGTCAATACAAAATACACAGTACTATTTAATGAAGCAAAAAAGTTCTAATAAGTACTTGCTATTATAAATCATTAAGAATATGCAATCTTTAATGCATCAGTTGAATGGAAAATAATATTGTGAGAAAGGAAGTAAAATTAAAATTTATTTACTGCTAAATGCATAGCACAGAAAATGTGGTTAGTGTCACAAATGTATTTAGACTCCATTAAAGAGAAGACAGAATATTTACATAAAAATAAGGGTCTGCTTAAATGCCTTAATCAGGAAATCAAATTGTGCATACTACACATGAAGCCACAATTGATTGTAAGCCTATAAAATGTTTTGTTGTTAAATTAACAGGGAAGGTTTGGTTAAAAAACTTTGCTTCAATGCAATGCAATGTAGTGTGTGCAAAATGACTAAAGGAAACAGTAAAGAGAACACTAACTTAATTAAAATTATAATTAAAAAAGAGACTGAAGTATAGCTCCAACATCAGGAGAAATAATATGCATCGATGTCAAAGTTATTTCGCTATAGCAAAAAGGATTAATCAATGAAAAAATAAATATATACTATCTTTGCTCATCTTGCCCCTGTAATGCCTTCTGTTAGTTTAAAGCTTTAAAAGGTACGTGCTTCCACATTAGAAACTTGGATAACCCAATACCACAATTTCAAATGAAAGGACATCTTCTGTGACTTAAAGAAGGTCCTTGTTAACTTTCTATTCCCAGCATGCTTTCAATAAAAAATTCAGCAATGAAGTGGAGATTTTTTCTCCTTGTGTATTTTTGCTTGCTATGCAGAATTAAGGCGCCAGAACAGCATTATGCTTTTTCTTGGCAATTTATAGTTTCAAGTTATTTTAGACTCAGTTCAAATCAAGCTAAGGAAGTCTACTTTTGGCTCAACAACCTACTGACCCAGATTCACTCAAAAAAGTGTACCCTATGTACACTGAAAAGAAAAAAAAAATACTCATGAAGCAAAATTCATACATCACAATAGCTAATATGCACAGCATTATATTTAATGGCATGTATATTATCTACTTTTCTTTTTTTACAGTACGAAACATGAAATTCACTCCACTGTTATGGGCTGTCGCAATGACTTATCACTAAAGTTGAAACACTCAAAAAGCATGTTACATTGTACATGCAACTTAGACTGAGTCTTCACATCATTGTTAGTTTCTCTTAAAAGTAAAGTAAATTTAAATAAGTTAAGTTAGTATTTTTAAGATTTCACTAACAAAAATTACCTTCTTAGGAAAGCATGTTACTCTAAGTAATGTTAACCTGTTCTGCTCTAATAAAAATAAAATTAAAAAAAAAAAAAACAAATCAAAAACCAACCAACTTTCCAATTCCAGTTCCTATGTAATAATGATGCAATGGCACAACCTCTGACAAAGGATTAGAGCCTAAAGAAATAATCCTTTTAGGATATTAAAATAAAATACGGATTGAAGGACAAAAATAACATTTAAATGACTCTGTAGTGTTTGATACAAATAAGCAAATGTTCCAAATATTATTCATGGTGTATGCAATGCGTTCTTTACGAAGGCTTATATATTATTTGATTAATGAAACACCATCTTCATAATCTGAACTAGGTCATATGGGTAAAATTTCTTCAGTCAAATCATACGTCCTAGCATTGCAGGTAATCATGTGATAGAAACCTCTTTAAGTTCCACCTAAAAAAAAAATGGTTTTCCTTTCCCCATTACTGGAAGACTGTTTAAAAACTCTCTTCCAATGCTTAAAAGCTTTCTTTAATTTCCAAACTAAACCTGTATTTTGTTAATTTATGCATGTGTTTTCTCATGCTAATATAAACTCAGTTTAGAGAACTCAGTTACTGCCCTATTCTGTACACAGTGGTGTATCTACAGAAAGCAGCCATATCGCTTGTCACTTATATGCTAGTCTGAACCTGATATGCCAGTTTACAAGCACTTCACTGCAAGAGGCTTACAAATTCTCCACATCCTGCACCAGCTCCAATTTCAACTCAGTCTTTTCAGAACATCAGGAATCAGAGTTGTATACACAACACACAAGATGATCCCAGTGCCTCGTATGAAAGAAATACTTGCTTTTCTCTCTTGGACCTGCTTTGTGTGATATATCCCAGGACTGGACTTGGCTTTTTTACGACCACATTACCCTGGCAGTCAACAGCCATTTTGCAAGGGCATAATACCTCCAAATCTTTTTGCACCTATATCTCTTCAAATTGGTAAGCTCCCATCTTATATACAAAAATTCTTATTTTTAGCCCTTTTAACTTATTATACTTTATCCCATTCTACCACTGCACTAAACCAAGTAAAAAATTCTTGCACATTTTTCTGACCCTCATCACAACACTCCTCTACTTTCTGACCTAAATTTCATTATAATCTATTATCTTTTTGTGACGTTGTAATGAAAATACCAAGATGAATAACAGATGTAATTCACTGACTAATGGTGTCTATCCTCCAGTCTTATACTCTTCCTTGCAGCACAAGTCATTGTCACTTCATCCCTTCAGCTACTTCCTTTTCCAATGAATGATTCTACTTTTCATCCACATTTTCTCTAGCTCAATATATAATTTTCAGTGTGCCAAGAAAATGCTGAAAGGAAGTCCAGGTACACAGTCTCTCCCAAACTATGTTTCATTAGAATATTTACTTTCCCTCAAAGAGTTAATAAGTAAACCTAGAATAATTGACATCAAGCAATCTTTGGCAAACCTGTGTTGCATTTACCTCATTTTTCCATTTTCATCTAGCTACTTTGTTAGTTTCTCTCAAAATTTGTCCCCATGCTTTGCATACTACTGTGATCAAGCCAGGGATGGCAATTATTTCTAATTCTAGCATTCATCTATACTAATCCCAAGAGACTTTATCCAATTAGTTCCAAACTTCTTAGAATATTGACTGGAAATAATTTAGAAAGCATTTCGTTCATCCATAACTTTTTTATTACCTTTATTAATATAAACTATATATATTATTTTCTTCAATCAGAGAACAGAAATCCATGCACAGAACATGTATTCATGTTTCTATTCTAAAAGTATACAAAATGAAGTTCCTTTAGTTTTCAAGTTCGCTTTTTCCCTGATATGATTTTATTATTCTATCCATAAAAATTATCCATCCCCTGCTTTTTCTGGAACAAGGACATAAATTTTGTAGTATTTCATATGTATACTGAATTGTTGTGTAAATTTACTTCTTTTTTCTTCTTAACTTCAGTTCACATGTATCACAGGACATAAGTACACGCAATCATTGGACTTGCTTACTATTTATTCCTACATCCACACCTTCATCTTTACTACTGTTTCTATAAAAGCCTGATTTTATATCGGTATGGATTGCTCTGAGCAATTTGGGTGATTTTCTCTTCATATACTCCCTTACAATTTTACATAAATAAGTATTATCTACTCATCTGATACAATCAGCAGATTATTCTCAAATTAAGCATTTTCTTAATGGAATTCACCACCCTTTTCAATATCATTGCAAGTGAAGATTTTTCAATACTGAAGGTTCAAATACTGTAACATTGGATCTTCGCCACAGAAAACTCCCTGACAGGAAGATATGGTAGGGAGAGACTTCCTTAACTATGTGAAAGCTACAGGCCAGCTCATTTCATTTGGTTAGACAACAAAATCATAACCAACAAGAACAAACCTAGCAGAAAGATGCAATGTGTTTTACCCTTCCTGAAATTTGGTTAGAGAGATTCTGCTACTGCATGTGTAAGACTGATGACTTTTCAGACTTACAGAGCTAACAAAGAAGGTAAATTACCAGAAGTTGAGGGATTAAAGCAAGATTATCAAATTGAGAAGAGTCGTCTTACATTCATTTGGAAGCATTAGAAGAATACATACTAAAATGCAGACAAGAAATTCAAAGCAGAGGAAAAATGAACCTTAAAGGATACTGGTATTACTTCTGAGTTTCCAGTGTGTATTCTAAAACGCTCAGCTGACCAACACAGAGACTGTTTTCAATTTAAATGCATAAAATTTTATAGCTGAAAACAACTTTGAAGAATTTTGAAATGAAACACCTTCACAAAGAATGGCAGAGGAAGAAATAGACAAATACTCAGAATGTTCAGTAAGTAATCCTGTACCAAATTTCTTCTTTTAGAAAGTCAATACTTTCAGTTTGTTTACAACTTCATACAGAGGTAGTTACTCTGTACAACTAATTTATCCTACAGTCGTAGGTGGTGATTACTGATGCAACCAAAATAAAGCCAACAACAAAAGATGAACATATGTAGATTATAAACTAAGAGCTGACTGACAGCTCCAGAGTTGCTGTGTTTGCAAGCCAAGTAGCTTAAAATGATTGATGACCAGTGAAGACATGACAGAAGTCACCAAACTGAAGTTGCTACTGCTTTTTTGAAGTTCTTAAGGTGTATAGCAGACAAACTGATGCTGCCAGAACAGCAAGTGTAATTTCCCATCTTCCTTACAAGTCTAAGTTCATCAGAATCCTGTAGGAAAGTAGCTTGGGCATGTATACCCTTCTTTTCTTTCCTATAAGCCTCCTCCTCCATCAGTGATCTCTAACTACCACAAATACCTGAGTTGTTACCCAGAATAATAACCTTGGTACCATTACTGAGCAAGGTCTTAATACTTTCACCCCAACAGAATTTCTAGTATTACTTCATACTTTATTATATTCCTTTACATTATCACCTTGCTGTAGAAAACAGCAAACTTTATCTAGGTCTTCATCCAGCTTCATCCAGATTAATATATTTTTCTCTTTGGTACTGATATCTGTCCATACTTCTCTCATTTACACTCGACAGAAACCAATAAAAACATATGCCTAGTTATATATATGATATCTTTATAATCTCAGCTCTTTTAACACATCTGTAGGCTCACTATGACACTGTAGCTCCGCAGACCATAAGCAAGATCATTTTGTGATATTTAAGGTTCTTCACTAAACTACTTATTACCTAGTTTCCTTAAGAATTTACTAACAATGAGAGGGACATATTCTTTAATATTTCTTCTGCCCTGCACTAACCACAAGTACTCCTTCTTCTACAAATACCTACGAGATTTTCTTGACCTGACACCAAACTGACTAAGTCTTCCTACCTATTTATCTTAATCTCTTTCAAAGTTCCATCATAGGAACTAGAAATTAATGTTTCAAGGACCATGACTAAATACTACTGTTAAAAATGCTTTAGTATCTCCTCATTCTCTTCTGTGTATCTGTTTGGTTGTTACCTAGATCGCAGTTCCTTAAGACGTGAACTCTCTTTTTACTTTACTATGTATTTAGCATGTTGCATAGTGACCTCAATTACTGACATAGTCCATCAGCCCATCACTGTTAATGTAAGTTTAGAACAAAAAATAAGTGTAAAACAAAAAAATCTTTAAAACTTTCTGGATTTTTATCTACCACAGGTCTAAATATCCTCCATAAAGAAAAAGCTTAGGAAGTTTCACATCATTCAATCAGGAGACGTTAGTGCAAGTGTTTCCCCCCTCCAAAAAAATATTCATAACACACAAAAATATTTAATTCAAAATACTTTATAAAGTAAAAAGCAGAGAGAGAGAGAAGAATGATATCTAGAAAAATAAGATTAAAGACAATTGCTAGCTATTTGGTT
Source organism: Ibidorhyncha struthersii (assembly GCA_013398815.1). Lineage (NCBI taxonomy): Eukaryota > Metazoa > Chordata > Aves > Charadriiformes > Charadriidae > Ibidorhyncha > Ibidorhyncha struthersii. Next base: position 78,673 of record VZSZ01006511.1, on the reverse strand, counting down.
TTGTCCCTTCCAAATGAAATATTCTATTCTGTTCTATTCAATGGGCACAAACTGAAACACAAAATTCTGTTTAAGCCAAAGAATATACTTTATACTCTGAGGGTGGTCAAACATTGGAACAGGCTGGGTAGGTTAGTGAAGTCTCCACACCTGGAGACTGCACACAGACCTGAGCGACCACCTCCAGTTGACCCTACTTTGAGCAGCGCAGTTGGACTAGGAGATCTCCAGAGATACTTTTCAAAGTCAGCTATTCTGTGATTCCATGAAATAAGAGAACTCCTCAGGAATTTAATGTAATCAGCATTTTTTACAGCTTTTGGTGTGAAAAAAAATGATTTCTAAAATGCATAATGTGTAAATGTACAACGTGTATCACCTTTTACATAAATAGCAGTAAATTTTTAAATATTGTAACTTCATAACACATCTGAAGAACAGCTTACCCTCACCATGACAGCAGGAAATAAACACAACTTATCATGGGCTTGGAGGTTAACAAGTCATTCCACTAGTCCAGCAGCAAGTAAAATTAATAACTGTTTAAACAAAAAAGGTCCCTTTACTTTCACATTCAAACAAGTGTTTCATATTCTATAAGAACATCTTCCTTTTGGTTTGCCCTTATATCATAACTTTGAGAAAGAACTAATTCTTCCCTTTAAAACATCATATTTTCTACTTTTTATTTAATTAATTACAGATTTCCACAAAGATCAATTACTTACTTAATCAGAATGTTTTTAACTAACATCTTTCATTATACCTAGATTAGATACAATGTGATCTAGCAATCAAAGAAATAAATCAAAGAATATTATAGGGTCTGTATTGATTTAGTGAGTAACTTGTACAAGCCAGTCTCATCAGGCCCCAGTTTCCCTTGTTAATATTTGCCAACCTCAAAATTATGTTTGAAGTTGAATTCATTAATATTTACAGATACTATCACATTTGCAGCTGAAAGATGTTATAAATCTTGAATGCAAGATATAAATCTACATAATCAATTAAAGTAATTCAGCCATTTAGAAGCTTTGTCAAATAATCATTTCCCATTTCTAAGCATTACTCCCTGTTCAAAACACCAGTCAAAACTTTTGAAATTGAAAAAAATAATCAAGGATGGAATATTTATTTTTAACCTTGTTTTTTTATAAAATGAATACAAGAGTATTCATGTATATGTTCATGGACGTTATGCTTTATAAAAAGTATAAACTTGTTAAGGAAACCTTGCAAAGAAAATTAGTTTTCTTTTAATCAAAATATTAAAAGTTACTAGAATAATCACTTAATGCAACTGGAGAAATCACAAATCTGGAGATATGGAAAAAATACAAATAAATTTAATAGCACTTTAAGAGAATTTCATAGCAGAATAAAATTCCCAAAATTTCAAGAAAATTCCTGCTATCTTGCAAAAAAACATAAGGTCTCTTCATAACTTCTTAACCTAAAAACATAATTTGGCTCTTATGACAGAATTCTTCTTTGTTCATTTTAGTATTTATTAGTGTCAACTGTATGTATTGTTCCTGCCTTTTGTGAATTCTTAGTAATACCTTTAGCTGTATATAGCATCATACTTTTTAGAAGTGCCCTCCATTCCTTTTGACAGACAGTATTAGGGTAGCAGGAAGCATTCTGCTTGCTTGTTCACAACCATTTTAATGCTTAAGATGACTAGCTCAGGTAGGGCTTCCCAGACAGAGAGAGACAATCTGCATTCCTTGGAGATATCCTGACCATGCTCAGGTCCTAGATGAACCTCTAGAAACTCTACAGTATGGCAGTCAAGAAAATTTCAGTACAGAAGCTTGCAGCCAAAGCAAAGAAATTGCAGTAAGGAGCAGATAGCAGGCTACCTGACCTTGCACACGATAGGAAAAACTTCCAGCAGATGAGAGGGCACTGTGCAGTTCACAGCTCATAGTCACTGAACTAACTTTAGCCACGTGGAAGCAACAGTATATTCATAATGACAACGTGGGCAGGGAAGAAGTTTACTTTTCTTCTGTCTTCCCTATTCACTGAGTTTGTAATACTTCAAATGTTATTTATCATAACTTTTATTCTAATAAAACTTGGCACTTTTTAAATTAAAAAAAACATTTGGTCTCCTTTGAGGAGCTTATTATAAGGAGAAAGCCTAGGCAGAACCACATCAAAATTATGGCCAACTCAGGGTCCTATGCCCCTGTTAGTTATTAAATTTATTGCAATTTAAAAAAGAAAAAAAAAAGCGCAATGGAGAACAAAGTTCAGTATTAATACTAATCCTACTTCAACAACATAGCTTTTGGTCAGAGATCAAGGTGAAAAAAAAAACAAACAAAACCCCAGTTTAAGAAATTTTAGTGTCACAGACCAAACATTCTCAAAATTATGCTATATGAACACCTAGCAGTTGAGTTATCACAGCAGCAGTGGTTCAGAGAGATCCATACTAACAGCACTTGGGGTTTTTAAGCTGAAGATATACACAGAACACTATCCTTGAAACAGTTTAACAGAAGTTAAGAACTAACCAGAAGAACTTTTTTAAACTAGATAAAAGACTAACACCAACAATAAAAACAAATCCCGTTTGAAAATATTAAGCACTCCTTTGGTTTAGGTACAGTAATAAATACAAGTGCTTACAATTTTTGTAACATATTACATTTGAAGACTTGAAAAAAAAATAAAGTGATTTCTAAATTTTTTTACAATTGATGCAATTTTAAACAAAAGAGGGAATTGTACCTTGAAAGGAAAAGAGCAGCTTAATTGTCAAATATATGCAAGATCCTCTGTCAAACACTTCGACAAAAAGTAACTGCATTTTTCTTTTAGAAAGATAAAAGACTCAATTGCAGAAACAATATGCTCCACAGAAATTATATATACAAACTCATTTTAATAAGCAATGGGTAAAGCGGTCTTCAGTTTTACAGTCCCTCTTAACTATTAAGATAATACATTAACCAGAAACACAGCAAAGTAAGAAGTTACCTTTGTCTTCTCCGAACTAACCAAATGTCTTTGTAAGATAAAAATTATCTTAGCACATGAACAGGACAGTTATATAAGAGGGAAGGTTTATTTATTCTTGTTTACTTACTGTATTGACTCCATACAATCCTAATCTAATATAGCCATAGTCAAGAATGAACAATAAAAATTCAGACATCAAGGATGATCTTCCTCCAGAGTAATAAATTAATAATCTACTGATAGCTCTTGCAGAAACCCCATTCGAAAAGAAAATAGGAAAACCTTAACATGGTCAATAGCCACATAGTACGGCACGAATCCTGAAAAGATAAACTGCTCAGAACTTTCCCTGAACAAGACTTGGAACATCCTGCTGAACTTCACTGCTGCTGGCTGACTTCTTCCAGCAGCTGGGGATATCTATTTATCAAGAGCCCCTGTGTCAGCATGACCCTATGTGATTCTAAAACGTGAGGTGCATTTAAACTGCACATAAGCTACAGATTTGCCATCACTTCTTTAGAAGAATGAACCCCAAGGCACTCTAAAATGACCTAGTTAAAGTGTATTCAAACATGCCTAATGATCTTGCTAATCTTTCAGACAACCTTCTAGCCACAATGGCCAAACATTTTTTTCCCCCTCCAAAAGCCACAAAAAGCCCGATTTTAAAAATAAGCTAATGCTCTCCAAATTTTATCAGACAGTCCTCTTTAAATCAAGCTGAACTTCTCCTTATGAGGTTAAAGAAGAAAACAGCTAATTTTCTAACATCACTTCGAATACACAACAGTATGGTAACATCTTTCACACTGCATGTGGTTCCACAGCGAAGAACTTCACAAAGTAAGGAGATGTTCCCCCCCGCCCCCAGGATGTTACTTTGTTCCACAGTTTTGCATTAGAATCCAAATTTATTAGAATCAGACATACAAATGTTTTGCTTTCTGTCTCAGTGCTTTTCTGGGACCAAAGTACAGTTGCGTCTTCTGCTTGGGGTAAGTGCAGCTTCTTGTCAGTACCATAATCTAGATACCTTGGGGAAGGAACACAGCGGGACAAAAAAGACGGACAACCTTTAGCTAATACTTGATCTTTCCATTTCTGTTGGTGCTGAAGTTCTTCACTAAATCTTCTCTTCCACCCACTTCCCCATGCCATTCCTTAATGGCTGCAAACATAAGAAGCAAGATCAGAGGTAGGATATTTCTTCTTTTGGCTGGCATCAAAGCAACATGCAAAATCTAATAAGAAACTTAACATCAGCCTGTTCACAACTCAGCTGGACATTCATAAATCAAGATGAAAAACAGGCAGATGAGAGAGCTGCTGAGTTTGTAATAGTTACATGACACTTGGCAGCTCTAAGAAAACTGGAGTGCTATTTGCAACCAGGAGGTTTTGCAAACTCAAAGCATAGTTAAGGCTATACAGTATTCAGAAGCTGGAAAAAAGAGTCACAGAACTGAGCAAAAAGCCTTCCCCATTACACATGGTAGGCTTGGAGACTGGATGATTTCACAATCCAGTAACAGAAATGCCAGAATACAATTTTGAGTGGGACACATCAGGGAAAGAATGTCAAGTGATTTTTATCTAAATAATCAGGCTTGCTTTGTATCTCCATTTTCTAATTTAAATTGAACTGTTTTCTGCAGTGCTTTTATTAGAACAAGAAAAATTTTACTGAACACTGTAAATACTAATATTGCCATATGATAAAAAAGCATTTGCCTTAAGTTTAATTCCACTGTGCTGCAATATATGTATTTGAACGTGTAAAAATTCCCCTTGGCACTCCAATTTTCTTTGAAACGCTACTACTTTTACTGTAGGACACTGAACTTTACACACTACAAAGCACAATAAGGACATCTGATCTGTAACTAATGAGCTAATTTGAGTATGGGAAGCAAATTATGTCCATTAGCATATAGGTTCACGCTGTCTAATTTACACTGGTTTACAGCTTTCATAGAGCACCATGCCACCAAAACTTGACTGCTTCCAGCATCTGATCTTCACCATCACCATGGTTCAAGTGCACTGCTGATCTAAGATCTACTCTTTTATTGAAAAGTGAAGGAACTGAACAACTCAAAGTACTTTGTACAATAGTAAGGCTATGAATAAAACAGGACTGTGAAAGTTGCAAGTCAAAACCTCACATAAAGATGCCAACAGCTTTTCCTCTCAAAATTGGTGTGACATATCAAGGGAAAATGACAGATGAGTTTAAAACTTACTGAGTTTAAAACACCTTTGAAAGTATTAGCTTTTTGCTTAACTCCTTTTAGGTCAAGCATTAAGATTACACTGTTAATCAGAATTCCCCTTTTTATTTATAACATAACTATCACTAATTCATAAATTTGCTGTCAAACCATCGTGAGTGTTAGAAACTCAGCCTTAACTAGTGAGCTATTTTCTTTAATATGCAAGGCGGGGGCGGGGGGTATAACTGTGTTTGTGTGTATATAATGTGTGTGGATATATAACTTTATCAACAGAAACATAAGTTGTTTGATTTTTTTGACAAAGAATATTTTATTTTATAAACTAAACATTCTAAAAATAAGACCAATTAATTTGTCACCTAAAGTCTGTAATTATTAAAACAATATGAATACTGTGTTGTAAAAGAGGACTTAAAAGCTAAATTTGCATATTTTCTCACATGTAATTCTAGTGAAATCCCATTCAAATATTTCAGCTTGGTAATAAGGAACATAATGCAGGGTTTGAAATATCTTTTTCAAAAAGCTCAAGCAGTAGGAAAAACCTACAATCGTGTGTGTTTCTTACTGTTTCCTAGGCAAGCTTACAACACTATCCACAAAGAAAGCCATTAAATTCACAGAATCACTGCACATAGACTCATTATTTAGGAGAAAAGCAGTATTTTCCTTTGTGGTGAAAACTTTGTAACAAGGATGTGATTATACCACAGCACGTTTAGCAGTCCTCCAGCTGTACCTCACAATTCCTTGAACTTGGAAGTTACATTTTTTCCATTTACTCGCTTTTATAACAGATATTATCTTCTTCTTCCTACTTTCAGTGTACATTTTTTTAGCCCTTCCCTTCAGCTTCCTTTGTTTCTGAATAGTGCAGCCTAATTTTAGCAACCATATCAATAAAAATTAAAAGATGCCCATTAGTACCGACACCGGTATTTGAAAGAGCTCTCCATGGTCCTGAGCAACCTCCTGTGGAAGTCGCACACTCCAGGAACTCTCTTCCTGAAGTGTCTGGCTTAAGGCCCAGCTACAGGTAATAAATCTAGTGCCAGTCTGACGGATCATTGTGTCAGCAAAGTGAGTCTCAGGACAGAACAACGTAGAAAGGTAAAGGGGACTCTGAATGGCATTAGAGTTCAGCTCCACAGGAAGGGAGGAGGATAAAGGATCTACATCTCTACTCCTGAATTTATTCACAAAAATTGAAAAGCAACAATGAATCATGAAAACAACAAAATAAGCCTATTGCACCCATTTGAAAATAAGAAACGTAGAATTAAAACAAATGGCAGAAGCTAAGTGGAGGGCATAGGCTTCCACCTAATGCCCTAAACATTACATATACATAATTATCTACCCTGAGGTGTTCAGAAGTGAAGTACTGTTTTTTGAAGTTGCTTTTGCTAAAAGCAGAAGATTTTAGACAGAGAAATACACTGAACAGACTTTTAAGCACCTTGAGCAACTCCGTCTCCAGCCTTATAGGTCAAGGAGCAATGAGAAGAAAGAAAATTTTGAGACAGAAACGGTCCCATAAACCTGATAGTAGGTGATACCAACATCATTCTTACATGGAGATTAACTTTATGATGATAAGGATTCTAAAGGATAGAAGAAGTCAGGTTATAACAAGTGAGGCATGAAAATATCGCCTGTATAAGACAACAAACTGCTTAATGTTAGTGAAGGCCCTATGGTAACATGATTGCTGAGTGAGGATTTTATAACAAAACTAGGCAGTCTTAGAAAATGGGAAGGAGCCAGCGACTTCAAGTCCACGCACACTCCCAGAAACAACACAGGAAGTAGCAGAAAAGAAGTCTTTGGAGTACGACTTAAGCTGCTTCATAAAAGATTATAATGACCCGGGTTTTGCTACCTGTGAGACATATAAACTAAGCAGAGAGGTGGTGATGAAGCTTAATTGGAAGATACTAAACAGATAGGCTACAGAATTTTTGAGAAGCAAATTCTTACATGCATAAAAGCTACAGCAAAACTTTTTAAAAGCACAATAGAACTAAAAGACTTGACAGACGTTCTGCAGGGCCAAATGATGTCTGAGTTGTAACACCGCAATTTAAATACAGAGCTACAGCAGGAAAGCTAAATGAAGCACATGCATTAGCAGTTACTAGGAAGGAACTTAAATTGGTCCCTCCATTGAAATCTTTCTTCACAAGGAAGACGACAGAAGAATTGTTACAGCTTGAAATGTCAGTAAAATGACCAATAACTAATCATCAGGACCAAACTTTGAAAACTGTGTACACATACCTGTTCTCATGGAACTCAAGTAAGTTACACAAAATCGTTAAGAGTTTCACAGTATCTTATCACTTAAGATTCCATAACAAGGGAATACAATATGACCATCAGTTTTTCAGAAAGGGTCTAAGGAGGACCTAAGAAACAACAAATCAGTAAATATGACTTCTACACCAGGTGAATAAGAGGAAACTACAATACACAACAGAAATAGTAGGCACATCTATAAACACAATATACAGGAAAATAATAAGCATTGGTTTTGTGAGGGAAGTCATGCCTCAGAAGGTGACAAAGCTTTATGAACAATTAAATTAGCATGAAAGTAAGGGAGACCTGGTTGATGTCACATATTTCGATTTTCAGAAGGCACTATTGAATTGTGAAATTAACTGTAATTAAAATGTGTTCAAGCTTTAAAAATTGGACATATTAAAAAATAGACCTAAATATTCTTGCTGGAAAAATCTATGGATATTATACTGCCATCTGTCTTAAAACAACCCAGGTTCTGGAAGCTCAGAAAGTAAGCTAGAATTATCATGGCTGCTTGCTTCTACTTCTTCCACAGATAATTACTACTGACAGTTGAGAAGGACAGGAAAGCTTTGCAGACAAAAGCTCAGATCAAATTAATTTTACCACTGACTGTTTCTGTCTGAATCATATGTAGCCATGATCATTGCTGAAAATCTGTGTGGCTAAGTGAAGAACAAAAGTGAAGGAAATTGCAACAAACACAGCAAATCAACAGTGCCATAGAATTCAGAATTCAGACCATTCTGATAGAGCTTTGATACAGTTCTTACAGTCTTCAAAATAGCAAATACAATGATGATGAACTTCTGAAGCACCAAAGTTTGGGAGACTATTTTTGTTGTAACAATTTTAAACGTAATAAGGGAGTTGGTTGGAACGATATATTGTGCATGTATATGCATTTGGAAGTAGGAAGTACGAGTGCAATTCTGCAGATACACAACAAACCCACACTGCTGGAGAATTTAGGGCCACCTTTTGCAAAACTGTCTTACTGTGTCAATGCTCATAAAGATTAAAAGTTAGTAGGGAAAATAAAGCATACTTTTAAGACCACTTTCTCTCACACTCTTGGTTTTAGGAAAAGCAGCAGCAAACTGCAGAAAGAAAGAAGCCACAATGTGTGACCAGTCATGTGAAACCAGAGAACGACGGGGTGATATCATAAATCCTAAGCATTTCCACAGAAGAAATGTTATAAAAGTTGTTTGGATGGTAAAATAAAACATGAAACATAGCTTTTTACCCGTAGTTTATAAAATGCCTTATCTATAAGTATCGAGGCTTACAGAAACAAACTATTGAAAGACACATTTTGTTTGATAACTTAGTTCTAATCAGAGAGCTAGATATTCCTTATAGCAAATTGACTGAAAAATCCCAATAATTAGTTTTGTAAATGCAGTAATAACTATGCTCTTCTATGAAGTAACAGGGCATAATTTGGACAATTACAGTTAAGAGCTCTGAAAAGCAGGTTATTCAGAAAATGAGATAAAAGAAAATTTGTAGTTTTTTGTTTTCAACCAGTATAGTTTCCCAAAAAATTATATCTTTGAAACACAGAAGCAATCTGAGAACATATGTACAAACTGATACCATGTTTGAGCAGGAAGAATGGATTAGATGACCTCCTGACTTACAAGACGTAAGCTTATTTTTCTGTGAAATTTATATCATAATGAAATCTGTGCATGTGAACACTTCATGTTTTAATTTAAAAATCACAATGTTTCATGTGTACATTTACTATTTAAAGCATAGGCAGACTGCACTTTTCAAAACAGTGTAATAAATAAAAATGTGCTCACAGGGTAGGACGTGCTGCTACTGGTGTAATTCAGTTCTTCCGTATTCAAAGGACGTATTTTCCCCTGCTTTGCAGCCCTACCTTAGATCCTGATCCTGCAACTGGCATTCACAGAACCATCCATACATACCCAAAGTCCCAGCTGCAATCAATATAAAATAATTCTCAGAAACAAAAAAAAAAACAGAACCCCTGACTACCTACGCAATTTCACACATTTTCATTTTCCAAAACTGGTCTGAGTTATTTCTAATCTTTTCAGAATGATATTCAGTCATCAATTTGGAAGAGAACTATTCATTTTTCCTTTACATGCATTTGTGTAAGTGGTGTCAAATAAATACACTATTTACAAAATTCACTTATCGGAGGCGATAAGAACACAGAAAACCAACACCGCATTCTCAGTGCAATAGTGCCTGGCCTATTTTCTAATCATGTTACATAGAGTAAAAGATTGAGATTGCCAAAACATCAAACCCCACAGCCTTCATTTAAAATTTAAGTAATCACAAGGCATTATTTTTCAAGTCTGTCAGGGGGGGAAAAAGTAGATTAAGATACTAAAACTTGTTTTCAAAGTTCAGGGAACACTATATGCTTTAGATTATAAAAATTCTTAATGTCTGCTATTCAAATATCCCAGAAGTGCGGTACATGGAGAAACAGAAACTGAAAATTAGACAAATAACGTTGATGAACCAGTAACTGATTTTCTCCTCACTCTCCATCCATCACCCAAGTTTTAACACAATACTACCAACACAACAAGCACTGGAATTCTCTTTATAAAGGATTCCTTACTCTCGATTGAACTTTTCAGATATACCAGTTCTCTAACAGCTTTTACCTTCTGCAGATTTGTACGCTTTTATAAAGACTGAATCAAACAGCTACCAAAATTCTGACTGAACTGTATTTTACAACCTTCTTGTTCTCAACCTGCGTAACTTGTAAACATCAACTTGTAAAGACATCAAAATCAAAATATCTATGCATATCATTATAGTATCTCAGGTGCAATTCTAACTCTGCCTCTTCTGCTCACGGTTTATTCAAATTTGAATAAATTCGGACCACATACATCTGCTGTTTTCAGATTTTTTCATAAAGGCATCAACTTGAAATTAAATATAATACCAATTTGAACACACTTGTAGATTGGGTCCAGTTTTTGAGATGCTGAAAAATAACAATTTCACCTGATGCTGAAAATGCTATGATAATTATTTCCTCTAAAAACAGTTTTACAGTTTCTTAAGCTACCTTTCCAGGTGTTAATAAATAACACATAAAAGACTTCCAAGACTGTTAGTAACTGCCACTGCATTTATTTGGAGTAGAATCTTCGCCTTGCTCTTTATGTAGTTAAACACCTTTTATGGCAAAAGAAACGCTCACACTGAATTTCTTTCAGAACACGTGTCACAATTTTGTGATAACATTTATTCTTTTTAAATTCAGAACAAAATAAAAAAGGTGTTAAATTCCTTCATTAAACTATAACACTGAGGTTAAATAAGAATGCTGTGCTTTTTTACCTAGAGTGGCACTACTAATCACTTCTGTCATTGATATCTTACCTTTCACTACAACAGTATCTGCTCAACACAAGTGAATGTTGAATCTTTTGCTATGGTCACTGGAATGGTTTGGAAGTTACAAATAGTTACAGGACTGGTGGCAAGATTCTACTTCACACTATGATCATCAGTCCTCAGAAGCAGAAGTGATGATGGACATCAGTGTCTATACATCAGGAGGTCAAAACTGATGTAAGCTTTCTTAAATAAACAAAACAAAAAAGAAGTTATCTGAATGACAGACAGATTAATTTTGTTATCTATTTACTAAATACATTTCAAATCAATATTAAAGACAGCAACGAGGGAAAGAGTGAAGAGAAATGTAAGCAGGCATGTACGAAAAAATTCTTGCAATATCATGACATTCTACTGCTGTAGTAGCCCAGGGTAATTTTATTAGTTAATCATTTTCAGAAACTTATTTTCAAATTCCAGGTATTTGGGCAGGGTATTTTTATTTTCCTTTGGAGAAAAAGGGAGTGATAGGCATATAATTTATTATTGCAAACTGTCACTGGCTATTTCACAGAAATATATATAAGATTACAAAAAAAGTTCTTTAATTGACATATATGAAAAACAGTACTTTGCGCTTCATGGCGATCTTTATTTATTCATTTATTTCAGTCACACAAAAAAAGTTAAACTTTTAAAAACACACATGTGATGGAACATGCATTTTAATTATACCAGTATACCTTGCTTTTTATAGCAATGATGGTAGACAGAAGTCTGAAATAGCATTGGGTGATCAAAAATTCAACTCCAGTATTTAAAAACCAAAACAAACCAAAAAAACAACACTGTCCTGGTTTGCTTTTAGTAAATCTGTTAACATTTTCCAAACTGCAAAAGGGATTCCTGATGCTAGCAAAAATAATGGTGTACTGACAACCAGATCTACAAACAACGAGAATGTTCTCATTTGTTTCAGATTACTAAATAAAAATAAGATTTTACAGAAACTCAGTTACGCATAAATATAAAAACATTTATGTGTTGTCCAAAGCGGAACAGCCTTTAAAAAATATTACTGGAATATTTGTATTACAATACACAAAAAGAAGTTATATGTGCAATAAACAGCAACAACTGCCAGACGAAATCGTGCTTCACAGTTCTTTTTCTTAAGCCATGCATATTAAGATCATAATCAAGAAAATGGGAACATTCAAGGCCATTGTTTTGAATTATACCTTTAATACAGTGAGCTGAATTTACCTCCATCTAAAATCTCACCCAAAAATCTTAGTTTTCCTTGAACCAGCACTGAACCTGAAGTACTATTTTGACATTTGATAAACCTGAACCAGAAGAAATTGAACCAAACTGAAAAATTTGCTGGTTGTTATTTAGGTGCACATAAAACAATATCAGTCAAATACAAACAAAGTTGGGGAGGGTGGGGTGCAAAAACTTCTTTACTACCAAATTCAACTTTATGTTTATGCAGTGTAAAATATTTTTTCAGTCTTTTCACATAGTATTCAATGAGGCTTCCACATACTGTACTGAGTAACACAAATAGCCATATCTTCATTAAATGCTACATGCACAGCTTCATTTAGTACCATCCAGATTTATCTTTTTTTATTCATCGCATGACCACAGGAAGACCTCCTCCCAAATCTCAATATGTACTCATTTCTAACTTCCTGTTAGAGAACTGGATGAAAAAGAGCTGACACTTAAAATGTAAATATTATGTCAAGATTATTTAGAACCAAATATAATGCTAAAGTTTCCTATACCAATTCTATGCAGAAAAACTCGAGACACTGTTTTCCAGATAAATTATCCTTATGACAAACTACACACAACCCACATGACCCAACACAGTTACTTGAGCAGGATAAGATGAATGCTTGCATTACACTCTTCCTATTATGAAAAATAACCATATATTCCTGCTTTTCTATTCCTTTATGGAGCTACAAATTCACAAAAAGACTGTTTCTCTTTTCCCAGCAGACTTTCATTTTTCTAAAAGTGATTGTTGAAGAGCTTTGCCAACAACAGGAAATTTAATTACAGTTTATAGATCAGGTCACCTCTAAATTGGCTCTTGTTCAATATAGCATACTGAAATATATATCCAATAACTCTTTTTTTCACAGTTTCTGCAGATTTGCTTGATACAGATGTTAAACTTAGAGATCTTTTGCCTCAAAGACCAGCTTTGGAACTCTTTTAAAATAAGGTTCTATTAAATATGCCACCTTCTATTTTTCTGGTACAGAGACCAATATAAGCAATAGTTACACGACAAAGTCAGTTTTATATATACATACGAATAGATTTTGGTCCTAGTATAGAACTATAGCCAACTAAGATAAAGCTGTATCCTATGAAAGAAGCATTCGCATCACCAGGGAGTAGCATGGGCCATCATTTCACAGTTCTGTTCAGGAAGCTTTCCCACATAAAAAACAGGCTTTTGGAACTTTTTTCTTAAGTTTTTTTGTTTGCTTGTTTGTTGGTTGGTTTGGGGCATCTTATTGCTTTAAGTGTTATGCTTTCTCTTCTCTCCTGCCCTGTTCTCTCAGATTTTCTCTGCTTGACAAAAAAAGTGTATTATAGACCAAAACCCCTGAATGTTGGGGTATAAATAAAAAGGCATGAAACCCATTAACTGTAATCACCCCACCATCAAAACATTCTTTACATATTCATAGTTCTGATGATTCTAGAAGCGAAGGTCATTTTAAAATGTTCAGGAGACCATTATCAATAATAAAATGAAGGGGGGGGGGCAATGTAATTATTCTGACAATAAAGAAAAATATTAGGTTCCCCCGAACACTTTGCACGGCACCAGTTCTACCAAAATTATCCCAAAAGAATTCTCATATTTGATATTTAAAATAAAATAAAAATAAAATTTTAGCAATGAGCCGGTTCTTAGCTTGTTATAAAATAACTTGTCTTCCCCGCTTGCTTAGGAAAAACATATTTTTGCAGTTCATTCCTTAATCTTGTATAATTAAATGACAGGTGGGGAAAGATGTAAAAAATAAAACAAAAAAAAAACCAAACCAAACCACACCCACACACAGCAGAAAATCCTAGAACCCTCTCCAGAATTTGACTGCATGAACTGGTCCAGAGGAACAGGGGGATAAAATAGCAAAATTCTTCTTGCCTTGAAGAACCCTGAACAAGCAGTCACATTGAGCCATTTAGTTGCTGAAGAAAATCAATTCATAAACACAACAATCCTTCTAGATTAAAGAAACACTTGATTACTCACCATAACTGAGTAGGGATTAGACTGAAATCAAAGAAGTTACAGCATTAAGCAGAGTAACAGAATAAATTGCATTTCAGAAAAAATACTGTAGGTGTGTACAAAAAAGAAAACAGGAAAAAGCATTTGTTTATACTACACCTGCTAAAAAGAATATAGATTAAAAATGGGGGAAAAAAGCACCCAACCTTTCCCCTGTGCATATGGGCACATACATGCTTTTAAGGTTTTTTAAAGAAAGGGCACAGATTTAGATCCTGCTGAAATACAAGACACTAACAGAAGTAGCCGGCAATGACTTAGTGAGTGTCTAAAGGGAAAGGAGATTTGGAAGGATACCTGTATGGAAGTAGTAAATTGCAACAAAGTTCTTACCATTTTCTATATCAAATTATAAGTTAGTTAATTCTTTTGATGCTTCTTTACAGTCTTTTTTGAGTCTCAGTAACTACAGAGCTGGAGAAAATATATAGATTTTAGGAAATCATACAGAACCTACTGATTATATTTGGCATGCACCAGGAAGAGATTTCATGCTGTCTGCTATCAACTGCTTCTCCAAATGATAAGTTTACAACTCTTACTAAATTATGAAAAAGTCGATGCAAAGAAATAAATTAAATGCAGGCAATAAGCAATCCTTCAATATAAGGGAAAACCCTCCAGAGCTGCCAAGTTTGAGGGATATGAACAGTTCAAGCCTGAAAGATCATTGCTCCAAAAGGCACGTGGAAGAAATAAAAGCAGTGAGGGGTGGAGAGCATATGTTATTAAGGTACTCTCTGAAGCCATTACAATACATGAACTGCATTCCACTAATTTTCTGAACAGAGCTTTAGTTTTCCGTTTGCTTGCCCTTACTTTGTTCTATGAATCCTACTCTAGTGAGACATCAAATTAATAATCCACTCTAACAGACCTTCATGTTCATCATACAAATCATTTCATATCTTAACACACTTTAAGAGTTGCCAGTTAAAAGCAACAACTATGAATTGAAAAGCAGAGATGCCAGGTGTATGTAAATTAGTTTTCTGGAATATCCCAGGAAAAACAGGAAACATTATAAAACAGTAAGAAAACATTGAGATAAGCCGACTGAAAGCAACTAGATGTTTTGTTTGAATGGAACCAGTGGGACAAAATTAGTGTAAGCATCTTTAATCTGGATGTTATTTTAAAACAGAAATGGTTTAGTAACATAGAAATACAAACATCATAAAATATTTTGAGTAAAATAACTTAAGAACCTATTCTAATAGTATTGCTACAGTAAAAAAAGTTTTATTTCAGAAGGCATCAGTTGTCATACTGCTGCCAATAGTGGCACATTGCAGCATACATATACACACTTGTTTTTGCAAACATTCTGGCTCCTGTTCACAAAGATCTTGTAACTACAGAAAGGTACACAATACAGTTGACATTCCAGAGCCTTCTTTAACACTGCCTAAAATATGATTAATAGATTGTTTCATAATGCTCCGTGGGATGTTAATCACAGCATTCAGGACATTATGAAAACTCAGAGTCCACTTCCCATAACTCCATTCGTTGCTTTTTAGCATGCCATTTTTAAAATACCTGTGGCTCATCACACCAGTTTTCATTCTGCCACCCTCCAAAAGAAACATGAATTCTTCTCAGATGAGTGTTATGCACATTTAACAATAGCATGCATAATTTTTCTGTATTTGTTTGACTTCTACTACTACCAAATCATGCCGAAATGAAGATGAGATAATCAAGGAGAAAGGCTGCATGATACAGATGGTGCATAAAAATCACCAACTGCTGCAAGTATTCATTGACCAGCTGCACAGTGCTGAGTGGTGCTTTTGGGCCTCTGAAAAAAAGCACTGAGTTATAAGCTGTTACAGCTATAGGACAATCAGCAATCTCCTCACACCCTTCAGACAGAGAAGATCACATTCATGCCAAATACGACTGCCACATAACACCACTGACAACAAAATCAAAGTCAGTTGACAATGGGGCAAAATGGAAAGATTGCCCTCTGGAAGTTTTCAATCCCAGACTACTATCAGTCACAGATCATCTAGTTTGAAGGGAAATATAAAGTAAATAGCTATCATCACATATAAAGAGCCACTGAAAACATGACCTCCTGCACAGCACCCTAACTGTAACATGCAGGAAAAAGAACACTTCTAAGACAATGGAGTTTCTAAAATGTGATCAATCAAGAGGAAGGCACATACTGGTTTGAGGCAAAACAGAACCAATTTTCTGTTCAGTAACTTTGATTCTTAGCTGGGCCTCTCCTAACTACTGAAATTTGCAGCATATTTTGCATACACTGTTGGCTCTCAGAGTGGTAAGACCTATGCTTATAGCTGATGCCAAGGAATGGTATGCAGAGAGGTTCTTGCTTATACTTATCACTATAACACCCAAGGTCAGCTAACTTGGTTATTTGCCCCATTGGAAGGTCAGAAGCAGAAGCGCAGTGGGGTCCCACCTGCGGGGAGGAGCGGAGAGGACAGGTGACCCAAAACTGACCAACAGGGTATTCCATCCCATCTGCCTCATGCTCAGTATAAAAGCTGAGGGATCAAAGGGTCAGCTCTCTTTATTCAATGCCTAGCATCCGAGGAGGACTCTGTCTGTTCATCTGCCTTTGATCCCAATCCGGAATCCAGTTCCCATCCATCACTGAGTCCAGCCTAGGACTTCCCCAGTGCCAGCTGGTGATGTGACTGTCATCCTGTGAGCTTGATATGGTTTTGTATATATTTCATTAATTTCTTTTTATTGTATTATTAATATTTCATTAAAATAGTTTAGCTCCTTCTAAATTCATAAGTCTCTTTTTCCCTCCTCTGCCTCTCTGTTTGAAGAGAGGTGGAGGGAGCATTTGTTCGTCCCATCTGGGGTGCCCCACGTCCCCACTGGCCAATTCAGCCTAAACCACGACAGAGAGACATATAGCGGTTCTGTCTTCCTAAGTCAATCTTAAGCATTGAAGGGAAAGGAGTACTTTTCTACAGTTAGAAAAAGAATACCATCACCATTAACATGGTCGGGCAGGAAGGTGCAAAAAGCAGTCTTTCAAAAACAAGACTTTGTGAAAACATTAGCATTTTTCCTGGAAAGAGACATATTCAGTGGCAGAGTTGCAATGCCAATATTCATTTTGAAGGATTATAGCTTTAGCCTGACAAGTGAAACTCTACACAGTGTCTAAAGAGGAGAACAGAGTGATAAAACTACTGCATAAGAAGATACAACATGAACACGTACTTGATTGGCTGAAAAGCAGCTGGTAATGCCTTGAGACAAGGATGGATTTCACAGAATTTAATATTCCTGTTGCTGTTACAGATTGGATTTTACATAGTATTTGTGACAAAAATGTTACCCGTAATATGCTGACTTTGGTAAGTGTATGCTGATAATGTGTTGGCAGAGGGGAGTGTGGTCTTGAGAACCAAACTGAGACTCCTCTGTAGTATTCTGTAATGTGTTTGTTCCCTGAGCAACAAAATGATGTCTCAGTTCCATCTGCAAAGCCAATGGCAATTCTTCTTCCCTTTTTTCCATCTCATGTGGACATTCCACTAAATAGTCTTGTTGCACTGCCTCTGATACATTGTGT
The DNA here is from genome assembly GCA_013398815.1 of Ibidorhyncha struthersii. Taxonomy (NCBI): domain Eukaryota; kingdom Metazoa; phylum Chordata; class Aves; order Charadriiformes; family Charadriidae; genus Ibidorhyncha; species Ibidorhyncha struthersii. The sequence goes on along the minus strand of VZSZ01006511.1, from coordinate 60,885 downwards.
GTCCCATCTCTGCTTGCCAAGTAGCCATTTTATTACCAGAGAAGCTCAGAAAATCATTTCGTAAGCTATGTCGTCCCTTCTCCTAATCAAAGGCAGTCTTTCATGTATCTGATAGCTCAACCAAAGGCCACTGACGGAAAGCACAGATTTATTTTGTTCACATTAAACAAGGGGGAGCGGGGGGAGAGAACACAAGTACCATTACATTTTTTCTATAAGAACCTCTCCAAATTAGATCAGTTTGTTTCAGGAGAGGTTTTTCATCATCCTCAAGAGAACTGTCTACCGTTCATCATAGCTTACAGATACCAGAATGCTGCAGGGTGAACTGCTAGAGTAGCTGAAGATACAAATGTAGAAACAGTGCACTAAAAGTGGCCAAAATTTTAGAGTCAGTGGTGACTATGGCTGTTGTAGGATACTGAAGGCAATCATGGCAAGCATGGTCGTCAGCACTTGAATACTGTGTTCAGTTTTGGGCCCCTCACTACAAGAAAGACACTGACGGGCTGAAGCACATCCACAGAAGAGCAATCAAGCTGGTGAAGGGTCTAGAGAACAAGTCTGGTGAGGAGCAGCTGAGGGAACTGGGGTGGTTTAGTCTGGAGAAGGGGAGGCTGAGGGGAGACCTTATCGCTCTCTACAACCACCTGAAAGGAGGTGTCACCCTCTTCTCCCAAGTAACAAGCGACAGAACAAGACGAAACAGCCTCAAATTGCACCAGGGCAGGTTTAGATTGGATATTAGGAAAAATGTCTTCACCGAACACCGAAAGGGTTATCAAGCATTGGAACAGTCTGCCCAGGGAAGTGGTTGAGTCACCATCCCTGGAGGTACTTAAAAGATGTGTAGACGTGGTGGTTAGGGACACAGTTTAGTAGTGGACTTGGTAGTGTTAGGTTAACTGTTGGACTTGATGATCTTAGGGGTCTTTTCCAACCTAATGATTCTATGGCATGGAAAAGGCTTCTGCTCAAAACTTCTCTGAAACAGCATGAGAAGGAGAAGAAAAAAAAAATTCATATTTCCTGTTTACCTCCCAAATCAGGCTAAAAATCAGTTACTTTGGTCAACTAATTACTATCTTGCTTTCAAAGAGTATTTCAGATCTCCAATGTATTTTATTTTTACGGCCTTGGTTGTGACATATTTTTGTTTGAATTAACTGATTTGGTGATACATAACCATAAATTCTACCTGGTTGCCAGAACACAATAGCTTACCTAATGTCATGGATTTTTTTATGGCCAACTAGGTTTTTAAAACGCTTTGAGAGCTAGTTCTTTTGTTTCTTTTTCTTATCACGTGCTCAGAGCTACAAACAGACAATGTTGCAAGGGAGGGCAGGGAGAATGTCAAGCTTCCACAAGAACATAAAAACAATAAATACAAGCTCCCTCCCTGAATTCACTTCACCCATTTGTCAAGCCTCATGTTAGTATCCAAAGTCTCGTTGCTTTCTCTAAGAGTCTGTATTCTCTGGTACATCCCCTTTCAGGGAAATAATTTTCACAGATGTTACTATGGTACCGTCTTCTGAGTCTTGAAAGAAATCCACTTTCTGGAAATAATGTTCCTAATGTATTCCAAACAGGGATAGCATGAAACTGCATCAGAAAGCCAAAGGCATGGACAGCAGCACCAGCATTTTAGTTATTCTCTTTTCCTCTTCTGGTAGAAGCCACCTTATCACCCAACTTTTCATCTTTTCTTGGTTCTCTTCTTGTATAACTATGATATACACAGAGGCATTCCTGCAAGTACTGAGCAGATGGGATTGTACTTTGTTCTGCCCAGTGGAAGGACTAGAGACCACAGACACAATGTGGAACACAGTAAATTCCAGCTCAATAAAAAAAGGAAAAAAAAAACCCGAAACTGTGAGGATTATCAAACACTGGAGTAGGTCTCAGATGATGGCGAATCTCCATTCTTGAAGATATATAAAACCAGACTTGAGCAAGCTTCTCTACCTGGAGCTGCTATTTGGAGGCTGGACTAAATGGAAATTTCTTCCACCGAGCATGATTCTACAATTCACATGTGCTGATCCGTGCAGTTTACATTACATAGACTGCAGCAGGAAAAAAGTTACCCAAAATACATTGGTTAATTTTAAAGACAACAGTCTGATTCCAATCACAGTAACCATTAGGCAACTGAAATTTTAGCCTATTGACGACAACCCACACTGCGAGGTACACCAATGAAAGATTAGTTCACAAGACAGGGAATGTGGCATCTACAGAGTGAAATGTTAGCAGGAGACTTTTTTCATTTACAAAACAATTTTGTTTAAATACTAGATTTTGCTTTATCAGCAAAAGCTGAATTTTGAAATTAAGACACGCAAAACTACCATAAGTAAGTGTTATTACTACAAGCAAAATGTTGAATTGTGGGCTCTCCTACAAATCTACATACCTTCTATTTCAATAAATTGGTTTAAAAATCATGGCCATATCACAAGGAGGTTTTTAATAAAATTTCTGTTTAAGGTCAGCCACTTACAAGCCTATTTCTGTATAGTATGAATGAAAGCTAATTGAAGTAGTCACAATGCTTTCTGAAATTTTTGTTGAACTACTGTATTGCTAGGGTTAATTTAAGAAGCCTTCTGGAGGCAGGGGGAATTGTTTATACAGACTGTATTAATACTCTCTCCAAAATAATCTGACATCCCACACATTGATCACTGAAATCCAATGATCATTGAACATTTTTCCTATTTTTTTCATCAGAATCACACATTTTGTCCAAGGTGATGCATACCTTTTACTAAAGCCATTCATGGGATTCAAACACATTAAATGAGAGAGAATGAATGATTCCCAGATAAATTGCTCAGCTACTTACTTACCAAACATGTCTGGTTTTAGCTTTTACCAGTGCCCTTTCATATAGGATTAAACTACAAATCTTCAAAACTTCTCAAGAAACACCTCAACAGAATAGGCTTCTTAAATCTATAAAATGAGATATATTTTCCCAGAATCTGAATGATTCTTATAGCTCTTTTCTAAACCCCTTCCTACTTCCTAAGATTATTTCTGAAGACTAGACCTCCAACCTAGCCATAATATACCCACCATAGTCCATTAGTATACAGCAGTAATATCACCTCCCCTACAACCCTCCTAATGGTTGATTTATTCAAAAATACTGTCTCTAACCTGTAAGCACAGTATACAGTATCAGTCTCTAGACCCGGGATCATGCATTTGGCTGTATCCAAATACAAGCTCTTCAAGTAAGTTCAGTTTGCCAAGCAATTTAAGTTAGTGATCTCTTTCTACCATTAAAATTGCTATGGCTTCAAAATTACAACTTTTAGAGATTTATTAGGAGCAATGTATTGTTCCCAAGAGCCAGCAAAGAATCCCCTGCTATTCAGCCTTAAGGGAACCTTCTTTAGGGTTTGAAAGTTCCCTGTTTACTGACAGGTGTTTTGATTCATTGATCAATTTTAATACAGTTAACATGAGTTACAATAAATACCTTTAGGAAAAATCAATCTGATTAAAAGACAGACATCTAATTTTTCCTCATTCCCTTTAGACTTGGGTTATTTCAATATTTGTTTTAAAAAAAAAAAAAAAAAGGGGGTCACCAAAAAAAATCCCAAGACTGAAGTGCAAAAACAATTAAATTAAGTTTTTCCTAGGCTAACAGTTTCTTCCAATTTCTGAAGTATTTATTAGCCATCATTTAACATAATCCAAACACAGACACAATAAAGAAGTACTGAATTATCAGTGTAGTATGATTACATCATTTTTTAAAAGAAAAGCAAAGCTAAAACAACTGCAGAATATTTCTATATTGTAGACATAGCCTTGTCATTTATCCACATACTATTATTCTCTCCATGACAACTACAATTTCTTCTAGTAAATAACAGAAAGTGGGCAAGACAAACACCCCCGGTCTATCATTTTATCCAAAATTATAATAATAGATAAAAATTCATAACTCACAGATACTTTTGTCAAAATTGGCTATACAAACTCTCTGTATTTCATATTAAAAAATAAATAAAAAAAAAAATGTGATGTATTTCCTCACCTATTTAACTGCAGGAACTTCTGAAGCAGAAAACATATTCCAGACAAAATAGACTTCTTGTCTGGCTATTTCCTCTGATCTTGTCTCCTTAACCAATTTGTCAACACTTAGTTTTAGTTTAGTGTAACAGTCTTATCTCAGACATTTGAAATGTTATAGATTATCAATGATATTTGAAATTTGATTTTTCAGGCACTATAAAAATATTAGTAATTTATAGTCAAATATCCACCAGGTTACCATCTCTAATTCTGCCAAATTTACAGTCAATGTTTTCCATTTGGAACACTTAAGTTTAAAATTAGATGCATTCATGATTAAAAGTTGCTTGGTCCATTGGAAGAAAATATTTAAGCTAAAAAAGAAAACAACCAACCAAAACCAAAACCTTATCGTAAAATCCAGAATGAGATTATATGCTGCTTCTGGGCATCTTCTGCAAAAAGCTGTTCTCCTCATCCTCCACTTGCAAAAGAGATAGCCAATTAAGAAAAAAAAAAAACAAACGCACACAGCTAGGAACTAGACATTAAATCATAAAATGTAATAAGGTTATCAGAAGTTTATTAGACCACCCCCCTCCTCTAAGATGAGATCACACACACTTATGTGTCTTACTACTTTTTATGAACTTCCAAAGAGGGACATATGCTCTTCCCACTCTATTGCAGTGCTTCACAGGCCACATTGCATTAATCTCCACAGGTAAAAATGTAAGCTTGTTAGGTTTGTGGTGTTCCAGAGACCTAGAACAGCAGCACTTCCCCTCTGTATTAAATCAGCCTCAATTCTTTCAACCTCTCCTCAGAAGTCATGGATCTAGTGTTCTGCTCATCGGTACCATCATCTTCTGGACTCTCCAATTTGGCAAGGTAATTTTGATTTATTTGCGTGTATTAAGTGCATGGCTCAAAACTGGACACAATTAGGTAGTTAACTTCATTTCTACCCTAAGCTGAGCATAGGGATTTACACAGTGTTTTATGACAGTGCTTCCATGTATTTATCCTGGTATGATATTACATTTTCAGTGCATGATACCATTGACTTAAGGTCAGCTCTTAACCCTCAATCTTTTTCTTTAAAATTCACAGCCATTCCTTATTCTGTATTTGACTATTTTATTTTTTTTTTAAGTTAAAAGCAGTATTTTAAGCTTGCCCTTAATGGCTTGTATTCCATTTTCCCCAGATCACTCTAATTTGTTGGTTCATGTTAAATTCTAATCCAATCTTTCAACTTCTCTGCAGTCTCTCAGCCTGGTATCATTTATCACTGCAGTAAACATGCAAGTCAATGGATATGTGAGTAACCACTCTTCTTGAGAACGAAAAAGACATGAAAGACTGTTGTTTGTGCTGATGCATCAGAACTGACTTACATAGAACACACTTTTAAAAAAAGAATATATTTCAGAGAGCCAGCCAAGCAAGAAGCCATCTTTCAAACAAGAATCCAAGCTAAACGACTACCCGAATAAAACAGTGAACTGAAGCTGAATGGTAGAACAACAAACAGACTTCGCTGATCCTCAAGCGAGGGGGAAAGTAGTAAGCAAGAAAGACAGTAGATACTTCAGAAACACAGAGGGATGGTCCAGCTTTGGTTGTGATAAAAAGAGCAGGGCTAGATCAGCAACATACCCTTCCATCAGGAACCATATGTTGAACTATTTAGATATGTAGAAATAAAGAAATCCACAATTTCAGGTACCCCTACAATAAACTTTAAAACTCAAAATATAAAGGCCTTTTGCAGAGATTAGTTTATCTTCAAAAGCCTATCACAGATAAATCTACTTACAGTATGTCCAAGAAAGGATAAGAAAGTGTTTTAGAATGTAATAAAGAATACCCAATTGATCCTTCTTTTTTTAATAAACTACAAAACCACAGTTCATAGATGGAATGGATTAGACCAAGTGTGAAATATGATGTGGAAAAAAAAAGAAGACTACCATGGGAATATTTTTACATGTGAGAAGCATCAAGAAAAAATATTAAATAGGTAGATAGATTAAATAGTTTTTCCTAGCCAGGCTCTGAGAACAGAAAATAACTCCAAACATAGTTTATTATGCAATCTGACAGGAAGCAGGAATCCAACACAATCCAACACTTGATTGCGTAATCAAGTAATACAGGAAAGGTATTGCCTTTGGTCTATTACTTACTTCCGTGCCTCAACCTACCGGCAATATCTAGTTCTTGCCCAGATATTAAGATCAAATCAACTTTCCTCCACTGCTCAATCTCCCTTAGTAGTTGAGCAATGCATACAAAACCACTGGCTTAAGTAGCACTCCAGACACTGCAGTTTATAGACCTGCACAAATCCTTTTAATTATCCTCACGCACAAATTGAACAGAAAAGGCAAAAAGAAGTTTCATGCAGTTTTTCAACCACTGTGCTTTGTCCTTCCTAAAGGAAGGACTGCATCTCTACAAAAGATGCAACCATCACCACACTTTACAGATAAGTCAAGGCACTGTCAACACAGTACAAAATGAAGTATAAAACCTAAGTATAAGCAAGCATATATGCATGCATCCAGGCTCACACTTATACCAAAAAAAAATTTTAATTTACAAAACTGTAAACTAAGATACAGACAAATTGCTGTATTATGTAACATCATGTACAAGGGACCAGCCAATTCTGATAAGAAGTGAGGTTTGGACAAGTCATGCAAGTTCTTCATACATACTTTTCATTCATTTCCAGTGCCTGGAGCACACAGATATTTCACATGGGTCTTGGTGGGGGAGGAAGACTATTACAGATTTTCTAGTTATCTGCTAAGATTTTTTTCCCTCTGAATCATTTGGTATCGACAGGTCACTCCTGCAAGGGCCAGGAGGGATCTGGCAAGATTAGCCCTCAGAGAAGCCACATCTCTTCTCCAAAGTCAAATCATCTATTTCCAGTCTAGCAACTTTAACACAGCATTATTACAAACTGTGGAACAGATCCACTGACTGGCTGCTGCCTAAAGGGACAGGTTATGTTCCCACACTCTTTGCTCATGCCTACAGACTCTGATTTCTTCCTTTGCACCACTTCAACACTTTCTGAACACTTACCTGAGCTGATCCAACCCACAAACCAAGAAATAAAACTAGCCACCTTTTTGCTAGGTTTGTGAGATAAATCAGTTAACCGCTTTCAGCAGGAGTCAGATACGGAGGAGTGCAGGGCTTCAGAAATGAAAACAACCCCTTTCAGCAGGAGTAAGCAGTTACAAGAGCTAATCCAGTTTAAAGAAACCTAACTGGAAACTGGATGTGTAGAAAACTGCCACCATATTCTTTGTTTGTCCTGGCCATGAGGTCCTCAGAACGTCACTTTAAATCCCACTTTTTTTTTTTTTTTTTAACCATTCATTAAATTCTTAAGCTAACGAAGTACCTCAAGAGTTACGACTGTATAAATAAATCATAATAATTGAGAATACTTTAGATGTCATCAGCTTGACAACCATTACTGAAATTGGGTGAACATTAAAAGCATCTCATCTGCAACAAATTTGCTTGAGCTGTTAGTCTAATTTGTTCAATTGTGAAAGTCAAAGAAACTCTAACAACCTTCTTATCCTTACCATAATTAGCTATACTGATCATAACAGTCTTTTCTACAGTTGCATCAAAAAAGAATAACATCATAACCTGAATTCATGTTTCAGTGAAGTTCACATCATTCTTTAATCAACCTCTCAAAGAGAAGAGAGTTACAATGCTTCTAAGATTTATCTTTTATCATACATTTATTTATTTAAACAAGTATTATGGTACTCGCATAGACCTTCAAGAACATAAGAATCTGTAGTATTAGGTTTTTAATACTTGTCACCATTTGAGAAAAATCTAGCACTGGACCTAGGACACCCCAGAGCACAAAATAGTTTCCAGCCACAAGACCTTAGGTACTTATAACTCTCAGAGAAACTTCATGACAGGCTGAAAGAGTTTGGGTTGTTCAGTCTGGAGAAGACAAGGCGCCAGGGAGACCCTATAGCAGCTTTCCAGTATCTGAAGGGGGCCTACGAGAAAGCTGGAGAGGGACTTTTTCCAAGGGCATGTAGTGATAGGACAAGGGGGAATGGCTTCAAACTGGAAGAGGGGAGATTTAGAATAGATATTAGGAAGACATTTCTTTCACTCTGAGGGTGGTGAGGCACTGGAACAGGTTGCCCAGAGAAGTTATGGATGCCCCATCCCTGGAAGTGTTCAAGACCAGACTGGATGGGGCTTTGAACAACCTGGTCTAGTGGGAGGTGTCCCTGCCCATGGCAGGCAGGTTGTAACTAGATGATCTTTAAGGTCCCTTCCAATGTAAACCATTCTATGATTCTGTGATTCATGGAATGGGGCCTGTGCCCAGATTCTACAGAAGTACGGCCTATCTCTGAGAAATACATGTAATATCTGCAATATAGATGAAAAAGAACAAAAATACTGCCAAAGAATAAGGGCTTTGTACATAAGACAGAGGATACATAATGAAGCCTCGAACCAGGACAGAGACAAAGAGAAGGGAGAGAAATGGGTGTAAAGAGAAAAAAAGAGGTGAAACGGGTGTCTGATTGACCCAATTTTGTCAGTGATGTGACATAAAAGCAAAGGACCTGTCCTCTCTTTTGCAAAGTTTGCTTATCCCAAATGACAAGGATTTAAGAAATTTTTAAGAAGGGCAGTTTTCAGTTGCTGTTTAAGTAGCACAAGTCTCCATCTAGCTTCTTTACACCCAGTTTTTGTCCAAGTGGAGGCAAGATCACAAAGAAAGAGAAAGAGAAGTACTTACTTACCAGCAATAATTATTGTACAAATTAATACTTCTCAAGACTCTTCTTCCTCACTTTCATTTTGAAGCCTAGGAAATTATCTGAAAGTAGAAGAGGAAAAGAAGATCATTAGTTTTTATCCTTTTTTATCTTTATCCATGTTTTCATAATTTGACTATTATATGCAGCATTCAAGAGATGCATGCAAACACTTACTAAAAATATTGCTCAGAATTTTGTATGATTTGTGATTAGATGACTTGTAGCAAAACTCTTATCAAAAAAGAAACTTATATGTATGAATAACCTCTACTTATAATGAGGTCCAAAAAACAGAAACCGCTTCATTGCCAAAAAAAACAACAAAGGTTAAGTATAGACTCTCAAGGCATGTGTGAAAACAAATTAAGAAAGCGAGGGGAAAAAAAGCAGTGGATTCATTCTTGGGATATATATATACACGGCCAGGCTTTAGGAAAAAAACACTGAGAAAAATTACAGGATCTTAAAACCAGATGCCAAAAATTAAAATAGTAAACTCTTCAAATTGAAATAGTTGCCACATGAAAATAGGCTCTACCTTTAAAACAGTTGTAAGCAAATTAAGTTGCTTTGTACCACTTGTTTACTTGTTTTTTACATAACATAACATACACAGTAGACCACACATAACATAGTAGATTGTTTTAAACTAAATCTTACTTTTGGCTTATCAAGGCATGGAATTACCATATCATTTTATAACAGTGGTCTCACTAATTCAGAATGGCTGTATACTACTGAACTAAGTGTTGATTCTTGGCAATCTAACAGAAAAGCAATCAAAAGCTGCACAAATCAGACTCCGAAATTGGATGTTGAAAAAAGTAATTTGTGAACCTGACTTCAAGGAAAGGAATAAAACCGGGAAGAAAAATAAATAAGAAACCAATTAAAGCAACAATAGCACCAGGAAGAGGAGTGAAGAGAAAATGATAAATGCTTCAGATAATTGTCTTTTACTGCAATGAGAATTCTGCCAAATTAGTCTTATTTTTGAATTAAAATTAAGTGATTTTATATTTCAGAGAGAACCTTCATCAGCTGTACTGTTAAATGAACAAGGTGAACTGGCAACTCTAAAAATCTCAAAAGCAGCAACAGTGATAAAAATGAAAGAAAAAAAACCTGAATTCTGTACTTTCTCTTTCATGTAATAAATTATTTAAAATAATCAGCACCTACAAGGTCAAAGCCCATGAACTTCCAAAAATGGATTGCCTGGCAGAAAGAGTGAGACAGCCTATTTTCATTTGAGATTGATAGTTGGGGTATACTTCAGCTAAGGCAGCACTCAATAAAAAGTTTACAGTATCCAAACAAAAACATACAACACTGCTACCCCATGTATAAAAAATAACATCAGGGTTTTAGCTTTCCAGAAAAACTAAACTAGTTCTTTTATTGTACTTCTCATCAAATCAGTTACACTACCCATTTCACAAAAATGGAGAGGTGAATCTATCAGCTGAAGGAAAGTCGGGAAGCCAAGCAAAACTGAGTATAGAGCCCACCTGCCCCACCTGTAGCTAGCCCTACAGTGAATCCATTAGAGCACAGTCTAGAATGACGGTTACTTTTAATTTTATATGAAGCATTATGCTGTATCTGTGTTCTTACAAGTCCATATTTGCAACCCCAACAACAGGTAGAAGGTAGCGTATTATGTGAGCCATATGTGTGGAAAAACAGATTTAGACAGACTGGCTCATAGTAAACATGAAGTGGAAATGTTTACATTTCATGTAATAAAAAGAACTATTACTAAATTTGCAAGTTGATTTATCTGTAAGCAACAGAATTACAGGCAGTACCAAAAGGCCAGAGTCCTACCAGGCCAGGCAATTCACCATGCCCTACAAAAAAGCCCCCCAAAATTTCAAACTGTGGTATCCTAAAATACATAAAGCACACAGAACAATAAAAAGAAAGCATGAATATTTGGGTCTTTTTCCACGCTAACATAGAGAGTGAGGTAGCTACTTAACAGTTATTGACAAAGTAGAGGAGAAAAAAAACAAAGTTTTAATGTAGTTTATACCTCTGTTCCAGGAAAATTTGTCCACAACACGAATAATTTAAAATTATAGTATTACAAAACAATGAAATATGTTGAGTTGGTTTATTTTTTTAACAGTCCAGCCTATCATGATCAAGTAATTTGTAGCTCCACTTAACAGATTCTACCTGTATGACAATGAAATTTTAATCTGAGTTCCAAGTATTGTTTTGCAACTAACTATGCACTGGTTTTTTTAGTATCTTCTTGTAGCCCATAGTCGGCTCAGAGTAACTCACAAAGAAGTCACAAATGCTGTACTGAAATAAAGATGCAGGAGAGCAGCAATTATGAATTTTTTTCCATCCATAAATCTATTACTAAGAGGAAAGAAATAAAGCCCTTTGTTTTAAGGTCATCACAATTAATGTAAAGTGACTGTCTATTCCACAGTTCCATAAAAATATCCTGGAAAAAAGTAGTCAAGCCACTGAGTCATTCAAAACTTTAAAACTACCAAAAATTACAATTACAATTTTCCAGCTTAATATTGCTAATACATCCCTGAAAACAGAATTATATTTATAATGTAAAAAACACAACTATTTAAAAAAATCTTTGCATTTGTTGTTCAATCACCTGAACAGTATTTACAAATATCACTACATTAATCAGACAGTGATGCCCTTCAGACAAGTCTGCCCCTCTTGCAGAGATCTTTTTGGAGATAAAGGTCATGAAGTAACCTTGCAGATAGGAAATTTTAGTTGTAGGCCCAATTCTGACTTTGAATTGCTAGGTGAATAAGGACTAGTCGCTAGCTTTTTTTTAGAAAAATTAATATATTTATTAAAAAATATATACATCCTTATAAAGGTCTCAATACCACCTGGAGTGTTTAATCGTTTCCTGCATTACAAGAAACCATTCCAAAAAAAGTCCAAAACATTACATCAACACTTTTTGTGTAATTTAAGTTGAATTTTAAAAAGACGCAAAACTTGAATGCAGAAAGGCAAGAGAATAAAATTCAAGGATGCCAGCCACACCGTAAGTGCCTCTAACTACAGAACCGTAAAGATGAAAATACCTACATTGCCTTAGGAATACAGAGGGGCGGAGTGGAGGGAAGAAAAAAGGAAACACTTCCCTCTTCCGTTCCCCACTGCACCAGGGCAAACTGGTTTAACTTTGAACACAGACACTAGACCCATATGCCAGGCCAGAATTACTTTCCTAATACCACAGGAAGAATCAGACACCTCACTCAAAATCCCAGCCTTAGTCAATGGCAAATTGCCTCTGCTCCAGAAGAAGACAAATTATGCACCAAGAGAAAAATAAAAAAAAATAAATATTCCCTTCTGATCTCTACAGCATACCAGTGGTAGCCCTGAAGAACAGAATTTGTAAAACTGGAAACTTTGTGACAAATAACAATCAAATATTTTCTTGGATGCTTTATCCTCTTTCTCAGAGATTTCTGTTATTCTAGTACGGAGAAATGTCATATGCTCATTTTAAATTTCTGACTCCAGGATCACCTTATCATGTTACACAGTCTTTTTACATAAATATATAAAACAGCATCTTGAACCACTGAGTTTCTTTCTCCCCGTTACTGATTTTGTAAGACTACGCCTCACCCTCTGATTTTCAAACAAGATTTGTTAAGTTTATCCCTCAGATGTATTTAATTTTCAGTTGTTTCTCTACCATATATGACCTCACACCCAATAAAGACTAATCTTATTTCTTCCCAGGCTTTACTTGCCAAATTCTTTCATCCTCCTTTAAGAAGGCAAGTTCAACTTCAGCCTAATCAGACTAATAGTTCTTACTTTTCCAAATGACTCCAACTTTTCTGAGTGTGACTGTGATCAAAGCTATATACCGTCCTAAATGCAAATCAACCAATGCTTTATTGGCTGGTCTAACGATCTTTTTTAAAAGCTAGAAACCAGCTGGTGTGTCTTAGAATCACGGTACTTTCGCAAAGCCACATCATCTCCAAAGGCAACAGATCAGGATCTGGGTCATAGAGTAACAATCTACCTCTGATTACCAGCCTAGTTATACCAGGAATTCTTGTCAGCACTCACATATGTGAATTTGCAATTTTTTTTAATTAAACTTAAATCATTTTCTATTACTCCAAACACATAAATCATCCTCTACTACTAAGTATTATTATCCTGCCTTCTCTAGTATTAGCAATTTCAGAAGCACACAGACCAGCTTTTTTGCAAAGTCACTTGCTTATTTCAGTGCTGGCTCTACAGTTTCAAGTAGCTGGCAGAGAAGTGACTGAAGCTATGTTAGGGAAAACATTACAAGAAAAGAATCAATTTAAACAACAAAACTGCTTAAAACAAGAAAATCGGCTAAAGTGTTACACTGAATGTTTTTTCATGTTTGGTAAAGAAAAACAAATGAAAAATTATTCCTTCTGTAAGCCAAGTGAAGCTCAGAACGTGTTTTCCAGTTTCAAGACAAAAGAGAAGGTGGTTTTCTAATGGAGAAACAGTTATTTAGCTGAAAAACTGAACTTTGCTTCTTTTACACCCATCAATCCATCTGTCTGTTATCATTGTTAGTTGCTGATACTAAGCAAATTTCCTTAAATAAATATGGAAAGAAAATACATCCCAGAGGAACACAAGGAAAGATAATCTTTAATACATATATTTTAAAAAGATATATATAAAAGATTATCTATATTACATATTTTAAAACTTTTTTTTCCATTTAAGATTCCTTATTGCTAAGAGCTAAAGAAAAACTGGAATATACTCAATCCATAATATGCAAGGATTAAAGCCAAATCATCTAACTTCTACTGCACACAGGAGAAAGGCTCTCAGAATTAGCTGTTTTGCAGTGAAGTGCACAGGATTCTTTCTGCAGTTTAATTTTTTAGGGAAGGCTCCCCTTCAAACAAGCTTTGACTACCACAGGTTTGAGACGGACATACAAATGTTCAATGAAATTCTACTTTACTCAAAGATACAGATTTGGAAGCATTATTCCTCAAAATTCCTCAAAACAAGCCTAAAAGACAGAGATTTCCCCACACTTGTTTTTCCTTATCAAATATGACTTTGCCACATTGACCCTGTTCTAAGGTTACATCATTTTTAATGGCACAAATAATAATTAGGAGCAAAATTCAGTATCAAGTGCTTATCCTTACCAGAAGAAAATATAAAACAGTTGCTATATAAAATCCCTTCATGATATTGAAATTTTCACACATAATGGTTTCTCAAGACATAAATCAAGAACAGTCTACAAAACTGATTCAGTACGCAGAACAGTACATAATCAGGTGATTTCTTTCAATGACATATTAAAGGGCCAAACTAGGAATTAAGTTATTAAATAACATCCCAAATATAAACATATTTTTAACCTATTCACTTGCTAGGAGGTAGGTCACCCAGAATGTAATAAACCAATGTGACACCACAGTTCTCAAGTTATTTCCTGGTCCCCTCCTTCAAGACCCACTGGCCCAACCACTTGACTCATTTTTCCCTTTTTATTTAAAAAATACATGACCCTAGCTGACAAATCCCAATATTCCCAGAAGACATGTCACTGTTGTTCAGTGCCCCCAGCCCTACATTTTTCACTTTACAAAGTTTCATGTACACTACAGCAACAGTGCTGATACATCACACACTTGTATGTGTAGTGCAAATTTGGAGAAAACACGGTAAGCACTGGACCTCTCTTAGCTCTCTCAAATCCAGGAAGACATATGTTACATTTCTCTTCCCCAGAGTCCCACTTTTTGTCAGCCATGTGAAGTGCCATCTGTGCTTCCCAACCTGGCAAGCTAAAAATCTGCTGTCATTCATATCACCAGTGAGCAAATTAAAGGCAAAGACCATCCTCTTTAATAAAATAACAATCAGCAATCTAGATCATGACTCCAAAGTTATGAGTGGCCAGCATCGTTAGTCAAAGAGTCATAGGGAGGAAAAGGTGGCAAACAGTAGACTACCTTCAGAGCTTCCTTGATCTCTGTAAACTAACACAAAAACTATGGGGAATAAAACAGGAGAAGCTGGAAATCTCAGAAAGTAAACAAAAGTATGACGCAACTGACACTATATTTAGTGGGATACTACATAAAGTTAGAGGCCATATTTGGCTCAGGAAGGACAGATACAGACGGTGGAGCAGGAAATCTTGTCTTGAATATCCAAGGTTTGTACACTTGTCCTGAGATCCAGAATGCAACAGCAGCCAAATGTGTCATGTAACATTATAATGAGAAAGTTACAGTGAGAGGAAAGTATAGATCTCCTATAAATTACCAAACAAGAAAATCTAAGTGGATGAGGGTTTGGAGGGACCGTTGAGAGAGGTTCGTTGTTTCTTTTTGGTTCTTTTAGTTTGGTTGATTTTTTTTTTTTCTCTAGACAGCTATCAGAATCATTCAGAGCACAAGATTTAATATTAATGATTCACAGGATAGGCCCTTCAGGCAGCAGATCATAGATATAACTGAGTTAACCTCTAGTTGGCAACTGGCTTGACTATTGGCTTTACAAAAGTTAACTGAAAAGGTTACATCAATATACTAATGCCTGAAACTTTCCCATACACTGAAATGCAAATCACCATGCTAGAAGAAGCCCTGAAATACTTCTGATAAAGGCCAACTGCACTCTTCCAACCTCTGGGAACAGTCTGAGGGTTATCACGTGGCTGGGAAAACTTCCAAATGGTATTGTGCATGCAGCTACCTGTTTTGAAGGCTGAGAGATTAACAGAAAGGACAAATCTCGATCCATGCCAGCTGTCCTCAATACCAGACAATGGTCCACTTTATTAGTGTTGATGCAGCCAAAAGGGATTTGAAATCAAACTAGCTTAAGGACACAAAAACCAAGCGCAGATAAAGTCTGGAACAGTACACAAAACTAAGAAAAGGGAAAAGTAGTAACTATCTTTAGAAATTTAACCAAAAGAATGAGGAAATTTAGACGCAAGGAAATCACACAAAGGGAACACTCTCTTCAAACACAGGCTGCTGAAAGAGAAAACTAAAAAAATCTGTCAGGAAAGCCAGATAAGAAAGTTGATAAGTGAGAATACAGACAACATGAAGAAGAAATGAAGTCTGAAATGCTGGCAAAACCTGTTCTCTTGAAATAAGGTCAAGAAACTCAATACGAAACAAACCTGTGTTTGAATTTGAGGAAGGATATTGTGCAGTACACCCTCATGATTATTTGTTATGGGTTACAGTAATTAGTTCAAAAGAGAAAGCCTATCCTATCAAAAGACAAGGCTATGAATACAATGTTTGACAGTCTCAGGAAAAAAAAAAAATTAAATCAGCAAGCTTCACAGAAGAAGAAAGCCAGTACCATGCACATCACTGAAAAACAATTGTGATATTGAAAACACAACAAAAAGGAACATGGCTGTAAGCCAAAAAAAAATCTATTTTGTTTCTATTTCATATTTATATTATTGTTATTAATTATGTGGGATTATTTTAAACTGTGAGATTTAATTCAGCCTATCAAACTTTAGATATAAATGACATAATTTAAAAAAAAAAATAAAAAATATACACCTTACAACCCCTTACAAATACCGGCTACCCCTACAAATACTATTACTCAGTCCTACTAGAGTCAGAGAAATTTATATTGAAAAAGAAGTGAGCATACAAGAAAAATACCAACACCAACAGAATTACCAAGAGTCCTTTAGGTATGTATTGAAACAATCCATGTAGCAGCAGATAAAAGAAAGAAACAGCATCTTCTGTTGCACCTTAGAGGCCTATCCTGTTTCTTCCTCTTTCTTTTTTTCTTCCTCCTTAGAAAGGTAAGTTCTTCAAACCTGCCCACAGCAAGCACGCAGTTTGATATTGCTATGGAAATTATACTAGGAATTCATACCTAATTTCATCTTTCATTTTAAGTTTTTCAAACAAGAACCAAATAAAAATCTGAGCATTTTATCCAAAGTCTATCATTAAACAGCTTGAGTGACTCTGCTTTTATTGACTGATCGGTCAAATAGCACTAAAATGACATTAACAAGACTGTGGTCAACTTCACTGCTGTGATTCTGAACCACACCAGCAGCTGTGCAGATTTCAAAGATGGTATCAATTTCATACTGCTGCCATTGCTGCTCCATGGGAAGGCTATAAGAACAGATGCAAGCAGTGTTCAGCATCCAGGAAGCTGAGAAAAGGGATACAACACTGCTTCCCTTGAGGCAAGACAGCACTGCAGCTTCACATTTACCAGACACAGGCTAATCAAAGGTAGATCTTCAAACAAAGGTCAAGACGACTATCAGAGCTGAGATTCTAGCAATTAAGATCAAAGAAGTGGTCAGGGATTTTCAATAAGAAAAATCTGAAAGACCTTTTTGAAATTTGTCTGTTAGGTGGCTGATGTTGCCTGATAATGAAGGAAGTTGAAAATTTGTATTGAATATAATTCTATTAGCATGAATGCTGCACAAAAAATAAGCAATTTATATATTTCAGTACACCAGAAAATGCCTTTGAAACTATTTCTTGATACTATACACCAAGCTTTATAGAGCCTAAATGTTAGGGAAAAAATATGTACTAATACTATGGTACATTTCATTTCAGAGAGGTTTCAGGCCTTTTAAGTTGCTCATATTTGAATTATCTTTGACGCACCTTTTCCTTGAGCGTGCTTCACCATAGACTAAAACAGTGTGATATTAAGGAAAGGCTATTGCTAAATGTATGCACAAAGTTTACTCCTGAAGTGGTTCTGTTATTTTCCTATCTCCCACTTTTACTATCCATTAGGCACTCTTGCATTCCTCTCTTATTCCTCTGATGCTTAATTTATGAAGGAAATCTTTAGGAAATTATACATATGTCTTCACTACTTGGTGATAAAAAGCAAATACCACTTTAAAGTTACATGTTGAGTTTAATCAAGCTGAATTTCATCTTTTTATCTCTTTCAGTCTGTAATGTATGAAAGAAAGCAAAAAGACTCACTGCAATGAAATTACGGTGGGTTAAAGGCTCCACAACTGAGAGTCCTTCATTCCTTCCCAAAACAAGTATATATTGGTTATTAATTCACATTTCCGTACACTACCCAATGACTGCAGTACAAGCTACCCTATGTGACCAGTATTATATATAATCTAATATAATTACATAGTTTTGTATATATGTATAATATATACTATATGTGTAAGCTAGTTTGCATACAGCAAAAGGATTCATACATTATATCAAGCATCACTTCTGTTTTCCTTCGTAACATCAGCTTCACTTAGCCATAGATCACCCTTGCCCTCAGCAGTCAAGAGGTGCTAACAGATACCACGCAAAGAAGACAAAGCGGTACTCAAACACCAAGGGATACAGAATCATGAAATTTGTTTTTTTTTGCTAAATCCTGCTCCTAGTAAGAGGACAGTATGAAAGGAAAGGGGAGTATATGGGGGAACTCAGGGAAGCATGAAAGAAAAAACATTGAGAAAATGTTAAAAAACATCAAGATGTAATCTTAAGCCTGATGTACAAGCAGATTTTGTCATAGCTTTCACTATACGCATAGTCTTACAGAGAACTCATTAGAGAGCCTACTGGATAAAGAAGGACAAACTTGTCACTACACTTCATACATCTCTATCAGGAGCAGAAAGTCTAAAACTGAAAGAGAGCAAGATAAAAAATACCCGAGAGACAAAATATTTTGTTGAGGCTCAAACTGCATCCTCAAGAACTGATGACTCTTCCCTCCAAGTATCTGTACTCCACACACCACGCATGCTGATGGAGTAACTGTCATCGATTACACAGATGTAATAAATGCACCTTAGGGAAGACAGGCCCCTGCAATAGTATAAATGCCATTCGAAATCACAGTTTGAAAGACAACATTCCATTTTGGTTTACCACATTCCAGCCAAAACTTTTCACACTGATATATGTGCTATTAATACACCATAAAAAGTATTTACATTGATTATTCTTAAATACTGTCACAGTGTGTTTCCGGGTTTTTTTAATGTTAGTTCATACAAACTGTGCGCACATGGGATTATCCACCTTCAAAATAACAGTCAGTCTTCACACAGCACATCCAAATGCAGCTGAAGAATTCTCAGATGGGAATTCACGGTACTTTTTTCTCTATAATCACATTTGACCCAACATATAAATAAAAAAATGCCACAATCTAAGGGCTCTGAGCTCTAGATATCCTTCAACAGCAGGTGATGGCAATTAATAAACACCACAGTGATCCAACATTTTCAAGCAACAACCAAGAAAAGAACTGTCCAAAAGAACATTCCATACGCTTCCATTCCAAAGCACTTTTGATTTCAAAAAGCATAGTTACAGCTTTCACCTCTTTTGATAAGATATGTCTAAGCCAGATAAAGAAATAATCAATCTCCTTGTGGTTGCTTCTGACAGGGAAGGTAAGAAGTTTAAGCAACAACAATACTACACATTTGTAAGAGACTTCAGGAGAAAAGCTACTAACAAAGGTTATCAATCTAAAGATTCACTGTTTGTTTATGACTTTGAGAAGCAAATAATAGAAATGGCACACAGTAACATTAGGCACACAAACTGTTCTTTACTGCCCTAGAAGTCAGATCAATGGAAACCCCCTCAATAAACGAAAAACTGTACTGGCTAGATATGTTTGACTTGTAGGTGCCACTGAATTACACCCACTATTTACAACTTCTTCTCAGCAGGAAACAATAATCTTCATTAACTCCCAAGATGCACCTTTGCTGCCTAACACAGTGTGAGCATATTGCAACATTTCACATCACTGTCATGAGAAAAGGTATTTAAATATTTAAAGACTGAAAAAATCTTACCATATTTACATTAGCTACATAAACATTAAGTCAGATGAAGTCTGTTTAGAATCTATATGCACTTTTAAGACTGCAGTCTGAAATTAACAAGATACAATTCTGCTTCCTATTTGTCACATTTATTTTCAAAAATAACCATGTAATTGGTATTTTGGTTGACACTTCTGATGGGACACTAAACCATATCTCCATCTACTAGCTCAGATTTTTATAAACATAAAAAATTAGTCATATAAATCCATAAAAACAAAAAGCCATCAAGATTAATCATTTATTTTCCTAAACAATCTGTAGAAAAATACAGTCAAAAATACCATACAGATGCCTTAACCAGCATGGCATGACTTGACAATACCTGAAAATCTTTACTACATTGTATCATAGCCAATGTTATGCTTGTCTTCTAAAATACATAATTCTTTCACAAATCTACTCTACTTTAAGGAGAGGACTGTCTGCTGAAAAAGCAGGATTTTATTAAACCAAGAGCAAACCTGCCAAAGTACTACAGAAGGGATCTCCAAAGTTAACAAACCAGTAAAATTTATGGTATATAAGAGTACTGATCAAGGATCAGTTTGGGGAAAAAGAGATAGACACCTCATTAAGAAAAACTGCAGATAAAAAAGATTTATATTTAATCTTTTCCAAATGCTAACTTACATCAACCTGACATAACAAGTTAGATAAAAGGGTATCTTAATGACAGGTGAAACTCAAAATATTCAGTTGCCTAAATTACTGTCCAGAGCAACAATATCCTTAAGTACTGAGTGCAAGTTAATTTTAACAATTCAACATAAATCCACAGGCACTTAACCTGAGAATTCAGTTAAAACTCCCTCAAAAATAAAACTACTTTCTCAAGCCAAAATACAGAAGACACTGCAATTATGTCTTCAGATAAACTAAGGAGACTCCTTCATTTCAAAAATTAATTTCAATCATTCTACTCACCTGAACGAGATGGCACCATTCCTGTAGAAACGCTGTACTGCTACCTACCAGTTCCCTATTTTTTGCAAAGCTGTCACTAGCCCTTGAACAATTCGTTTGACTAGAGCCAATAGGTCTAAGCTAGCATAAAAATTCCTTTACAGTTATTACAACTGATGACAATAGCATAGTAAAAATCAAGTCATATTACATGTTAATGTATTTATCAAATATTATTTCAACAAGAGCTAACCATAATTGCAAAAATTGTCAACCAATAATCAGAATTCTGTTACACATTCAGATCTTCAGCAAATTACATGCCTCAGGCATTTGGACTAATAGTTTTGTGCTCCCTCTGTCTTCATAACTCATTTAACCCTTTCTCCAGTCTACTGCTTTCCATCCTGCATCTGACATAAGGTAGAAGCACATTATACATCCTCAGATTCTTTCCATAAATTAAAAAAAAAAAAGGCTATAACAGAGACATGACAAAGGAACAAAAAAATGCTTGTAGAAAGCATAACTGAGACCGAGGAAGCCATTTTGCAATTAAGACCCAAACTCAGTTTAAACTCTAGTGACCTGCACACTTCTGAGATGTGTAGTCTCAATATTTGTTTTGGCACAACTCTATCTTTTTGGAATCCAGCCTCAGCTACAGGGAAAAGTGTTCAATGCCAACTGAAGAGCATCTCCCTTTAGAACACAAACATAAATCCACAACACTGCATTGACTCACAGAATGGGAGAGAATGGAAGGGACCTCTGGAAGTCATCTTGTTCAACCACCTCTTCTAGTGATGCCACCTAGAGCCAGTTGACCAAGAACTTGTCCAGATGCCTTCCCTTATGTGCAGACGGAACCACCTGTGTTTCAATTTGTGCCCATCACCTCTTGTCCTGTCTCTGGGCACCACTGAAAAGAGAATGGATCCGTCCTCTTTGTACCTTCCCGTATTGATCCTGACCAAGAGACAGTTGCACATTTAGGAGTTAGTGATCCACATAACAGTTAACTTGAGTAGGTGCTGCACAAATTCCTTGGCTGTGGGACATACTCAGCCAGCTATTGTAACAGAGGAGCCTGCAAGCAGCTCCCACTTGGTACTAGTGATTACACCACCTGCGTGGTCTTGGCTTTATCTAAAAGTGCAACAAGAACTTCTCAAGAGAACAACCTTTAGGAAGAGCTGGGGTTTTTTTGTTTTTTTTTTTTTAATAGCTCAAACGACCAGAAAGGAGAGCTTCTCTCTGCAGACAGGATCTGCTCTGCAGAGTGCAGCAGGGGAAAAAAAAAAATCAATCCAGGCTCCTCCGACAGATGCTGTACAAACACAATGTGCCCAGCATCTGAAGGGACATAAAATTTACTTGCTATCAATATTCCTCTTTTTAGTCTGTCTTATTAAAACAGTTATCTTATTAAGCCATTTGTTGTTGGGCCTTTCTTACTGAGATCCAGAAAGTACACCACACCGTCACTCAGCTCACCTTGACTCCAGTACCTCCCTTCGCGTATTTATATACATTGATAAGATTCCCCCAAGCCTTCTCTTCTCTAGGCTAAACGGTCCCCAACTCTCTCAGTCTTTCCGCAAAGGACAAATGCTCCAGTTCCTTCCTCAACTTCACGGTTCTTTGCTGGACTTTCTCCAGCATGTCCATGCCCCTCTTGTACTGAGGAGCCCAGAACTGGACACAGTACTCCAAGTGTGGCTGCACCAGTGCTCCAGTAGACAGGAAGGATCACCTCGCTCAAACTGCTGGTAACACTCCTTCCAATGCAGCCCAGGATACCATTAGCCTTTTTTGCCTCTAGGACACATTGATGGTTCATGTTCAACTTGGTGTCCACCCAGAACCCCAGGTCCTTTTCTGCAAAGCTGCTTTCCAGCCAGTCGGCCCCCAGCAAATGGGATTGTAACCTCCCTAGGTTCAGGACTTGGCATTTCCCTCTGTTGAACTCCAAGAGGTTTCTGTCAGCTCATTTCTCCAGCCCGCTGAGGTCCCTCTGAATAGCAGCACACCCCAGCCTCCATTAGACACTCCTCCCAGATTTGTGTCATCAGCAAACTTGCTGAGGGTGCACTCCATCCCCATCATCCAAGACATTAACGAAGATGTTAAACAGCACTGGACCCAGTATTGACCCCTGGGGTACACTGCTAGTTACTTACCTCCAACTAGACTTCACGCCACTGATCACCACCCTCTGGACCCGGCCATAAAGCCAGTTTTCAATCCACCTCACTCTCTGCTCATCCAGCCCATACTTTGTCAGTTTCTCTACAAGAGATGGTGTCAAAAGCCTCACTGAAGTCTAGGCAGACAATACCCACTGCTCTCCCCTTATCTACCAAGCCAGTCATTTCATCATAGAAGGTCACCAAAGTTGGTCAAGCATAACTTCCCCTTGGTGTACCCATGTTGAACACTCCTGATTATTTTCTTGTCCTCCACATGCCTGGAAAAGGTTTCCAGGATTAGTTGTTCTATCACCTTCCCTGGGATCAAGATGAGGTCAACTGGCCTGTAGTTCCCTGTGTCCTCCTTGCCCTTTAAGACAGAAGTGACATTTGCTTTCTTCCAGTCTTTGGCACTTCTCCCAGTTGCCATGAGCATTCAAAGATTATTGAGAGCAGCCTTGCCATGGTTTACCCTCCATATACTGTCTAGATACAGCCAAGAAAATAACTTGCATAAGGAAAGAAAGAGACCAGGTTGCCAAAACACAAAAAAATGCCTTTATAAATAAAGGTCAGAGGACTCAGGTATTGCCATAATATGGGGCATTTTCTGGGAAAAATGGCATGAGTGTTCCCTGCTTAAATATCAGAACTGTAGAGAGAACACAGATAAACCCTCAAAGTAAGACCAGTAAGAAAGTATTGCTACACAGGAAAAAAAAAGTATTTTGAGTTTGCTTCAGCAGGGAATCAATTCTAACGGTGAACAGATCAAGACTGGATATGCATCCAGCTAACTAATCCACTTAGTTAGGCATACAAATCTGCCAGTTCCCCTTCTATATGCACGAAGAATGAGCAAGCCCACCCTAAACAGCCACAGGATTCCAACAGTGAAGCTGAGGTTGATGCAGTTGGAATAGCAGAGGTACTCACAATCTACATAACAAAATGTGCCATGAAAGGCAGAGTCCTGGAAGTCCTAACTGAAAATATAGTTGGTCACAAAATTGTAACCGTCTCTGCAAGCAGGGACGGCATGATCTTATCTCATGTAGGACTTTAGAAAGCAGTGGACGTGGAAGTAAGCAAAAATCAACATTCTGTAAAATGGTATCTCAAACTCATTCTGTGGAGAGTCTAGGACGAAAACATCTCTGGCTGAGAGATGCCAGCATACCCTGTTACATCTCAGGACATGGTTTTATGACCTTACTGCCAGATTTCAGCAGTCAGGATATTTCCTATTCTTGGCCCAGTATCTTGAAGCAACTAGGGCTATATCAGAGACGTGTGTTCAGCATGCTTGAGGATAAACTGCAAGCAAGCAATTTTGTGCACACACATAGAGAGACCTGAAGAGCAATCAACTGAATAGAGACAATGTTCTCTCAGCACTTCTGTAGACACAGATCTGCAGAATTATTATCTATCATTACCTATGTATGACACTGCAATATGTTGTACAGGAAAATCAAACAAGCGTTTTAAATTATGTTGAACTCTCTGTAGCTTATATGTATGTCTAGCTCCTCAAGAGACCAACGTTTCTTTGCTCTAGGTTGTACTGAATCCCTCATCCTGTGACACTATCCATTGTAATCAAGTGGAGAAGAAGGATAAAGGGCTTTCTCACATGCATTCCAAGGGTCCTGCTGGCACTGAAAGAAAAAATTACATCAGAAGAAACCATCAACAGCCTGCTAATAGACAATATCCACTGCTCCCTAGGAAGTACACATAGTCTATTCACACCTGCAGAGTTTGAAGATGTTGTCACCAGGTATAATGTAAGCTGTCATATTATCCAAATTGCCATCCACCTTTATAGCCTGGTAGGGGAAACTTAACAGTATTGATACTTAGCCCAGCAGCACCTAACTGAAGTTAAAAGACAACAAAAGTTGCAGAGAGAACATCTAGCAGTTCATCCCAAAATCCAGAGCACCGACTAGGCATCTGCAAAGAAAAACAACTCAAGGAAAACATCTTCCAATGCCACTGTGTCCTAAACAATGGGCTACATCAAGGGAAAGGTGTAATTCATACCATCCTAACTGCTATAACTTGAAAACACCTCAAAAAATGGACAGATTAAAAAGTAAGATGTTGTACTGTTAAAAAAATCCCAACAGAACTATGAAACAGACTTAATAAATAGAATTGTGAAGACATGCATGCAGAATATTGTGAACTGTGAACAAGTCTTTCCAAACCTTTTAAAAAGCTAAAAAACCCAGACCACATAAAAAGGAAGCACAGAGACTATCTAAGCATACCAAGGCATGGCACAACACCACAAAGGTGTCTCAGTGAAACAAAACCATAAATAGGGGAAACAAAATTATGAATGTTATTTTTTTTTAAATGGAAGATTTTTCTTCTGTGAATTCAACCCTTGCCCTAAATAAGGAACAAATGCTTGCAGCTGAGAAAAACCAAAGACATAACGTGCCCAGTCTTATACAACTTGGGGTGGAAGAAAAACAGGAGACAGAAAAAAGACCATCAACACGCTACACACACCACAACAGCAAAAACTGTTCAGTCTCAAGTATACAATCATCTAACTTGAGAATATCTGTACTGACCGTCAAACAAAGGGAGTTGCCTAGCCAACACCCAGAAAGAGACAAGATATCAGCTAAGTACAGTGTATCAGAAACCTGTATACTTTTTTCAGGTATATTACATATTGTATCATCATAAATAGAGGCATGGAACTAAAGACAAAGGCTCCAGGCAATTTGAAAGCTCACATTTTTGAAACAGGTCACTTGGGCAACCAAAATCTCCCTATAGGCAAAGACTTTAAAGAAGTTTAAACTCCAAAATACCTGACAAACTTATTTGTACCAATACCAATCAGGGTTACCATAAAAAGTCACTATGACACTGTGCAAGTTCTAACCAAATTATGGTGGAGTTCAACATAAGTAATTTAATAAACTAAAGATGAACACTGGGAGGTTATTGAACAGAATTCTTACTGTTCTTTTACAAAACCTTTTGGAAGAGTGATGCTTTGAAGAAAGATTCTAACACACAGCAAGTCAGAATCAACTTCCATAAGATATTCACAGCAATGTTCCACAAGTTTCTAAAAACAGTCTTTACCTTGCAGAATTAATAATGTCATAGTGATATTCATTACTATTAACTGTCTCAAAAAAGGAACTCTCTAATACTAGAGAAAACTATTCACCTTACAACTATAAAGTTATGAAACAAACATATAATGAAATCAGACTCCTAAAAAGCATTTACGTTCAGAATTAGTATTGCTACTATAAAGCAACCGTAGCAGCACAAACTTCACCAAATTCTAGAATGACCAATACCTGCAGCATTTCATTTTATTTTCACTGTATTACACCTGAAAATAAAAGATGTAAATTATGCTTTATTAATAACTAATATTTGATGGAAGCAAGCAAAATGGTTGTTTCACTGGAAACTACGCTTTACTACAGAAATCATCAACTATCTCAGGGAGGATTCCTAAAGACTATAAGAAAATACACATAAAGGGGCAAAAACCTCAGAAAAAGGTCATTCAAAGACTTCTTCATGTAGCATCTCATATTTGAATTAACAAATTAAAAAAATGAAAAAAAAAGATCCCCAGCCTGTCATTTAACAGTAGCTCTTTGCTACAGGCAACTCTTCTGATTTGAACACTTGTAGCCAAAAGTCTTCTGAAACAGTTACTGGGTTCCTTGTATCTCAGGACCGCTTCTCTTCTTTTATTTGTTCCCCACCCATCCCCACTTTAAAAACATGGAGGAGGAGTGAGGGAGGGGAGAAAAGAACACAGAGAAACAATAATCATGTGAGGGGACTAATATATCATGTACTGGGGGAGGTAGGGGGGAACCTCAGAATTTATTGCAACTGATTTAACAGAGTCAGAAAATCACCACCTTGAAATGATGCATTATGAGCTACATTATATGAATTTATATACACAACAAATGACAAATGACCCAGAAAGATCACCTGTTTTTAAGGCTGCCATACTTCATTTTTCAGTTTCTTTTAAGTTGCCAAGGGCTTTTCAAGAAAACCCATTCTGTGCCAAGTGTCCATCTCAAAGCCGAGCTACTTCAGTGTTTTCATTGTACACAAAACATTTTTTCCCCTTTTCCAAGTAAAGCTACAGAAAAATACACTTTTGCTGCATTGCAAAAGGTTATTTTTTCTTTAAAAAGTTTAATCACTTGCACACTTTAAGATCCACATGCATCTTCCTAAGAGGCAGCAAAATGCATATCCTGACAAACAAATGATGTTTTTGTCAAGCTCACTGAAATGTTAGTTACTGATTTTGTTTTGATATGTTATAGCTGAGTCACCTAAACATTCTGTCTGTACTGACTGCATTCCACTATAAGGCTTCTGGGAGCTAAGCATTCACAGTTGTAGACTCACAGAATAATATGGGTTGGAAGGGACCTCCAGATATGTCCAGTCCAACCTCCTGCTCAAAGTCAACTAGGAGATCAGAACAGGTTACGTAGCTTTATCCAGTTCCGTCTTGAAAACCTCTAAGACCTCTGTCTTAGCTGTGCTGGCTGCACAGCTTCTCTGGATGACCTCTTCTGCAGCTTGACTACGCTCATAGGGAGGAAGTTTCTCCTTATATGCAGTATGAACCTTCTTTGCTTCAATTTATGACCACTGTGTCATGTCCTCCCACTATGCACCTCAGTAAAGAGCCTGACTCTTCATCTTCTTGATCATCTTCTCAGTGATCTTCTCAAAGACACCAGCAGGTTGTTGTTAGATCTCCCTGAAGCCACCTCTTCTCCAGCTGAACAAAACCAGCTTTCTCAGCCTCTCTTCACAGGGCAAGTGCTCCAGCTCCCTAACCATCTTGGTAGCCCTCCACCAAATTCACTTGTGTTTATTGATGTCTTTCCTGTATTGAGGGTCCCAAAACTGGGTGCAGTACCCTAGATGTGGTCTAATGAGCACCAAGTAGAGAGGGATAACCGCTTCCCTCCATCTACTGGCTGTTCCTGTTAATAAGGCACAGGATGTTGCCTTTCTTTTCTGCAGTGGCGTGCTGCTGCTGGCCCATGGTTCGAGTGCTGTCTTCCAGGACCCTGGGTTTCTCCAGCTGAGCTGCTTCCCAGCCTGTCAGTCCCCAGCCTGTATCACTGCAAGGTGCTCTGCCTTCCCAGGTGCAGGGCTTCACATTTGTCCTTGCTGAATTTTATAATGCTCCACACGGGCCTTGTGTCCACGGTGCCAAAGTCCCTCTGAATGGCAGCCCCATCCTCATGCATATCAGCCGTTCCCCCCAATTTGGTGTCATCTGCAAGCACAAAAGCACACTCCATCACCTTCTCAGGACAAACCCCTGCAGTACCCCACTTGTTGCTAATCTCCATATATGACACATTAACCACTACTTTCTGAGTCCATCCATCCAACCAGTCTTTTACTCATCTAGTTCTCCATCCACTGACTGTAATGTCCAAATTTGGATACAAGAATATTGTAGAAGACAAAGTTGAAAGCCTTGTTAAAGTCAAGGTAAATGAAATCTAGTCTTCCCTCATACAAAAAATCAGCCATTTTACCATAGAAGGCAATCAGGCTAGTCATGCATGATTTACCCTTGATATATCCATGCTGAACGTTGCAAATCACTTCCTCCTTCTTGTCCCCAGAAACATGTTCCAAGAATGCCATTATTTCCTCAGCGATGAAAAGGAAGCTAGCCAGCTTTGTAGCTCCTTGGACTATATTTTGGCCTTTTTTGAAGAGTGCAACATATGCCTTTCCCCAGTCATCGGAAAGCTCTCCTGATATCCAAGATGTCTGAAAGATGACGGGGAGGGACCTCACTGTGACTCTGACCTGCTCTGTCAACATCCTCAGACACAGTCCATTGGGTCACATGGACTTGTATGATTCAGGTTCTCTCAATAATCCCTGACTCATCCACTGCTGTTAGCTACTCTCCTCAAACCCTGTCACTAAGCACAGAGGCCTGAGAGACCTTGTTGATGAAGACTCACTAAGGCAAAGAGGGCATTGCATACCTCAGCCTTATCTGTGTTCAGTGTCACTAAATGACACATCACATTCGCAAACAAGCCCATATTTTACTTGTCCAGCTTTTTACTACTAAAGTACTCAAAGGAACTCTTCCTTCTGGCCTTGACCTCCCTTGCAAGTGTCATCTCTAGGTGAGCATTGAATCTCTTGTTGTCATCCCTATATATCAGGACAATGTTCTAAATTTCTCCTTTGTAGCCTGTCCCAGCTTCCGCTGCTTGTAAATCCTGCTTTTGCACTGCAGCTCAGACATGAATCATAGAATCACAGAATACCAGGTTGGAAGGGACCTCAAGGATCCTCTGGTCCAACCTTTCTTGGCAAAAGCACAATCTAGACAATACGGTCCAGCACCCTGTCCAGCTGAATCTTACAAGTGTCCACTGTTGGGGAATCCACTACTTCCCTAGGTAGATTGTTGCAATAGCTGATTGTTCTCATTGTGAAAAAATTTCCTCTTGTGTCCAATCAGGATCTCCCCAGGACTAACTTGTACCCATTACCCTTCATCATCTCCCTGTGACTCCTTGTAAAAAGGGAGTCTCCATCTAGCCACACTTTAAATACCGGAACACGGTGATAAGTTCTCCCCTAAGACTTCTTTTCTCAGGGCTGAACAAACTGAATTTTCTCAGCCATTCCTCATATGGCAGACTTTCTAGTGCTTTGATCATCTTGGTGGCCCTTCTCTGGACCCTCTCCAGCCTGTCCACATCTTTTTTGTGTAGCAGAAACCACAACTGAATACAGTATTCCAGGTAAGGCCTGACAAGTGCTGAGTAGAGTGGGATAATGACTTCTTTATCTCTGCTGGTTATGCCCTTGCAGATGCAAACCAGCGTCTGGTTGGCCTCCTTTGCCCCAGCAGCACACTGTTCACTCATATTGAGCTTGCTGTCCACCAGGACCCCCAGGTCCCTTTCCACAGAGCTGCTCCCCAGCCAGGTAGATCCCAGTCTGTGCTGCAGTCTTGCATTATGTTTTCCCAGGTGCACGACCTACATTTGTCCTTGTTGAACTTCACAAGGTTCTTGTTAGCTCACTCTTCCAGCCTATCCAGGTCTTTCTGCAGGGTGGCTCTCCCTTCCAAAGTGTCCACTTCCCTACTCAGTTTGGTTTGATCAGCAGACTTAATCAGGATACACTTGATCCCATCATCCAGATCACTTATGAAGATACTAAACAGCATTGGGCCCAATATCGATCCCAGGGGGACCCCACTTGTGACAGGTTGCGAGTTTGAAAAACCCCTCTGGGTGCGGCCTGTCAGCCAGTTCCCCACTTGTCTAGACCATAAGGCATCAGTCTCTCTAGGAGGAGGCTGTGGGGAACCGTATCAAAAGCCTTGAAGAAATCCAGGTAGACGATGTCCACCACGGGCCCCACATCAACCAACCAGGTTACTTTGTCACAGAAAATTCCCTGTTAAGTTCCTGTTAACTTCCCTGTTAAGCCAAGCTTATCTCTTGATAAGCCTGCTTGTTTTGCTGAGTATCAGGATGGACCACTGGCATCTAAATTTCTTCTCAGTGATGTTCTGCTGGACCCAGCAAGCAGAAAGAGGTAAGCTATCCCTGTGGAAAAGAGGGAGACCAATAGGACTTGATCGAAGAAAGAACCGCAACGTGGGAAAAAGCTGATACAGTTGACACAGTGAACAGAATCTTGAATTTGGGATACAGACAAAGTCTGAGATCGGTGAGAAGACTGGTAGGAAAGGAGAAAACAAATTCAGATGAGAGACCAGCTAGGCAAGAAGACCAAAATGAAGTACAATACTGAAGCTGCAAAACTTCAGAAGATAGAACAGCAGCCAGTGGAAACACAGAACACAGAGGACAGATCCTTGCCATGACAGAGAACTGGATGTGAAGATGACCATAGTGGACAGAGCCTGATACCAGCAGACAGGAATGTGAATAACTGTATAGGATTCAAACAGTGAAAGAACAATGGGATAAACAATTTATTAGTTAAAGTCTCCCTGCACAGCAGTTCTGGATCTCAGACAAAAAGCTCTTCAGCAAGAAGCAAACTGTTTAGATGGGGAAAATAGGATTGTGACAAAAATTTCAGAATAGAGCAAAAAAGATTGGGACAGGAAGATATTTAAGTAGATATCACAGAAGGAATAAGCAGAAAAATCAGCATCTACCAGAACATGATCATTCCCAGAGCCTGGAATAGAACCCAAAATTCCAGACTTTTGTCACTACTTTGAAGCACTCAAAAATCTCAGAAAACCATTTACAGACCATATCACTTGGACCATAGACGGATTACAAATTACTAGTATCACATTCTCTGCTACCTCAAGTGGCAGAAATCTCATGGCAAAACAGACAAATTTCACCCTTTCTAAAGACTTATATGCTAAATGCAGTCCCACATGATAGGTTTCTTCCTGTCCATCAGGGTTGCTGCCTTTTTTAATCTAGCACGTCTAACATTTTCTTTATGTGTAATGTTGGGTTTTTTTAACAGATGAATACCAAAAACCTAACCCCCGGGTTGAAAAAAAAAAATTTTAGTCACATCACAAAAATTAAAGATTATTTCATCTTGTTCTCTGTGCCCTTGTGTGCAAGCTCCTCTTGCCATATTACTGAACAAGTTGTTTAAAAAAATTTAAATAGCAACACCATATTATATAAGGACCTTGCCATACGCACTGCAAATGTTGGCAAGTGTGCTGTTAATACCATAGGTATTGCAGGAAAAGAGAAGGAATTAATAATGTCCTGAAGAATTTTATTTTCTTCTTGTTCCTTGCAAGCAAATAATCTTGAAAAAAAAAAAAAGAAAAACAACAACAACAAAAAACCTTTCAATGGGCAATCCACTCTTCATCAAAATTTTGGACTTAGTATCTTGGGGTTAATGTTGCAGCAGATCTAAGTATTTATACTTGCAGTCTAAATCAACAGACACCATACTACAAATTAAGCAGTGAGGTCTTTTCTAGCATATGCATTCATGGATCCCTGCTAAGGCATCTATAAAAAAATAACGAAGAAAAGCCAGGTTATTGTTAGTAAATTACACAGGGAGACAAACCTTTAAAAGAAAAAATTTTAGAACATGCAAATCATTAAAACATTGATAAATTATTTTGAAAAATCATATCATAAAGGCCCTAAATTGGATATTCAACATGAAGGGACACAACACATCTCCAGAGACTTCTGCGAAAATGTTACTAGTGAAACATGCAAGGCACTAGAGACTGAAGGTAATGAAACAGCAAAAGAGGGAATTAAGAAGGTACAGTATGAACAGCACATAACAAATAGAAAGGCCATACATTATTCGATACCAAGAAAAAAGATTCAATATTGCTCACTTACCACAATATATGCCATTCTATGCTGTATACTAACAGAAACATAGTAAGGGAAAGTGTACCATTTAACCACATATTTACAGACCACATTACAGTTCTTATGAGAATCCCTAATTCTGGCATTTCGTGATTTATGAGAGCTTGATCTTGCAACTACAAAGTTCTTTGAAGATAGTTTTTGTTGCATAATAGCAAAACAGTCACGCAATTTCCCTAAAACACATACACCACTTCACTTGCAGATATATTCATCATATAAAAGAGATGCACATTAATGCAATCATACATAACATGCATCATCTAAATTTGTTTTCCTTATTGTATTAGAAGCATATTCTATGACCAAACAGCAAGCTTTTGAACGAGTCTAGAAAAAAATTAAGTCACATTTTGCTTTGACACTAGCTCCCCCTCCAGACCAGCCTAAGATTATAGTAATTACTTTTTATTTTAAATTCTGACTGTGCAACAAGATTTAAATACTCAGGTCCAAATCTTCTTCATTTTTATCCCCTTAAATGTCAAGGAACAGACTGATCAGATAATGTATATGTAAAATTATTGTTTTTTTTTTTTACTGAACATAAATTCCAAGAATGGGAAAATCATTTGGTTTAGAACAGATCTGACAGATAAAGCAGCCATTCTATACAGCTACATAGAGACAGGAATGGATCAAAAATGCAATTTTTCAGATTAATCCTATGAATGGTCTGCAATATTTGTAATATACAATCAAACCTCTGTTTGCAGTTCCAATAAAGGGATCATAAACCACAGATGCCAAAACAAAAGGAACCCCCTGTACAGTTTAGTACTAACCTTTACTAATTAACTTAAGGTGAATTAGCTCCATTTCTACTCCAGCAAGTATAGCTAACATTTTTTTCTTGTTCTAATATTAGCTAGAACTAATACCTTTCCAGGTGCTCAGCTAATGAAACTGCCAAAAATTTTAAACATACAAAGATACAAGAGTAAAAAAGAAAGAAAGCTACAACTTCCAATCTGACCCTCTGTATTTCCCAGCTGTGAAATATCCTGGCAGCTACATCACTAAAAGAGTGAATTTGCGTGATTCAACACTTCAGGTTGATTCCTACCCTTCCCTCGTTATTGAACTGCTTGTTCAGAAAATATGAATAATTAATTATACTTTCAATGCTGAAAAAAAGATTGTCTCATTATGTGTTGTTGGGAAAATATGCAAACTTTGCAATATGCTAGTTTGCCAGTTTAAGGTACATATACATACGAAAGCTTAACAAGTATCAATAAAAATTTGGCAGTAAGCATACCTGTAATAACCAGAGAAACAGACGTTACTGGAAATACATCAAAGCATAGTCACCAACTCCTAATAACTAGCTTTCTTTAATAATGGAAGGAATTGTAACAGAGTATTCTGTAAAACTACCCCAAGCAGCAGCAGCACGGGCAATTTGACCAGTCATTTGCTTTTGCAGTTCAGGCTTTTCTAGAGGTTTTGACAATTTACAGTGGAGAATGGCTTAGCAAAAGAAAAAATAATACCACAAAATCAAAACACCTTTTCATGCTTAAACGCTTTTTCTGAATTATTTAATCCATTAGCTTTCAGCTAATGCCAAGTCATTAAAATACTACATTTTGGGGTAGAGGAAGCACATCTATATATGTGTATAAATGTACACGTGTATACTGAGACATACACATTTCAGCTGACGTGGACGTTTCAGTATACACACACAAAAAAGAGGCGCTAAGTGCTAATGCAAGATCACAAGGTGAAGAACGTTCTGAACATGTGGTTGTTTTCCACATCCATGTATGCACAGCACGTGGATCACAGTGCACCATGTGTTCATTGAGGACACAAGGACAGCAGGTACTGCCCCAAGGAACTTACAGTCCTGCAACAAGCAGTTTTTCAGCTGATGTCTACGCCCACAGGTCTTTTGGTACAACCTGCACCACAGCATTGTAGCCTCTACCTATTCTTGTACCCTCAATCATGAGCTTCTGAAAGCAGAGGGTCACAGCTTCGTCTTTGGCAACCATCTAGAACACGGTGGGTACACACTCACACGCACGTGTGAAAGACCTGAGCATACATTAAGCACAAACTTGACCAGAGGAAAAATCGCCGGAGCCTTATCAGTAACAGAATCCAAGCCCAAAGCAGTTAAACGTGCCGAAATACGGTAAAGGTCGCCGTGGGAAAAGCCCCAGGCAACAACCGATGGCTCTGCACCCTTGTAAGACAAGCACTTCCTCGAGCTGTACCAGGCGGCCCTAGAGCGTAAGGTCGGTCCGTAAAGCCCACGTTTCCCACTTATTCCTCTCCGCCAAAACCAGGCGTCCCCTCGGGCGGCCGCAGCTCCTGGGACAAGGAAAGTTGGAGGCCGCCCCCCGCGCCCTG
>VZSZ01006511.1:0-24127 GCA_013398815.1 Ibidorhyncha struthersii | reverse complement strand
GAACTGATAAAAATTTGCAGTTGTGCTCATAAGGTCTATGGAAGTGTCCCTTGTTTTTTCTCTTTTGACTTTGTATGTTCAGGTCAGCTGCCTGCTAACATGGAGCTTGGGGTACAGCTGCTGCAAGCATTGTCTGGGGGACAGAAGGAAGAATTATAATATTCTGTGCCCATAGCAACCTTCCAGAGAGATCTGGAAATGCAAAAATAATGAATATATCTGTTTTCCCCAAGGTTATAATTCTTAACTGACAACACTAGGGTTTAGCTTAGAAATTGAAATCGTAAGCAGATTGCCAGTGGCTGTCAAGTATTGAGTTGCAGCTGCTAGCCCCTATTATTGTGATAGTTGATATTATTTTAATTACTAAGAATTATATTGCAGTCATGCCTACAAACTTAACCAAGGATTTGGATTCCAAAACCCATTGGGTTAGGTACAATGTTTACACAGGTAAAAGAACAAAACAGTCGTTTCAAAAGAGCTTAGAGACATTTTCCATTTGTGATATAAATCCACTAGTGAACTATTGCTGAGGCATAAGAAAAAAAGTAAGAAAAACTAAACTGTCATTAATAACCTTAAATTTGCTATACTACCATCCCTTCATGGGAAAAAAAAAAAAACAACCAGCCCCAAAAAACAGTGCCACAAATCAAAAACATTTGAAAAGTCTAAGTATATGCAAAAAGGCCCGAAGTGCAGGCAGTTGCAGGTAAGGAAAGGAAGCTCCCATCCCTGGAAACATTCAAGATCAGGTTGGATGGAGCTTTGAGCAACCTGATCTAGTTGAAGATGTCCCTGCTCATTGCAGGGGGGTTGCACTAGATGACCTCTAAAGGTCCCTTCCAACCCAAACTTGTCTATGATTCTAAGCTTCATCAAGATGATCCAGAAACTAAGGCACAGCTTTCCAAATGACACAACTAACTGGATGTTGCCTTCGCTTGGAGGATCCACCTAAAGAAAGATACTGGAAATAAAATTGTCCAGGGAGACATCTGAAAACTGAAGAGCTTCTTCTGATAGATCTTTCCTGTCTAGTGGGAAAATACTGTTTTATAGGCATAAATCCGGGTACAAACCCACGAAATATTAGAGTACTTCCAATGCAAACTATTCTGAATTACAATGTCTGCAAACTGGACAAAACTCAGTGCTAAATAAACAGGCTATTTCATTAATATGCTTGTGGTGATTTCAGTTAGACTTACTATGATGTGAAATAAAATGCGTTCGGAGTGATTGCTTAATGCAGTGAGGATACTACTGCTGGTTTATTTGCTTTCGAGTCCATGATACTCTCTACTATGGGCATATTATCTTAAACCAAAGAAAACAATATACTACTAGTATTGCCCTGGTACCCACTGGAGGTACCGGTGGATGAGATATGATCAATCTGCACATAACTTGTACAGTTATGAGTTATTTTTATTTGTATTCTAGTTCTAACCATGCTATAGCATCTACTGCTATCAGCCTTTTTTATTTTGAGGAATTGATGACCTGAGCAGTGCGAAGCCATGACATAATGGGAGAAAGCAAATTAAATGACTAGTGAGAGAGATGAAAAGCTACTGAGGGAATTGCTCTTACAGAGTGCTAACTTTTTACAAATGCTAAATGCAGCAGGTACGTACATTTAGAAGTACATTTCCCAAACGAGACTAAAAGGCCAGTAGCTTTTTTTTTTTTTACTGCAGAAAACTTCATTGTTAAGTGTAGAACCTCACCTGTGACTCTAACAAGAGCTTCTTCGTCAGGTGACCAAGAGTCAGAGCCATGGTTTTGTGGATGCTCTGAAACCCTTGAAAAGGGAAATTTACAATAGAACACAGGACACTTTTTCACTCCTATGATTAGGAAACAAATTATGTTAATCAATTCTGCAGTTTAAAGGTGGCGGCTTCTAGTTGTAGTTGCCCAGTGTACGTTTTCTAGTGCTTTCACAACCCTAATGAATCTCTTTTAACTGATTCAAACTCAAAATCTGCTGGAGTCAGGTAATTCCTTCCATTTGGCAAGAAGGTGATAGCACTTTTACGTAGCAGGTGGAATCTCAGCAGGGCAACTCTAGTTTCACTTTGATGAGACATCCTGCCACCTGTCTCAGAAGCCGCTCTGAGTAGCAACTTGAGTTAAAATGAAATTTAAAGATGTTTTAACTTTGCCCCCCAGATACATGAATACTGGAGTCCACATTTAACCCTCACAGGATACAAAATTCTACTTTTGTGAACTGTTTCTTTCTCTGTGCAATGTCAGCTGTCTCCTGTTCTCCACTAGCTCCAAACCCTAGTGTCATAAACAGCCTTAATGGACACCACCAACTCCTATAAAAATACTTGACTTCTTAAATCCTTATCCCTTTGAGTTGTATGATGGTCTCAAAAACTTCAGAAGCAAGTTCAGTTTTTAGCGATCATAGTAGTAGAAGTAAGCTTGAAAGGCAGGATCACTAGAGCTAGAAAGCATTCTAAAAAATACTTCTGGAATTGACTTGAGGATTTTTATTAAGCGTCAGTTGGGGGGTTTGGTTACCTTAGGTTTTCTGAACACTTTTTATTCAATGCAGTATAACTGTACCTTGCAAATACTTCACTGATAAAGATGTCCAGTTCTACAGGTGACACCAGAGTTAAACCACACACTCATCTGAATTCCTCCAAGTGCAGCTCAGGGGTGCAAGCTGGTTTACTTCATGCCAGCTATTCTGTGTTAACTTGTTATGAATATGCAGACACGGTACCAGTCGGGAGAGCTGTAT
The DNA here is from genome assembly GCA_013398815.1 of Ibidorhyncha struthersii. Taxonomy (NCBI): domain Eukaryota; kingdom Metazoa; phylum Chordata; class Aves; order Charadriiformes; family Charadriidae; genus Ibidorhyncha; species Ibidorhyncha struthersii. The sequence continues at coordinate 21,357 of VZSZ01006511.1, read as the reverse complement.
GCCATTATCTGCAGAAATGCAACCAGAACGTAAGAATTAAAGAAAACATGTCACTAGGGTTAAAGGAAAATCAAGCCACAATCAGCAGGGAGATTACAGAAGCTGCCATGTTAAACACAACTTTTAAAAAGATGCCTAAGAATATTATAAATCATTTAATATAAAACCAAATTTCTTAAATTCTAAAGAATGTTTTAAAGGGTCCCTCAAATATTTATTTTCTAGCCATCAGAACTTTTCCTGCCTTTTCCACTGGTTTGAAATCTGATCTAGCACTTGTTAAGTCTTAGTTTGAGGTAAAACAGTTTCAAATAATTGAACAAAACACAAGTTAGTAATGTTATAAGAAACTTTTAAAAACATTTTAACTAAGACTTGCGTCTATGTCCATTAAAGAATATCACCAAAGCCCTTATTTTTCATTTTCCAGGAAACACCAGCAGGTGCAGCCAGTCATTGGAAGTGCAGTACAAGATAATGGTTCCTCCGGGGGGAGGAAAAAAAAAGTTACTGAGATGTATTGCTTTTACAAGATGTAAGATAGCGCTTCAGCATAACACACAGAAGTACTTGCAGCTGCAAGCAGCTCAAACTTTTCTGTCCCATTTATCAAAACACTTTCAGTTCCAGCTTAAAGCAGGTGAAACCATAACAAATATTGCACAAGGACTGTTTATCTGTACGCAAAGCATTTGAATAAAGTGTTTATATAAATCAGTGTAAACTTATTCTTTCTTGACACTTCCACTTTTACAACGCTTCACTTTGAATTCTGACAGAGTTTGATGTGGCATACCATTTTGTTTCTATCCAAACACTGGTTTTATAGCAAGCAAAGACTTAAAGGTCAAAAGGAGCGAAGTGCAAACACTATTAAAATGAGCCTGGCAGGTCACGTAATCAAAAAATCACATTGTGGATGTTCAATAAACGTCAGATATGCCTGTGGTTATGTGGAAAATATTGCTGCAGAGTGGTATCTCTTCTGGGTGAATGAAGCAGGGACAGCTCCACTATCACAGCAGCAGCCTGTGCATCCTGGCAGAACGCAGGCAATGAGTTCATAGTATTGGAAAGATAGCACTGTAAAGGCAAAGGCAAAAGGATCTTTTCCATGTATATTTTTTTAATTTGAGCCACAAGTAGTACAGTTATAAACATGATTATTTGTCCCTGCAGATGACTAAGTAAAATACAAATTATCTAAAAAGTGTGGTTTGGATCATCCAAAACTCTGCACAGTAAAAGCTGCTTCAAGATTAAAATCCAATAAGGCAACTTGCATTACAACCTGGGCTAGCAGCAGTGTGGACACTGCCACCTGAAGTTGGCCCAGCATGTCCCGCTTTAAGGCCCCATTTCAGTTGCGTATAGCAGAAATACTTGATTTCATAAGCTGTCAGCCGTTTTCAGTTTATGGCTGAAAAGAGACCAGCATTTTCAAAGCTCCATCCCTTTTCTTTCAAAGCGCCTTAAGTTTTGCAGTAAAAGGTTCAAATTTGTCAGGATTACTCTGGTAGTAAGAATGTGCCTTTAGCTTTTCCTCTAAAAATCTACTTGTATTTAGCCAGGCTATTTGTATAAGGAGCAAGGGGAGTATATAACTTTAAAAAAACAGATTTTTTCACACCCTCCGAACTGTCATATAAATAAATTGAGTTTTGCAACTATGTTTTCCAACAGAATTTCCCAAACGTGCTAAAGGTATTGCATATGATCTACTCTTTCAGTGGCACCTAATCTGAAACTGAATTTCTGGTCTAGGTGTATATGGAGACTAAAAGAAGGAAGTCTTCTCTCTCATGTTTCAGATTGTCTCCGTGCATCTCTTACTCCTGGAAAAGCTAACACATCCTTACAGATGGAAGAACTCATCATTTTTCCAGCATAAAAGACTAAGAGAGGCAGCATGTCTAGATCAGAGTAGTGATTACAAACATCTAAATATGTTTATGTGGTATTACTAAGCTGTTAATTGCTACAATATTTGAAGGTTTCCTTTTTCAGATTTATTTTATAGTGACTGAATGCATGACACTCAAGAGTTCTGGCATCTACAGTATCTGCAGAGTACATTAAAGCTGTATTAATTCTCTCTTCTAGACACTATTTCCCCCTATGAAAGAGAAGTGCTTGTTCATCATCAACACATTTTTGCATGAAAATTTCCTAGCTTTACTCAGCTCCTAGTTCTACCACCAGAGGGAAGGGGAAAGTGGTGATTATTATTGAATACTTAACAGTGCAAGAATGTTTCTTTGGACTAGGCTTTTGCTCATATTTTGTTCACAGGCAAATAAATAAAACTACTGTTTTGTCAGTATTTTTGTACTCCAGGTCACTGTTTTCCTTTAAGAAGAATTTGACCCTTGGATGTGGGATGCTTGCTAACTTCCAGTAATTTATTCCAGATCGATGATTTCTTTTTGCATTGGTCTGGACATTACAGTTGCTACTTGCTAATTTGCTTCCCTGCTCAGACCAACTTCCCTACCCCTAAAAATCTGTGTCAATAAATTTATCATTTCTTGTAGGTTTTTGAATATTGGAACTTTCACAATAGCATTATCAGATAATTTCTAGGTATTTCTGTCCGTTGGAGAACAAGAACTTATCGGAAAGCCCTATCTGTGTGCACATAGGGGTGTGGTGGCTCCATTAGATTTCCAAACAATGGATTTCCTGTAAAGGTAAACCTACACTCAAGAACAGCCTGGTCTGGTTTACAGCCTGAAATAGAAATGTGGAACACTTTATCTGTGGCTTATAGCAAAAATACTATCGCCTTTTCAGATAATGACCCCAGCTGTCCTCTTTCTCAGCATTGTCTTCGCAAATGGTTTATGCACACACTTTCAAAGGATGATCAGGTCATAAAAGATCTGTCAGAGAAAGTCTGTAGCACTGACCTGTCACTTGTCACATGAAACTCTGCTGAGTTCTGGACATGAATGCTTCCATAAACTAAAACCAGACAAGACAAACACATTTTATTCAATTAAGCTTTCATTAAGCTTAATTATTTTATTTTGCTTTTGACTAAGTGATTTTATTATTACGTCAGTACCTACAATTGAAATAGTTCTTAAATGTCCCAAGGGTATTTCATTGTTATTGTGCCTACCAGTATTTGGCACAAATGGAAAAACAGCTAGTAAGCAAGCAAAATCAATTTATCAGTACCATTTACTTATCAGCCCGTTCTCAAATCACATGTCCCACATGTAACTTGAACGACCAGTTTTTCCTTCCATTAGCAAGTACATTAAGAAAAAGGATCTACCTCCTACCAAGTGCCAGATAAACCAGATACTGTACCCTGCCTGGAAATTAAAAAGTTACATGCAGGGCCTTTGGCTGAATTTCATTCCTGTTTCTAGCAACATTAGCACAAAGCAAAGACTGTGGCTAACAAACAAGTATTAAGCATGACTTTGTATCTCATAAAATAAAATAACTCCCTGAAGTCATAAAGTATCTACCAGAAAAGAAATACAGACTTCGCTTCCACTGGCCGGAACTAGAACAAACCCTTCTCCTGCAATTGGGGTAAAACATCTACTTGCATCTCTGGAAATGGGTCTTGCTACAGTGACAAATGTACTCAGGACTTCCTTTCTTACTTATTAAACTCCATTATCCTTGGAAAAAAAAAAAAACTCCAACTGATTCAAAACATACCAGGCTCTTTGCTGGGAACAAAGGGCTGTTGGGAACGAAGGGCTGTTGTGAGCACGCTACTCTGGTATGCCCGTCTGTGTTGGTTCTCCGCCAAATGCCAAGGTTGTTCAAGGTTCTGCTGCTAACATTCAGCATTCCCACTTGGTGAGAGCTCCCGCAGTGTCCCACTGTAACCAGGAAACTGTCAGCCAGTGCGGCGAAACAAAGCTTTTGTCAGTAACACTCAGAGTCCCTGCACTGTTACCAGGTTTTGGAACTGGCTGTCTCATTTCTTAATTTCCTCTGGATTCTTTTGATGATCAATTACTTCTAACCTTAAAGAAGGAAAATAAGATTCAATATAGTTAGAAAAGCCAAATTATTCAGACTTCTCTAGTAATTTTGAAAAATGTTATGTTGCATTATATAAAGGATTGAAACTGACTTTTATCACTAATCTTTCATCTTTCTTGAATTTATATTCAGGTGATGATTTCATAGGATCTCTGACAATCAGCCATTGGTAATTCATCATTGGTAATGGACAGTTACTGATTTTGAAATGTCTGATAGTTCTTAGATGAAGTATTTGACCATTGTTTAAGGCGACTTTCTCTTCTGCCAGTTATGCCAGATTGAGCTGACTTGCTGCAATGCCTTTTAGCAACAGGAAAAGCAGCAGAGCACTCTCCAGTTTAGGACCTGGTTACCACCAAAGGCAGTTACTGATTTGGCCATTGCTGAAAGAGGGCTAAAAGACCCACTTTTACTTTCTAAGCAAATCTGTGTTTGACCATTGTAGTAGTGTTTTATTTATACTACTAATAAGCTGACTACTGTATGCAATATTTTCTCAATTCTAAAGTAAAATTTGGATATGAAGCTGGTGCATGTGTGAGATTAAAATTCATCTAAAATGGTAGCACAAAACCTTCATTTGCATGGGGAATCTAGGGAGAATTGTTTTATTAATTTGAGAGTTATGACCAAAAGCATGCAGTGCGTAATTGAGGATTTCTGTCTCATAAGGACTCAAAATGGGTGAGCTTCTTTCTGTGCTCTTCTCTTCCCATGTACACTGCATGTGATAGATAGATAGACTGAACTGGAAACACATACGTAATGTGCCTAGTCTTATATTAGCAAAGCTAAACCAAAATTCTTTACCAATTCCACCTAACCTAACCTTTGCAGGGTGGCCGCAGAACAGCGGATAGGTGGCAACATATTTTACACTACCTTCTCTCATGGTTAGTGCAGCAAAACAATCTTACACAGTCTACGTGGCATATATTTATATCATGTTCAAATGAGACTTGCTATTTGTTTGAACTCTAAGAGTTGCCTCCAGGGAAGGGCTGAAGACAGCTTAACTCCTCTGTCTTTGGAGACATCAGGGATGAAAAGTTTACGTAATCTTTTACAAACATATTGTAAAACAAATTATTATTTCCTTTTGATGTTTCTATTTCCTGTTAATCCTACAGTCGAGTTCATATGCGCTAACAGAAATACAAGTGCCATGAAATAGAACTAGTGAAAACGGACGTATGTAGATACAGCTTAACCAGTAGAGAAGTCAAAAGCATGTTAATGGCAACACAGATCTCGGAGCAGCAGGATTTATATAGCAGGTTTTAATCATTCCAGGGTTCCTCTACAGCTGCTCCAGAAAGGACAGTCACTATCCATGATGGCTTCAAACCTGTAATAATTATTGTAAGCTTTATTTTTTATTCTGTCTTGCACGCTTGTGTAACACAAAACTTTACACAGATAAAATAATGCAATTAGATAATTAAATATTAAACTGTATGGTTATGAAGTATATATACATGTACTTCTATGTACTGGAAACACGTGAATCAGTCAAAACCCAAAGAAGGTTTGGAGGCATAAGCAACTAAGAAGTATTTTCTAGAGGCAGAGTCCTAGAAGCCAACCAACAGCAACTCTTGGAAAGAAATGCGTGTGCCCATTGGACTGGCAGAATATTCTGCACATCCAGGAAGAGCAAAGCAGCTTCTGTTCCCACCTGAACAAACAAAGCGGGTCACGTCTCATCTGCCAATGACTTCCTCTGAGTTCTGTGTGGCAGCCATGTACAAAACCTTTTACCATTTCACCTCCTGAAATGGTAGGGCTGTTGTCATGAACGGACAACTTTATGAGTACTCTTAATCAGAACATACACATGTAAAAGAACATTTTAAATCTCTGCTGTAATAGTTTTAAACGTTTCGGAATGTCCACTGATATGAACCAAATAGCTGCTATTGCCAGAAATGATTATTGGTTTCTAGTGGAGAGAAACCTTCATGCTATTTTGTTACTCTAGGTGTTAGCAGTCTCCTTCCTACAAGGAAGAGAAATATGTGAAGTGGCTGAAAGATAAACATGTGAAGTGACTTTTGCTAGTTTTGTAGGATAATCATGCAATCTGTCTTTCAGTAAGACCAACTGCTCCCTTTGGCTGGAGGGCCTATCAGCTCCACCAGCACTGTAAAACTGATCTGAATTTCCTGCAGTGATACTTTTTTTCAATCCACTCTTCTCCAACTCGTTCTGTCCAGATTTTAAATTCATTTGTTGGTTACTGCTGAAATTTTGTACAAAGTAAATGGTAAAACTCAACTTCATTACTCTGAAGAACAAGTGCACCATGCTATGCTAGCTTATTCTGTGGGGAGTATTTCAGTTGTGAATACTTCAATGCAGGTATGACAGCAATGGCTAGGGTGGACAAGTAACCTCTGTAAATCACAAGTGCTTTGAATTGTGCACATTTAAGAGGAACATTCAGTAACATTCAAAGTAAATGCTAGTGTAGCTGTGCTGGGTTAACCCATATCTCTCGCAGGGCAGCTGCACAAAACCTGACAGATTTTGTACATATTAACATGGAAGGATAAACTTAGTGTTAAATATACCTTACAAATGGAGATGAATGCAGCTACAGTAGATGAACTGGAATTAGATTGTTTCTTCTATCAGCTTGGCTGTCGATTTGTTGTGTGAACTTTGATCAGCTTTATTAGTGTGTTCATCATTACCTTGTCCCACTCTCATCTGCAGAATGGCAAGACATCAACTGTCTCAAAGGCTGTGAGCCAACATTTGCAAAAGAGCTCTGAGATCATTAGATGGTGGCTCTCAGAGGATGGCAGTGGGATGTAACAAGCATTGATGCTATAGTTTCTTTTTAAATAATTTAGACACTGAATTTTTGTCAGAAGTTATTGCAAAGTTTTTTCTCTGCTAGCATGCCGAACTTGTTCTTTTATTGGTATCTTGGGGGGGGGATTGCATTGAAGATTTTTGTTTTAAAGTTCAAAGCTTCAGTGAATGCAGGTGAGCAATTGTAAGATTTCATCACACACCCTATTCCTGAGGGCTCTTTCTGGCTGTGAACAGACCTATTGGTTCAAATTTCATTTCAGTAGATTTTATATTCCCTGGTCATGCCAACTCTCTTCAACTGTTACTGAGACCCACCCTATGTAGGCTGTGACTTTAGGTTTTATTGAATGGGTGAAATATTTACTCAGCTGTAAGATTCAGATGTTACTTATTTAATAAGCCTCATACAGTGCTCAGTAAATGACACTTGTATATTATTTTGGAAAATGTTCTGGGATCTTGCAGGGCAAACAGTTGAAAATATTAGCTGCTACACAGGTGGCATTGCATAGTAGACCTCAGGTACTACTCAGTCAGTTCAGAAGTTGAAAGAGAATACTAGGCTACACGTCCCAAAATGCTGCTGTGTGCACGCCGAGGGAAAACTCCTGGGGCTATGAGCTTTCTTAAGGAAAACGTCAGAAATGTGGAAGCAGAACAACGTTAGTGTAATCCCAGTGTTCATATAAGTGTGAATGCACTGAGCCCCATGCAGCTGTTTTCATCTGACGCACCACGTGCAATTTAAAATAAGATCTCACAAATTAAAAGATCAGGTAGCACAGAAGGCAGATCATTGCAGGAGGCCACCCAGCTTACTTCCAGCTAATGGTATGCAATTGGCAGTACTTTTCATAAAGAATTGGTCCTATTCCTTGACATCAAGAGAAAGATACGGCTCAGACTATACAGTGAGGGGGGTGAGTCACAAGTAGTTTAGAAAAGTTTTGCACCCTGTGCCCATGCAGTACTGACGGAAACTGGTAGAAAATAATATTAATTGATAAATCAGGCGATTGTCTAAGTAACCAGCGGAGAGCAACATAGGCACCGATGTCCAAAGTTGGCACTATGAAATAGCACAGAAGTAGAACAACTATTCTAGAAGCATGTCATCCAGCATCCAGTGTTCTCCCATACTGTGACTTGCCGTAGCCCCTCAACATTCCTTGTGTCTGCTGAAAGCAGTGCTGGAGGAGAGCCTTACAGTTCCCTGTAAGCTGAGACTAATAGAGCTGTTGTAAAGAAACTTACTTGTTCCGCTTCTGCAACACAAAAATATATGTCATATTTCTAAGGAGCACATGAATTGTACACTAGATACTTTATAGAAAAGCCTAAGAAGGTTCTGCAACAAGCAGTTACCAAATAAACTCCCTCCCACACAAGTGTCTCCATTCAATTTTCAGTAATTAAAGGCATTTAATTAGTGAAGTATAGGAGTCGATATCCCTGATCAACCTTTAATTTCATTGCTTTAACAAAATCAGCTGGTTGAAACTGGACCTCTGGATCTCTGAAGAAGAGGAAACTACAGTGTGTCAGCAAATTCTTCAGGCTGCCACCTTCTGCCCAAAGTTTACTAGGCCAAAAAGAAGCTAAAACCCACTCTCATAAAGGCACAGAATTTGACTCAAGAGGCAACCAGGAATGACAGAGTTGTTTAATATCTTAAATGTGAAATATAGTTTGCCATGTGGCAGGTTTGAACGTAAAAGCCAGCTATATGACTTGCTTCCTGTTAAATGCTGCCTTGCTCGGAATTTGTAAACAACCTCTTTATTGCATGATTGCCTCAGATGACTCATTAAACTATTGAAGAAGTGCACACATATAGATCAGAGTTAATATTTATATACTGAATGCATGCAATAAAAGTGTGACCAACTCTACAAAGCAAAGTAAGCCCAGCTACGCGCTTCATGTGTTGGTTTGTTAGCTAGTGCTCGGATTATTGCAATGTTGCCTGCAATGCTAATATTCCCTGAAGCTCTCGATGGCAGTTTTAAGGCATGATGTAACACGTCTTGCCCGGGTGGAATGCTGCCCAGCTCTGAGGTAGTTTGCTTGGTTTGGGTTTGACTTCTGCATAAACAATTTGCATGTTGATTCTTAACACGGTAGTTAAAAAGGCAGGCTGCGCCTACGCCTTTTCCTGTTTCTTCCACAGACTCCATGTATAAAGCATTTAGTTAGCTTCACTTTGCTTATTTTACAGTCTTCCTTTGTTTCAGTTCATAAAAGTTCACATTTACTTTGAATGCTACTGAATGTTCCTCCTAAACTTGCACAATTTAAAGGATTTTTCATTTACAGAGGTTACTTGTCCACCCTAACCATTGCTGTCATATTCTCATTGAGGTATTCACAACTGAAATACTCAGTGTTCTCATACTATCCATGGAATAAGCTACATAAGGCATTTCCAGGGCACATACTGTTTTCATAATCCCAGTTCTCACCAAAGCAGTAATATCAGACCAAATTCAATTGGGAAGTAGGCCTACACTCAAAAAGGAAAATGCACAGTTCTACTTTGTTTTAGAAGCTTCTCTTTATCATTTAATTCTGTAGAGAGATTATTTTGAACATTTAAATCATGTTGTAACAATTTTTACAAATGTAAAAATCTTCAAATACCTATTAAATTTCTATCACTGGCAAGAAACAGAAAAACAAACCCTGGATCACAGCTTCATTTGGTCTAAACAGATGGAGCTTCTTTGAAATCAGCAAACTTACAGATTTGCCCCAGTTCAGAATGTGACATACAGGTATACAGGAATATACAGAAATTGAATGCTTCCATGCAATAGAAGTTGTGGGGTTGACTGTTTGAAAAGATACTAAATTCTGTTATCAAAGGGCAAAAGGGTCTAATTTAGCAGTAACGTTTAGGGGTAAAGGGAAAGATTTCCATTTGGAGAATTATTTAAGTTAGCTAGGACTTTTTGGTCTGGAAAAGAGAAGCAGCTGGCAGCAGCCAGGTTCAGAGCAAACAAGAAAGGTGGTTCTTCATGTTACAGGTGGTGGACCTGTGCAACTTCTGGCCATAAAGACATTATAGATAATAAAGCTCACGTGAGCTCAAGGAGAGGTCTTCTAAGGATTACTAAATACCTCAAAACCACATCCAACCCAAGGAGCTGAAAAAAGTTGGAGCGCAGGAATGTACTAGGGAGAAGTATCATTCCTGCTTGCCTTGTTCTCATTCTTCCCTAGGCATGTCTGTACAGCCAGCGCTGGACATGGAGCACTGGGCCAGCTGGGCCTTTTGTCTGACCTGGTACAGCCAATGCAGGTTCTTAGGTGAAAGAAAAACATCAGTGATGCATTTCAGAGTAAATGAAGCCTTACCTCCTCCACATCGTGTAATATTAAGCTTAGCCAGCTCTCCCTGCCTACTCTAGAGCAGCATGCTACCAAATAAACCTATTTTTCAATTTGTTACTAAATCAGCCCTCACAATCACAGCATGGCAAAACTTGGAAATGCTAATTTTTTAATCAAATAAATTACCTTCAATTGCCAATTTGAAATACTATCAAATACCTAGCCTAGTAATCTCACACTTGTACAGTCTGGCTAACTAATTTCTATGTAACCTCAAAGAGTTAATCATACTTTATATGATACATAGACTACATAACAGTTCAGTATTAAAAGGTGTCAGCACCTTGAGTTTATCTTGTTTATATTATTCATGACTGAGTTATGCAATTACACAAACATTGACAAAAACTTACATGATGGTGTGGTATAAAATTATCTTCAAGCGCTCCCAGGAGAAAAGGGTGAGAAGGGAAAAATAATTATTCTAGGAAAGTTTGGGGGGTTTCAAATGCACTAGGAATGATTTTTCAAATTGTTCCATTTGTAAAGTGAGGTGACTCCATCATCACGAGTCCCGCTGCAGAGTGTTCTGTGGAAACTATAAACACACTAATGGAGACAAATGGACTTGTCCACAAGGGGTAATCAGTGCACAATAAAGCAGGACATAAACTCAAAGCGTGCTAGCCAGCTTGCAATAAGTATTATGGTCTATTTCCACATGCAGGAAAAACCTAATGTCACAGTATCTTATACCTGACAACTTAGACTTTTCTAAAGTTATAAGTAAATGACAGACACTGGGTGAAATGTCATGATCTCTCCTTCCCAACTGCTAAAGACCTTATCTCTATTGCTTGAAAATGATCTTTAGTCACATAAAGTCTTTCCATCTTCACGCACAGAAAAGATTGTAGTTGCCTATATGAGCCAGAGCTAATTTTAAGAGGAAATTCCACATCTAAATAATTGTTTTTCTTTGAAATACATATTCAACTATTAATTGTAAAGTTCAGGGGGCTGTGCTGGGTTTAACTGGAAGAGTGCACACATCTTTAAAAGTCATTGAGCTTGTCTTCCATAGACCATTCTCCCACAAGTAGCATATCCATGCACAAACACTGTGGTTCCTTGGTTAGTAATCTGGGGGAGAAGAAAAACAAGAACATCTAGCAACAGCACCACACTGAATTTACATCACAAGGAATAGGCAGAAAGACCAGCTCCACAAAGTCTGTCTTTGCAGGTGAACTTGCCTCTGCAGCTATGGGTGAGTTTTCAGGGGAGCTGCAGACTCAGGATCTGCCTTCTGCCAGTTTTATGAGAAGGGCAATTTCTATTCAGAATAATGAATGAATAAACTAACTCTGAATAAACAGATCTCCCACAGACTCTGTGGTGTCTCTTACAGGTATCATCAAAACCAACTGCTCAGCTCAAAGTGGAGATTACACAAAGAGATGATGTGATGATGCTGAAGCAGATTCAGTGGTCTGCCTGGTCCCCATACAATCCTATGTTCCTGAGCAGCCCAGACACAAGCAAGAACAAAACAAACTGTGAATTAAAACTTTGGCCCTTCTTCTGGTACAAGCTAATACGGACCATAATCTTATTTATAATTATAAAAAAATTAAAGCCATTACAGCCATTTTACCTTCCAGTCAGTGTCCGTTTGCAGGTTAGCTCTCAAATAAAATCAGTTTTATGGAGCAGATTTTGTTAAAAGACTTGTGCAAACCAGCACTGTATCTTTACTATTTAAATGGGCTTGGGTAACTCTTGTTCTTGCTTGGAGTGTCAGGTGAAACAGGAGCTGACAGGGATGCAGTGCTATAAAACTCATTTTTTTATATACCCTTTTAGCAATTTGTAGCCCTAAATTACATACAGACACTTCATCTTATTATGGCCCTTTGTAGGATTATGGCATAGAGAGCCCTTGTTGTGAAAGAACTACATTGCATGCAGAGAGACGAGGGCAAAACACTGTGGCTTAAATACGGTTGAGTGCCGTTGAATTCACCACATTTGGCAACATCTTTCAACAACCTGGGTTACACTGTAGTTTGTAGCAATAGCTATCAGACAGACATTATGTTTCCTACAGTATCTTAATATATTATATTATATTATATTATATNTTATTAATACATCCATACGCGTGAAGAAGACAAAGAAATGCTGATTCCCAAAAAAAGATATAGGTAGTAAGCAAGAGGAGAACATGGTCACAAACTGCTGGGTCACAAATAGGAGAAACGAAATACACACAAGGCAGAACTCTGCTGAAGAGACAGAGCTGCCTGTAAGAGAGAAACCTACTGCAGGGAATAATTTAAAATCAGGCACCCAGACAGTGTTAGTTTGCGGAGTCAGAAGTCCTGGAAGAGAGTGAGTATATCAAGTTTTCTTGTATGTACACTAAAATAAACCATAAGCAATTTTGCATAAATAATTTCTGGCTTCCTCTAGCATGCACGTTAATTATTGCAAGTGCTTTTAATTAATCAATCATTCAGAATTTTAAACCTGGAAAACATGCTTTGTGCAGTAATAATGGAGTTCTACAGAAGCTTAAGCTTTCAACTACTCTAAGTTCAACATAAAAAGGTTGTGTTCCATTTTAATTTACTGTTCAGGGTTTTACTATAATTTTGTGCAAACAGGCAATGAGGGACCACTAAAATGCAACTAGTCCTGCTGGCACAACTCTGCAATGAATTTAACATAAAGGTCTGTTCCTCTAATTCTAATTTAGTGAGGTTATAAGCTGAAAGCAGAAACAGATTTTAATGAGATAATAGCAGAGTTTTACACTGCTTTTATTTTCTGCTACTGAAAATCTGGGGGAAAATATTCCACCTAAGTGGTCACATTTCACTTGATTTCCTGGAGATCTTTTATTGAAGAAAATCCCACATATTTAGAAAGAAATGTTAGCAAATTGGAATCAACAACAAACAGACAACTGAAGAAAAGTAAAATAAATTAAGTGAGGGAAGGTTTGGAATTTAATCCAGGGCCAACAGAGGTTTTGGGCAGACCTAAGAATTTAAGGTAATAGGGCAAAAGTGCTTCTGAAGTGTTTTCACTGAAATGGTCTGGAGGAAAGAATGTACATTGTCATAATTAAGGTATAAAATCAATGCTATTGAGATGATATGAAGAAATTTACACTTTTCTGTCAGTAGTTGATTCAGGCTGCCTGCAATGTCTCCTGGATTTCACTTGAGATGTTTGTATTTGGAAGATCCTGATTGACAATATAGGTAGAACTTTTTTCTTTTCTTTTTAAACTACATTTAAATGTACCCATAGTTGCTTTTCCTTTCTCCTGCATGTTTCATGTAGTTAATGTTTCTTGTAACTGAAGTAGGCACTTTTTAACTACTTGTCTGTACAGTCTCTAGAAAAATAGTGACCTGGTGAAGCTCTCTAAACTTCACTGCAATTACCTAACCATTACTATAAGCCTCAACTGCAAGCCACTTCCATAAGCTATTTTATCATAGACTTATAATTTCATAGCTCCCCACAAGCAATGTGTAAGAAGCAGATTGCGACTTACCAGCAAATAACTATTCGACCAAAACACTGAATTTTGATGGCAGTAACATGAACAGTAGTACACTACAGGGCAGCCAGCTATTACAAATTTAAAGCATAAACTGCTATCTGCACAACAGGTTTTGACACATATGTTAAATAACATTTTTTGAGAAGCTTTCTTGTTCTAGCCTAGGCATGACATAAAAAGACTAAAATCCAGGTAACAAAAATAATATTTCAAAACTCTCCACCGATCGGTCAGAACTGAGGTTATTGCCTGTCAAGTACGATGTGCCCATTTATCTCATGTTAGTGTTAGAGTGATGATCTGATCTGATAGTACTCAAGTAAGCTGCAATTTCCTTACTCCTATTTGCTTGATTTCTTTTTGCTCGATTTAGGTCTGAAACTGGGAGCTGTACCTACTGTCACTCAGGAGCTGTTACTGGTTGTGGAAATGAAGCTGTCTGTTGTAGTTCTATACCTGTAATACTTCACAGGCTGAAAATTACTAACAAAATTTTCTGCAGAAATTGCTCAGGGCAAAATCAAATTCTCACTTAGTACAGGATCTTAATTTCACTCCTATGCGGGCAGTTGTGTGTGGTCTCTGGGATTTATGAAATACAGTGATTGAAAACTCGGCTAGAGAGATGGCTGTATATGCTCCTGGATTGAAAATGAGGAGCATCCCTCATAATCACGCCCGCTAGAGAGCACTTTTCTTCTCTGCTGCCTCTCATTATCTGTCACTCAATTATAAAAGACCTCTATCCTTGATTTCTTGCATGAGTTGTATTTTTATTTAAGGATGTAAGAAATTATCTCTGCAGGTATGTGAGTTAGGATCTTACTTCTGAAATGCTGACTTTAATTCATTGTTGGTATTTCTGAAACAATTCTGCTGAAAGTCTAGGGTGAAAGAACAATTTATCCTGCTTTTTTTCCATTTCTGTTCTTGTTATTTTTTACTAGAAGTATTTCCATGCCAAGTGTGGATATTCTATTCAGAAGAAGGTCTCAACGTCATTGCTCACTAATTTTTTAGATATTAGCTACTAATGAAAGGTCATTGAGAATAAAATAAGCAAAATAAGATTTGTGTGACTTGTAAGCCATATAGCCTTTTCATTGCATGAACTCTAATGCAGAATAACTTCACATGGCTCAGAAATAAATTTTCATCTCAACCTGTAACGAGAGAAAGATTTCTTGTGTATATGACAGAAATGTGAACATTTATATGAAAATTTTTCAAGGCTGATAAAAGGGCAGCTGAATTTTCACTGTGGCTATGAATTAATTTTATGAAGTTTCAGAAAGACACTATATTCTTCCCTTCCCTTCTAGAAAAAATCAAGTC
This sequence comes from Ibidorhyncha struthersii, assembly GCA_013398815.1. NCBI lineage: Eukaryota > Metazoa > Chordata > Aves > Charadriiformes > Charadriidae > Ibidorhyncha > Ibidorhyncha struthersii. The sequence goes on along the minus strand of VZSZ01006511.1, from coordinate 6,269 downwards.
TTTTTTCTTTTTTTTTTTTTTAGTTCTGCATTTAAACGGCAATTTTCTCAATTACAGAGGGCCAGATTATAAGGGGAGCACTCAGGGACAATGGCGGTCACCAGCAGCTACAAACTAAAGAACTGACATTCACGAGAAGAGTGTTCAGATAGAAATGAGAGAAAAGGAAGAAACATTAAGGGAGAAGACATTGTATAAAGGAGAACTTGGAGACGTGAAGAGTCATGCCTTGAAGAAGATGAAGTCAAGATGCAGAAAGAATGGGTTCACAAATGGAGGTCAAACCAGAAACCTGAGTGACTAAAAATTCGTATGGGACATTTTGATTAAGGAAGTCAACGCAGATAGAAGTAAATTTGAAACAAAAAAGAAAGGCAGACATCAAGGTGAAATAATGACATGATGAGTATTAGATCACATGAAAGAGTGAAAAATGAGTAGTTCTGTGAGCAACAGAATTCCTGATGTCTCGTCTCTTACAAATTTGGGTCTTGTGACTTCATTTTCTGTTGTCCGGGAACATGTGAACTCTGACTGAAGTTTTTCCTGGTGTTGAGCATTAACAATAATTAATAATTGTTCATTCACTGGAGGGAGCCCATGCTACAGCCTTTCCAGCAGTAAAGGCAAGTGAAGAGCTTTCTTCTTCACCCAGTCATCAGTCTTCATGGAGACTGCAGGAAACTGGTATTTTTAAGACCTTCACTCTGTTATCACTGAGGTTTCAGCTTACCACTGGGTTCAAAAATGGGTCATTGGATTTAGATGTTCACATAAACATACACATAGATGAAACAAATAAGCCTTAAGAATAAGACAAATTGGGTGGAACAAATCCCAGAGGAAGAAGAGCTGTGGTTATTGAGTGGAAAGGAGATGAATGAGGCAAGACAAAGAGAAAACTGACTTGGTCATGGCTTCAGGACAAATGGTGAAAGAGGAGGTAAGATATATTGAGACAGCATTTAATAGAAAGAGAACTGGGAAGAAGGCAGAAGAGAGCGATTTATTGAAAAGCAGGTGAGGAAGGGAAGGATCTGAAAAGGCTGTGGCTGGCAGGTTCTGAAGAAGGAACGGGAAGAGGATGCTGTGGCTCCCCAATGATAGGCAATACGGAAAAAGAGTTTTTAAGGCAGGAGAGAGCTCAGTAAACTGAAAGAGGAGATAATGAGATGAGAAGAAAAGTGAGCATATGCAGCAGTGGGATATACGGTAGTGCCATCTGACTGAAGGGACAGAAGGCAGTGGGCACAGGTGGCCAAGGACAGAGATGTGGATGTGGGGAAAGGATAAGCTGACATAAGGATGAACTGTGTGAAGAAAATTGAGTAATGGGCATTAGATCATCTCTGCCTTGCAACTGTGTGCCAGGGCTTGAGGAGGAAGGCTGGAAGGGGCTGGCAGGCCTGCTCAGCTATTCTGTGCTGTGGACGCTGCCAAAGGGGCAGGTGGAGCATAACTGGTAAATGCTTTGTTCACGAGAGAAATATTGAATTATGTCTGGTAATTAAACAGCAAGGGAACTAAAGATAATGATGTATCTGTGCATCAGTGTCTCTGGGAGTATTGATTAATCATCGTACCAGTCAAAGCTCGTTGTGAACTCTCCAACAAAACATGGCTTCATCAGAGCAGGCTGGTATCAGCACTGGGATCCACATCTTTGATGAATCATGGGGCGGGATTCCAGGGAACTGCCAGGAATCCAGCCCCTGCAAGCAAGGGAGCCAACTGGCTCAGGGGCCTAGAAACTCTGAAACCACAGGGCAGCCCAGTGGGCAGACCAGCCCAGCAATCCAGACCAGGGAAGGGAGCAGACACTGAGCAAAATTAACACAATCGTGAAAGTCACAGCTGCTCTTCAGGAGGTGGGCAACACTAAGCCCAATGAGCACCATACCAATTTCAGCCAGCAGCTGCCAAGGATCATACTTCATTTCAGAAATCCCATGTGTTGGTATTTGCAGACTATCTTTTCAACAGAAATTCCAGCTTACAGGAAACATCAGAAAATGGTGTCTTTCCCAGTCTGAATAAAACGTATCTGTATTTCTAAGACTTGGCCAACTTTACTTCTCCATACATTTGCTGCTTGCAGGATCATAGGTTTCCTTATCACGTTGAATCATTAAAAGGTTTTGGCACTTGGCAATTTGTGCATCATCCTCCCACACGCATCACTGATTTGATAATGGAATAAAATCTTTCTGCCATGACTTGAATCTTCTGAAATGAAGTTCACGTAAAGGGGGAGATTCTCTCCGCCTGACTCCGGGCCATATCAGCAAAAATGCAGAACAGACAAAACTACAAACTGAGTCAATAAGCTGCAAACATTCACCATTGATGTTTAGTGGGTGAATATTTGAGAAGTTTCAAAAATTTCAACCTATAACTTACTGCACTTCCTTTTCACCATCTGTGAACCGGGAACAGGCTTCTATACTCTGAGAGACAATGCCAATAACTTTAAGATATACATAGGCCAGAAAATGCCGATGGGTCTTTTCTTGGAAACAGCATAGAGGAGAAAATAATCCGTCTTTTTTGGGACACAGCTTCACTAAAACCCAAACTTTCTGAACATGCAAAAGACAACATAAAATGAAAAGGAGTTACTTTTCTTCTAAATGCTTTCTTCAGCTAATTTGTCCTCCCTCTCCCCATTTGTAGTATTCTGTTGCTCAACTTTCTCTGTCATGTTTCTCTGTCCTGGGGTTACTGGAATGTCCTGTCCCTGACACAATCAGAGGTTAGCCACAGTGACGTTACAGCAGCCTGCACGAGGACGATAAAAACCAGATTTGCTTCTCTGTCAGCCACCACTGAAACACAGATGCTGAAAACTGTTTAAGATCATAGGGTCTGTTTCTTATAGTGACAAGCTGGCAGGAGCGAGAAAGGATCATCTTGTTACTTATCAGAAAGAAGTTAGCTGCTTTTAACATGATCTCTCCTTGCTGTTGTCTTAATTGTTCTTTCAGTATCTTTTTGAAATAGACAAAGTTTAAAATGTCATCTTGTCATATCACATGTTGTAGTTTAGAACTAAATATTTCTATTACAAGAAAAAATGACCCTCTTTATCTGTTTTTAGGATGTGAGCACAAAATGGAAAATACGGGAAAAATATTCAGCCCTTAACTGTGGGTACTATGGAACTGTAAGCTTATCTTTACTAGTACCATCTAGTGCCTACCATTATTATCTCACATTTTGGTTATCTATAAGATAGAATCATTCTTCTAGATATAAACATTTTCCTTATATTATTTATATGTATAGTATTATACTAATGTGGTTTGGGCTGGACTGGCCACTCGAGCGGAATGACAGATGCATCTCAGAGGCAGGAGAGAGAGAAAGAGACTTAGGAGTTTAGAAGGAACTAAACCACTTTAATGAAATATTAATAATAAAAGAAAAATAAAATAATGAAAAAGATACAAGAACATATCAAGCTCCCAGGGTGACAATCACGTCACCGGCTGGCACTGGGGAAGTCCTAGGCTGGACTCAGTGACGGACGGGAACAAGATTGTGGATCTGCATTCAGGATCCGGATCAAAGGCAGACGAACAGACAGAGTCCTCCTCAGACATCGGCCATTGAAGAAAGAGAGCTGACCCTTTGATCCCTCAGCTTTTATACTGAGCATGATGCAGGTGGGATGGAATACCCTGTTGGTCAGTTTTGGGTCACCTGTCCTCTCCACTCCACCCTGCAGGTGGGACGGAATACCCTGTTGGTCAGTTTTGGGTCACCTGTCCTCTCCACTCCTCCCCGCAGGTGGGACCCCACTGCGCTTTTCTGCTTCTGGCCTTCCAACGGGGCAAGTAACAAAGTTAGGTGGCCTGGGGTGTTATAGCAATAAGTATAAGCAAGAGCCTCTCTGCATACCATTCGTTGGCATCAGCTATAAACAGAGGTCCTATCACTCAGCGAGTGAACAGTTTCTGCACAGTATGCTGTTAATTTCAGTAGCTAGCAGCTAAAATGTAGTTACTGAACAAAGTTGGTCCTGTTTTACCTCAAACCAGGACATATACATAGACGATCTTTGGGACAAGGGCTTTATAACAAGTTTCTGGTCTATGACAAAACAGCAATAGTGACAAAGCATACAGTCCCTTGCTCAGAAAGGGCCATCTGAAAGACCTCAGTTTGCTGAAATAACACTTGTACTTTCTTTCATGGGTCACATGGTAGATTCTAGTAATGAATCTGCAGGTCTGGATTTCATACATGTAAGAATCAGGTGGTTAACAGAAAAAAAAACAGTTTTTGCCAGATGTTAGATAGCTCAGAGAAACACACAATGCTGGATGCAGTCTTCACAGTCCTGTTCAGTACGCAGCCTTGGATGGGGTAACTTTCCAAGGAAGCTATACTGGCCCAGAATGCTCTAAGAGAAAGAGAGATGTGATGGATATAACTAGACTAATGACAAAGACTTTTCAACTGTAATTGGGCAAAAGTGTTCCACCTGCCACTAACTCTGCTGTTTTTCTTCCTGTTCCCAAGCAGCGTGAATCTTGTAATCAATAAATAGATAGGACTGTACAGATCTTTCGTCTGCAAGAAGCACACACAGCTGTGCAGGAAATGGAGGTAGAACAATATCAAAACCCCAGCTAAATACAGCTAGGACTATGGACACCTGGATAAACTGGGCTAAGCTCCCTGAAGAAAGTTGCAAGTAACTATTAACAAGTCTGCAAAATTAAACAGGGAATAGACAACTGCACAAGCCAGCAGAAAAAAAAAACAGTAATTGTGTGCAACCATGACATTTAATAAACAGCACGTTAGAGGAGAATGCAATTGCTAAATATAATTTATTAGTGTCACACCTGCTTCTGTCTATATTGCTTTTCTCCTTGTTTTCAAGATCACATTAACTGTATTATCTATAAATAGATTAAACTGTAGAAGTCCTTTACATACAAATAGCACACGCAATTCTGTAAAAAGCACCTTGCTCACGCTGGTCTGAACGAAAGAAAAGATGTATTTTGTAGTGGTGGAGAGGATGGTGGTGGCAGTTGGTGGTTGCTGAGGCTGAAATCTTCCACATAACCACAGACCTTTGACGGCAATGGTACAAGCTTCTCTCCAGACGTTGCCATTTTTGTTCTTTGACGTTGATCTGCATGAGATAATTCTGCAGGTGAAAGATATGTGTATAAACCTTGCCATCTTCTTTCCTTGCTTAGCAAATGTGATCTTGATATGACTTCTAGTTTCTAGCCACTAGAAAATGCATTGCATAATCATATACCAAGGCAAATATATGCCCTCAAGTAATCTAACCTGTTGGAAGAAAACGAAGCCGTTGAGAACATACTGAAATATTTTCCAGCAGGGGTAGTGAGCCACTCCCAGCAGCTGGCAAAAATGGCTCAGAAGAAAAGCAGTGTTTACTTTTAATCTTGCGCATATCTTCTCTATCAGCATTTTCTGTGATTCTTCTGCTTAGCTGGGTCTCACATTCAGCTCCACACAAGATCCCCTAATCATTCTGTGATAGTCATCATTGTCAGAAGCCATGAACCTCTTTTAAAGCTAAGTTTCTCCTCAGCAATATTATTCTTTCCCAGAATCATACAAGAAGCTTGGTTTGCATTTCAGCTAGCTGTTGCTTCAAGAATGACTTTCTCCTTCATCAAAAAAACAGTAACGTTTGCCTCTTACTCCCTTTCGGGGCAGTTCAGAAACCTGTCCTCCCTTTCACCTTCCTACCCCATTCAGTCCTCTTGCTCTCTTTCCAATATTGCAGCAGGCTGCGTTCAAAGTCCAGTAGGACAGGTCAAGTAACTCTTGGCTGGTTGCACTCTGCAGCAGCCTTAGAAGAACGCCTTTTTTACCCAATGCAGTGGTCAGTCGGGTTGTGTGCGTTCATAAACAGAAACAACCCCCATGCCTCCACAACCCAGCTGTGGGACTGAGGTGAGCTGGGCAGTAGAGTTCGAGCCAGACAGGTAGCACACTCGGTCTCTCACAACAGCAGGCTGCTTATCAAAGCGCAGGACGCCCGTGCTTTGGTCACATGCATCCGATCAGACAAAGACACTGGTGTTTCCTCGCCCTGCTATCAGCCTCCTGCAGAAATGCTGAGATGAGCAGCAAACGCAGCATTTGTACTGGTGCAAAGTTCTTCTTAACCTTTGTCTCATTGACATTATGCTGTGCTAGAAAAATATTATATTTATTTTACAGTTTAATTCTAAAGGAAATCACAGAATCACAGAATAGTCAGGGTTGGAAGG
>VZSZ01006509.1:372021-386364 GCA_013398815.1 Ibidorhyncha struthersii | reverse complement strand
GTCCCAGCTCGCTGCACCCCAGCGTCTGCGGGCCCCCTCTCCCCAGCACCCCCAAAGTTGACCCAGGCGACGGCCTCCCCGGGAGCCGGCCGCGGGGCGAGGAGGGAGTAAAATGCCTGCGGGCCGCCGGGGAATCGATCGCTGCCGTGCCCGAGCTTACCTGCTCATTCCTCTCTGGGATTAGTACGAAATTCAATGCACATCCTTGCTTTTAGCCTTCTCGCGTCCTTCTCCGGGCTGCCCTCACTTGGCAGGCGCTGCTTCGCTCGTCCTCAGATACTTTTCCATGTCTGTAACTACTTAGAAGCGTTAATGTCTTGCCGGAGCGCACCCGTTTCCACAAATGCGTACGTACGCACTTTTAGTTGAGATTATAGCCTGCCAGATACACCTACCGCTGCGGCTATTTCCCAAGAGACTGGGAGAGAGAAGAAAGGCAGGAGACATCACATGACCAGAACCTTGGGGAGGTCCAAGTAAAATTTACTCTTGGTCTAGATTTCCACTCGACCACAATTGGGTGGGTTTGCTTTCAACCTCCGAGCTGCGGAGAAGGGACTTAAAATTTTGCAAGAACACACAGGCATGCATTGCTGTCAGAAAGGTGCTGTTTTGCTGCCATTAAACAAGCCTACCTATTTGAATGGTGATTTAATCTGAGATGAGGAAAGGAAAACTAAATGTTGCTATGCATACCAGGTTGTTTTCAGGATGGTGTGATTTTGGATACAGTAGAGGTCACACAGTTCAAAGCACTTTTCTTTAGCTGAATATTTTAGGCTTATTTCTCAACATTTGCTCTGTATCCCCCAAGTGTAACATTAAGTATCTCGACAATGATTATTAGTACAGTCACTTTGCTGGGATCATGGCTTTGATCTGAAGCGCTAGCTGTGTGAGAAGTACCTCCTAACAGAAGCAGATTCTTGGCTTACATATGTGATCAGATGCTGAACTAAATGTAGAATCTTCGCTGAGTGACGAGCAGACTAGAAGAGGTCTTTCCCTCTAGACTTGCAAGAGCACAAGCCTGAGGAGGCTGTACTCCATATAATTGCAGAAGGCTATCAGTATGTACATGGTCTCAAGGCAACACGAATCATGTAGGTGGTCTGTCAAGATGCCATGCACAAGTAGCCTTGTGAAGGTTTTTCAGTGAAGGATGCTGTGAGAAAGTCGGTAGTATTCATTGTCATCTTGTAAGTAATATACCTTTGGGATAAGCGGGTCATCTAAATATCTTCATGTAATGTACAACTCAGGGATGTACATTTAAAGAGAAATTAATTCTGAATTTCAAAAAGATAGTATTTGACACTTACTTAAAGCCTCTACTATAAAATAGGGACAGTTTTCTGGAAGATTTCTAAACCAAGCCTTATTGTCAACGTAAGGATATTACTAAATACACAGAAGAACAGAGCAAAGTATGTGCTTTGTAGAAATAGCAGGTTAGTTGCATGCAAATTCTGAGGCAGATGGTTGAAATGAACTCAAATTATTACCAGTTGTTGGCAGTGTAACCTGCATGTACATAGGATCCTTTAGTCTTCAGTAGGAAAAAACCCCAACAAACGATGCACTGTTATATCTTTTCAAGTATTCCTCTCTGCGTAAAATCACATTCACAGAAAACAACCAACCAACCTCCCCTATGTTGTTAAAGTATTATAAACAGAAAAAGAAAGCAGCTCTAGGAATTTACTAAACACTTATTGCATGGAGAAGGAATACAGCTTTGAATAACAATTGGTTAGAAAAGGATACTGAGAAGAAAAAGCAAATCTCTATTAAAAATAAACCTAGGAGATAAGAGTGCGTACACATCCTTTCGGTGTGACAGAGTCCTAGGGGACACCTCTCCCAGAGTGCTCAGGCTCCAACAAGGCTTAAAGGAGAAGGAAACTTGGGAAATTCAAGGCAAAATGTCAGAGTGGCAATGGGGTCCTGAGGAATGTGCATGTGCACTGAGGTGAAATGCTTTCTGGAAAGCAGCTAAGAACAGGGCAAAACATGAAATCCAGGGTCAGTGGGAGGCACCAGTGTAAGAAATAATTAAGCGCGGACAAGTGCTGTCACCATCCCTGTTAAGGCACGAGTTTGCCTTCTGAGTAAGGCCAGCACTATCAGGGTTTTGAGTTACTTTTGGATAAGGTGGAAAGTGGAAAACCTCAGTATTTAGTCATTAGAGAATGTATGGCATGCCTTATAAGGGCAGTTTATCCCCTGATTATTGGCTGAAATCCAATTCTAATAAATTACATTTTGCCTATGATCCTTCTGTTCACCTTATTGTTTAAAATGGGTGTTTCTCCTCTCTGCCTTGACCAGGGCAGCACAGCAGCAAACAAGAAAACACCTGCCATGCCTCAACCCAGAATGCTAGATAATGCAATGCCCGTATGCAACATAGATTTATGCACAATATAGGGGCTCTACTAGAAGTACTAAATTCTGAAATCAGTAGTTGAACATGCTGACTGACATCTCTGTTTTCTTGTGATCTGCTCTTAAAAATCCTTTTACACTTAATCAATGTGAGTTGACCTGATTGTAAAAAGCATAAAACTTACAGAGAAGCTCTGAAAGATACTCGGCTACGTCTTGCACAGATTATTTATCTGTCTATCTAAAATACAGCTCTGGAGGGTAACATGAGACTTTTAGCAGTTTTCAGTGGGCCTGTTTCCCCTAAGTCACAAGTAGCGGCACCCAGGGTTTCTTATGAAACAGAAGCCTTTGGCCTCAAATTAGCATCATGCAACATTTGGAACATCAACTGTTGTACACAAAGAAACTTCTGTTTGGGAACACACTGAGTTTTTGCAAGCCAAGGAGTTTCCTTGTTGCACAAAACCTGTAACAGTGTCATGAATAACCAACAATTTTCAACATGCTAGAGATAGGAATCTGCCGTGCCCCTGAATACATAACCTAGGCATCATCATCCACAAACAGAATAAATAAGAGAGATAACACAGTCCATAGCTTCTGGTCTTGACTAAACATGCAAAAAGTGCTTTAGTACTGTATACAAACTATATTCTCCCCGTCTTGTTCTTCTGTGTAGAAAGACTTATCCCCACCTTGATCTTTTGTTCATTCTTTCCATCGTGAGAAAGGGAAAACAAACCTGCTCCTAAGCCATAATCCTTTCCTGTTTACTTCTGTGTAATAGAGAAGTCAAGCAACTAAATGAGGACATAGAGTCTGATGTCCTTTCATTCTTGTTTCCTAAAACCTGCCTGAAAATCTGCTGGTGTCTCTGTTGCCTGAAGAAATGCTTTGCCATCTTGCTGATGCTTGGTTCTTACTTCATAGCATAACAGGTGTGCCTTTTAGAAGCAATTCCACCTCAGAAAATCAGGATACCATATCATTTTTTTAACAGAGAAAGCCAATTAAAACCACAGTCTGTTACAGGGAATTCTACGGGTTTAGTTCAGATACTGGGAATGTCTTGACCTTACCTCTTTTTACAGCAAAATCNAGGTAGACAGCTGTGTAATGTCCTCAGTCTCTACAGCTGCTAAAAGCCCACAGATACCCTTTTGGGTCTTCAAAATACCCCCTCTTGAGGTAGACTATGCCAAGGATGCACAGAGCATCTGGACTCTTGATTATTTTCTTACCTTTCTTGAAAACTTCTTCTGCTCTATTACACCACACAATGATGTCATCAATTTATTGTAGGTGTTCTGGAGCTCCACCCTTCTCCAGCAAAGTCTGGATAAGTCCATGGCAAATAGTAGGGCTGTGTTTCCACCCCTGGGGCCGTTGATTCCAGGTGTACTGGACGCCCCTCCAGGTGAAAGCAAACTGTGGCCTGCACTCTGCTGTTAAAGGAATAGAGAAAAAGGCATTAGCAATGTCAATTGTAGCATACCATTTGCTGCCTTTGACTCCAGTTCATACTGAAGTTCTAACATGTCAGGCACAGCAGCACTTGGTCGTGTGATTTCATTCAAGCCATGATAGTCAACTGTTAGTCTCTAGTCTCTGTCAGACTTTCACACTGGCCATATAGGGCTGCTAAAGGGTGAGCAAGTTTTGCTGATCACTCCTTGGCTCTCAAGCCAACGAATCTGGTTATGGATGGGAATCAGGGAGTCTTGGTTGGTGCAATATTGTCGATGCACCATGGCAGCAGCAATTGGCACCTGCTGATCTTTAACCTTCAGCAGTCCCACAACAGAAGGGTCATCTGAAAGACCGGGTAAGGTAGACAGCTGTGTAATGTCCTCAGTCTCTACAGCTGCTAAAAGCCCACAGATACCCTTTTGGGTCTTCAAAATACCCCCTCTTGAGGTAGACTATGCCAAGGATGCACAGAGCATCTGGACCAGTCATAATGGGGTGCTTCTCCCATTTATTCCCAGTGAGGCTCACTTCGGCCTCCAATACAGTCAGTTCTTGAGAACTTCCTGTCACTCCAGAAATATNTATGATTCGATGGCAATAGGGTACACTGGTCACCAATGTCCACTAGGGCTTTATACTTTTGTGGCTCTAACGTGCCTTGCCGTCAAATCCACAGTCCAGTAAACTCGGTTGTCTCTCTCTTCCTCCTGGCTGGAGGCAGGGCCCCTCTAACTTTGAGCATAGTACCTACAATTAGTGGATCAGTTCCTACCTGGACTGGAGGATCGCTCACCACAGGTTGGAGCAGCCATCCTCCTGTAAGAATTGTTTCTTCCATCTGCTTTACATTGCAGCTCAAGCACCTGTGCCTGTAGGGCTGAGGTAGGTTGTCCACCCCACTTCCTCATGTCCTTTCCATAGTCAAAGAGGCAAAACAACAGGATATCTCGGACTGTGTTTGTTTCTCTTGGGTTGGTCTTGTAGGAGGGTGTATTTTTCTAACAGCTGCAACATGGGTCCTTTCAGGGGAAGAGTGGGATCTTTACTCCGCCTTAGACAGTTTACCAAACAGTTTCTCATTTTGCTCAGCTGTTTTCTTGGTCATTTTCTCAATTTTCTCAGCTGTTTTCTTGGTTTTCTCAGTCATTTTCTTGGTTTCCTCAGCCAGCTTTTCCACGGCTGCTGCAGTGAAGGGACAAGAGAGACTGTCTTCACACTGTTGTACTTTGTTAGCCACTTCATTTACAGTTGGTGTGTTGGCATCAGATGCTCCCCAGATGATTGTTGACAATGTGTGGGAATACGTTGATGGTGCACTCTGTACAAATATTCTCAGCGTAGATCATTTGCATGGCATTTCATCAGGGTCTACAATCACTAGCCAGTCACTATAAATCACTTCTCGCACAGCCAGTTCTCTCAGGTACTTAATACCCTTTTCCATGCTGGTCCATTTGCTTGGACGGGATTCGATGTCGTCCTTAAAGGGATACCTGCGCCTTATGGCTGACTTCAGTCACCTCCAGAGGCTGAGAGTGTTTGTCTTTCTCCCAGTTGCTATATCGATACCTCCATCCCTGGCCAGGTTTCCCAACTGCTTAGCTTCTCTGCCATCTAAGTCTATGGCATCAGCCCCTTTGTCCCAGCATTGGAGCAACCAGGACATGTGTTTCACCTTCATGACGACTAAAGTCCTTCCTCATAATTCATAAATCCTTCACAGAGAAGGATTTAACAACTATCTCTAAGTCTGAGTCCTCCTTCTGCGTTGACACTACCCGTGAAGGACCCTCTCCTGGATCTGCTTTAGAAGGACCTTCTCCTGGATGTCCATCAGAACTCTCTCCCAAGCTACCTGGCTTGAGCTGGTCTTTGTTGTAAGGGACAGGGGAACGACCTGACCTCTTTTTCTGCTTCCTGGTCACCGGGGTAACTTGTACTGGTTCTGATGGAGTTTGAGTAGCAGTGGTACTCGTTGTCTAAGCAGTTGGAATAGTGACAGTGCTCGTTGTCGAGGCCGGAGTAACTTGCCTGGATGGGTTGCAGCGGGGCCTTTATCCCTATGGTGGGGGGTCAGCTGGTGCCAGTGCAGGCGGTGTAGCCTGTGCTGCTATGGTGGGGGGCAGCTGATGCTGGTAGGGGTGGGGACATGGCTGGTGTCAGTACAGGCTGAGGAGTGGCTCCTGGGGTTTGAGTGGCAGCAGTGCATGTTACCCTATAGCTACTCCTGCACCAATGTTTCATAAGAAACCACTGCAGAAACACATTCTGGAAAACTGACAACAAAATCATGATCTTAAGGAAGTAACAATCCTTAACACCACAGCCTGAGAGGTTTCCATCCCCTAGCTCTGATGGTGTCCCTTTGGTGTAATCATCAAGGGGCAAAGTAAACTTTCCCCAGGTAAAACTGAAAGTGTAATTAGTAACAGAATCTATCACGTGATGCCCGAGATATGCAGGTAGAGCCGTTATCCAAGTAATCATATTCTACATCTGAATTGTGAACCACACCAAAACAGCACATTTAAATGTTTGCATAAAAAGATGAAGAGTAAATACACTATGCAACACATTGAGCAGATTAAACAAAGTTGACTCAATTAACTGCAAGCAAAGCTTTCTAAAGGCATGATATAACATTTCATTTAAGAACGACATGATGTGAGCTGTCTGTTCTAATCTCTGAGCAAAATGGAATTCAACTATTCAGGCAATCTGTCACAGCTCTGGTTGGGCCCTGCTTGTGCCCCATGTTGGGCACCAATAAATCTGCCATGGTTTGGCCCAACCCAGCCACTGGGCAAATAACAGATGCTGTCTTCCCTACCTTTCTTCAGAGAGAGAGGCAGAAGAGAGAGGGAGAGACATTTATGCGTTTAGAAGAAACTAAACTACTTTAATGAAATATTAATAATAAAATAAAAANAAATAAAAAGAAATAATGAAATATATACGAACCATATCAAGTTCCCAGGATGACAATCACAACAGCGGCTGGCACTGGGGCAGTCCCAGGCTGGACTCAGTGACGGATGGGAACTGGATTCTGGATCTGCGTTCAGGAGCGGGATCAAAGACAGATGAACAGACAGAGCCCTCCTCAGACATCGGCCATTGAAGAAAGAGAGCTGACCCTTTGATCCCTCAGCTTTTATACTGAGCATGAGGCAGATGGGATGGAATACCCCGTTGGTCAGTTTTGGGTCACCTGTCCTGTCCGCTCCTCCCGACAGGTGGGACCCCACTGCTCTTTTCTGCTTCTGACCCTCCAATGGGGCAAATATGAAAGTGAGCTGACCCTTGGGTGTTACAGCAATACGTATAAGCAAGAGCCTCTCTGCATACCATTCCCTGGCATAAACTATAAACATTGGTCTTACCACTTTGAGAGCAAACAGTTTCTGCACAATATGCTCTTAATTTCAGTAGTTAGAAGAGGCCTAGCGAAAAGGTTACTGAACAAAACTGGTCCTGTTTTACCTCAGACCAGGACATCTAGTCTCACTGATATTTAAGTATTTTTCTTACTGGTTTAGCTATTAATTTCAGCATTGATTTCCATGGAAAATATGTTTAAAGGTTTCTTCCCCTACTTTTCAGTTCACACAGAACTGACCTGTTAAAAATGTATTTTGGATCCCTAAAAGCTTGAGGTTACCTCTTGACCTAGGTCTCAGGCATATTATATAAGAAAAGAGCTGTATTTAAACCTCCTTTTTCTGCCAAAGCACGTAATAACAGTTCTCTGTTTCTTTTTAAGAACTAACAATACTGATGTTTCTTCTAACTGCCTTGCACGCTCTAGTCACCTTCATCACAGTTATCAGTTTTCTTCCCGTAGCATCTGCTCATGAACTGAAGAACCTTTTGTTCTATCCACCATATGATCCAAAGCAAAAAGGTGATCTGCTCCCAAAGAGTTGCAATTTAAGTATGAAAGACTGACAAGGAACAGATCGATCAGCAACCTAGATTGTAGTCCTTCTACAGCAGAAGTCTATTTGCTGTCTTGATTTTTTTGTCACTAGTTTGTACATCTTGCATAACTACTAAAATCAGTTCAACTTGTGACCTCAGGTAGTCTTTAAAATATCAAGATATTCTTCCTGGGTTGTTCTACAGAGGATTATTCTGGCCTTAAATAAGTCACCATCCTTTCATGGCTCAATTTTTCCCAACTATAACTGGGTAACAAACATATTTACCTACCTCAGGCCTGACACAAGGCTGAGACATTTAATATTATTGAGTTTCCAGGTGAGCCCTTGCTTGAAGGAAGCATAATAACAAAGTAGGCCAGACCTGTTAAACCACTTATAAAGAGCTACCAAAATTATTGCAGCCATCAGCTCTTTTTCATATATTCTTCTTGACTACACAATTGGCAACATAGCTCTCACCCGCATCAGCAGTTATGTCTGTTGTAAGTAACACTATCTGTTCCCTCTCCAGGGAAAACCAGCTGTATCATTTCAGACTCAGGAGACCAGCAATAGCTTAGTTTTCCTTTGTCCTACTGCTACCACTGGCTGTTACGTCTCTTTTAGCCTAGGTGCTTATTATTCCTTCTGTTCTGTGAGGCAAAGGCACGGGGCATAAGCACAGCTGTTAATAAACTGTGGAAGCTTTTCTCCACTGGAAGCTACAGATTTCCAAATTACAAGGGAACAGATGCAGGAGTTTCACTCTTATTTTCGTCTGTAAGGACAATATAGCAACATACTGAAAGGGAGCGTGAAGGGTCAGGATGGAAGAAGGACCACTTCCTCACTCCCACTAAAGAGGACCCCACAGTTATTGTTTTCCTCTGCCTGCTGCTCTGTCAGCCGCCTTCTGCCAGCAGCAGAATCATACAGTACTAACAGTAAACTGCAGTTACTAGAGGACAGTAACATGACAACAGCATGAACATCCAACCATCAGCAAACATAAAACCAAGGTCAAGTCTTGTTGGTGTGCCTCAGCATGGCTGTGGGCAGTGAACCAACAGTCTCATGTGATTGGTACATCCAGCAAGCCATATGAGGATCCTGTAGAAGAGGAGCAGACAAGAGTGACAGAATTTGACAGCTACCTATTGATAACAGCCTCCCTAAATAATTGCCAGGTGGGCAAGGAACTGGCAAGAACACGCTCCACAGAGTACCGTGCTTGCTTTCTGCAGAGCTAGTGAATATCTGAGTAATAATTTTTGGGTGCAGTAGTGACATCGAGCCTGACACATTCTCTCCCTCCTTTTTATTTCTGTTTATCCCACCCTTCCCTCTAGTTATACTGTCTGTATGCTTTCATTCATGATGGCTAGCAGTGGTGGCAGTGCTGTTCCTCTTCGTAAATCCAGCAGGCAGACCTGCCAAGGCCCTCACAGCTGTCAGAGGGAATAAGAAAACTCAGCAGTGACATTAGTGCCTACTCTATCATGTGATCCCTTTATGCCAAACCTGTCAATTTTCTGGCACCATGGCAGCCTTTTCCTTTAATGATGGCAGGGAGTCCGCAGATCTTAAAAATAGTTATGGGATCTTTTATGTCTAAACAGTCAAATATTTGTCATAGCCACCTTTTTAGAAAAGGCTGCATCATTTTTTTCCTAGGGTCTTAAATTTAAGTTGTTCCCTCCAGCAATTACAGTAGGTGCAACACTACTTTGTTGCTTGTGTGCCAGTGACAGTTCCCAAGAACAGTGTTTCTAAAGCCACTTAATGACAGTGTCCCAAGCTATCAGCTAAACTAAGCATCCTCCAAAGTCGGGTGATCTGGATATGAGTAGTATCCATTTGCCTATCTTGAGACAAAATATTTTCAACATGGTATTCCTTCGACAGTCTCTTCTGTGCATATATGAGTAAATAAGAGCCCAGAAGTAAATTCTGTGCATATATGAGTAAATAAGAGCCCATAAAAACATTTCCCAGGCAGATTCAGGAAAAAGAAAGATTGCACTGGAGAATTCTGAAGAAAGTAACTTTTCAGTCTTAGTACTTCGTTGGTATTAGGACCAAACATATTACATTTATATTGCATGAGCAGCTGGATCCAAAAGAAATATGATGAACTAAAATGTATCTTTGCAAAAAGAAATTCTTACTTTTCTTGAGATCTGACTTACTGATAAAAAGATATTTCAAGAAATATTCTATCTTTTCCACAGTACAAACCTCCTTCTTGAATTTGGTTGCTGTTTCTGGGGTTTATTTATCATTCACAGGGCTCTTGCTGCTCTATATCATGGCTTCCTGTGCTACACCCAGTTTATTTGCATTTTTTATGATGTTTGTAGAGACTAATGAATCTCACCTATCAATAAATCATCAGTAGATAAATCCTCTGCTTTCTGCATACTTACTTTCCTTCTCTTAGATACTGAAATCACAGAAAATAGGTGTTGCATTAGTTGATCATCTTTGACATTTGCAAAGTTAATTTGCATGTAATATAAATACATGTGTATACTATAACATGTATATGCTGCTTTTTTAATAGTTTGGGTCTATATTTTGCAATTTCAGTTTTGATGATTTTATTTCATCCTGCTGATGTATCCTAAAAACATTGTCAGGGTACAAAGCTGAGCTGACTTCACATGCTCTACATGTTTTCAGTATGAAAGGCCTTGAGAAGCAAAGAATGACCTTGACAGAGATGATGTTTGTGTGGATTTACGGGAGGGCATTAATTTAGTGCTTCCCAAGGTAGGATACATAATTTATTTTGACAGATTGCCTATCTTCCTTTTTCTTTGTGGTTTAAGCCAAAACTTTTCAGATTTTGAACAAAGGCTTCCAAGTCTCAAGAGCATAACTGACCACTTACTGTTGGAAGTATTAACCACGCAAACCACTTCCAGTGAGTTGCGCAACTGCTTTTCAAGGACGATCAGTACATGTCAGTATTTTCTTTTGAATTTCATTAACACATGAATGCAACTTCTGCACTTAGTTCTCTGTCGTCTAGACACAAGATTTGGAGGTGATTTTATTTACAAATGTTAACACCAATTTCGTTATATTAACTTCATTAGGTAGTCTCTAACATATTAATCATAAAGCTGCATGAACTGTCTGCTCTATGTTGAAAA
Source organism: Ibidorhyncha struthersii (assembly GCA_013398815.1). NCBI lineage: Eukaryota > Metazoa > Chordata > Aves > Charadriiformes > Charadriidae > Ibidorhyncha > Ibidorhyncha struthersii. The sequence goes on along the minus strand of VZSZ01006509.1, from coordinate 375,422 downwards.
GAACAATCATCCTTTTAACTTCTGTCCAAGATAAGAATGTGTATTAACACATTTATATATTAGTCACAGAAATCTTGAGATTATAACTATTTGTTTGCTCTGTTTAACCAGAACAAAGGATCCTTTTCAGGGTGGTAACGTACCTTTCAGTCTACAGTAAGAACTACTGCAGGCTCCTTTCTAATAACTTCTTTCACCCTCTGGACCATACCCAGGTGTATTTTAAGTATGGAGAGATATAAAATTTAAAAATAAAATGCAGGGTGAAGAAGCCAAATAAAGAAAATAGCACCTCCTCTTATTTTTGAGTTCCTAACCCCAAAACTTTCTGAGTTGTTCCCAAATTCCTTTGTATGTTCTAACTCCCCATGTTTACTATGAATTTTGACAATATATATTCCTTCTTTTTCATAGAGAACTTAGATTTATTTAGGTTTAGTTCAGTGGAAGTGCTTACACATGATTGCAGCAACATTTTATTTTAAGTATGAGGAAAGCCCAGCCTCAGTTAAGCTACAGGCAGACATTAAACTCATTAAACCCCAAGAAAAGGTACCTTTCTCTTCCTAAGGTAAAACAGCCTCCTAGCTCAGGTTAATCCTTTATTTTTTTATCCTGCCAATTAGATTTTAATTGAGTAGATAGCCATCCACTGCATCATTAATCAGTACTTCTCCCCCTGACTAGTAGAGTCCCTGTTATTCTGCACCTTTCCAACCCGCCCCCCCCCCCGATTTTTAAAACTCAACTTTATTTTGGGGAATCTTCAGTCTCAACACAATGGTCAGGTAATATGCTTCTATAGAGCACTACAGGTGTGCACCAGAAGCTTCTCTTTCAGATTTTGAAGGATTTGGAATAGTATATGCACTACTATATGAGAGTCTAGATATGAAAAAACATCACAGCTCATCCTTCCACCCTTCTAAATTATCCAATGTTTGAAGGAAGCTGAACACCATCAGAAGAATATCACTTGGGGAAATTATGAAAGAAGAATCTGGCCAGTTGGGAATGCCTGCAGACAAAAATACTATTTTTTAAACCCAGAATTTTCCCTAATATGAGTGGTATACAGCAACTTATTTATGTCTCAAATAAACCAGGACTATTTCTCTAACTCATGTGAACATGTATGTTTATCAGTCAATAAATGCAAAATTTTTTGTACATAATTTTTTTCCCTTAAAACGATATTTGATTCTTATTTTTAATTCTAAAACTATTACTAATGATAGAATATTAGAGAGGTATGTAACATAAACTCCTGTCTTCGTCCTCCTTCACTCTTTTTTTAAAGTACTGAAAGAAGAGAAGCTAAATTCCAATGCATGTTGATGATGTCATGAAAGCCGAAGTTGTAGGTATAAAAAGAAAACGTTTCCATTTCCCCTGCCCCCAACAAAGCATGATATAAATAGCTACTATTTGGAATAATAAAGATTCATATCTGAGACTTAGCCTAGCTTTATAACCCTGTCAATTAATTTGTTTAAAACTATAGCTAAAAGAAGACTTGATGTCAGATGCGTGTTACAGAACTGCATGAGGGTGTTTGTGTTGGTCCATGGAAAGGCATTCCAACCATTTTATTTTAGTAATTGTACCACAGCAAAGACAACAAAAGCTGTCTTGAGATTGAAGTGTATGATGCTTTCAAAGCGTGTTCATCGTGAATATTCGGAAGGTCGTAGGTCTGAATTCCACTGATGTCTCGCATTCTAGTCTTGCTGCAGAAGATGGGAAAGTATGAATGAAAATCTTGCTAGTAAGACCAAGCTTACCATGTGATTTTTCTGAGTATTTTGGCATTCATTGTTCTGGAAGAAGATATATGGAGCCTCCAAAATTACACTGAAGAGGCAAAATCTGTCCACCTCACCTTTGCAATCTCAGCTAAGCTTTTGTAGAGCACAAGTTACAGCCCAGGTGGTTCAATTCCAGCAATGGATGAAGGATGCAGTTACCACTCCTGCTAAGGTCCCTGGGCCCAGTGAAGGCAACATCTGCCTAAAATCCTCGCTTGCCCGGAGCCCAAGTTTAAGGGTTCTGAATTTTCTCCCTATGAGAAGTTCAAGTTTAGAAGAATGTCTTAAAAAATCAAAGGTATTTTTATTTAAATTAGGCAAATATAAATCAAAATACTATGTGTCATCCTCCCATGTGTCTCCCATGTGTGGCATGTTGTATTAATACTGATATGAAGATCTCCTTAAGCAAAGCATCCATTGCAAGGTAAAGTGTTAAGGTTGCCCCACACCTTTAACATTGTAATTCTGTGAATATCCAGGCTTTATTTGTATAACGGGAATTCCTAAAGCACAGACACGTGAAACAACTTATCGTCAGACAGAAAACTCATGACTTAAGCTGGAAGTGAAATTGCATGAGACCATCTGCTCTGGTCACTAGGCACAGGAACATCTCCTCGTGGAAAGATAAAGGACTTAATGGGGCTTCAGTGTCATGGCTTGGGCTTCCTCTTTGCCCCAGTGCCAAATATTTTGAAGAGAGAGATTTAGTGCTCGGTTCAGTGCTTCTTAGTGTAAATGCTGTGGATTGCAGTTAAGATGGTTGGCTAGATACTGTGTTTTTTGGATTCAAGCATCAAAATACTCTTACTGGAATCCTTACAGACTCTTTTAAAGCAGAATATGTTTAACTCTCTTTGCTGCAAACACATGTACTTTTCCCCCAAATTAATAGAAAGTCATCCAGGATTGAATTAATTAATGTAGGCCATTACATTCTATGTCACTTATTCCCTCTTATTCTTACAGTAAAAACACCCACATTAATATTTTTAAGCTCATAATTTTTTGATAACATGAGTCAGATAAGGGGGTTTGTGGCAGCATGGTAGTGAATCACACAGCTTTTTTACACTTTAAGAACATGCACAAAAATTACAGCTGCTATCACAAGAAACACTGGACAATGGACGCGGTTCAATTTTCACTGGGGCCAGGTAGCAGAAACCATGACAAAAGGGCTAGGAAGGCTGCAGAATAAAGAGGCTGCAGTGGTCACGCCCTCCCTCCTCTTTGCCTGCACTGGGCTCAGCAAAAAGCAAACTGAGCTGGCCANGACCCCAGCTTTGGACTGCTGCCGAAATGAATCATCTCTACTTTAAAATATACTAGGAAGTCCATGTCTGGCCCAGGTTGTTCCTTAGTTCTTTTTAATTGTCCTCCATGGCTGCACAATATATTGAAATTTGTAAGTACAGTTTATATTGCAGCACAGAATAATGTGTGGCTGAACTTCAGGTAAAAGGGTTGGATCTTGTTTGCCATTACATTGATTTGTATAGTGTGATCTGAAGTTAAGACAGGAGGAGGTGAAAGCTAGTGAGAACTGGTTGTGACTGAAGTGCTTGCTTCAGAGAATTTTGCTCTGCA
>VZSZ01006509.1:361854-371978 GCA_013398815.1 Ibidorhyncha struthersii | reverse complement strand
TTGCTTGACCAACAAATACATTCCCTTTCCCCTGTACTGATTGCTTCAGGCTTTTTCTTTGGTCTTGTCTGTACCACAGAAGTTGCAATGATTTAACTGAAACAGTTTCTAAAGGAACATATTTAAATCAGACCAATCCTTTGTATGAAGACTTGAAGCCCCACTAAGTAATTACCAGAGATATGACCTTTTATTTAGTGTGAGCAAAGTCTCTCATTTAATTTTTTTCATCAATCGATCTCAAAGCACTTTATAAAGTAGGTCATTGCCATTTACTCTGTTTTGCAGATGGGGAACAGATGAAACGATTTGCCTATTGTGGGCAAGTAGAAAGCTGGGAATAAAAACCTGTGTCTGCTCAACTCAGTGTTTCAGCCACAAACCCACATGGGGTTTCCAAGTTTTCCTGCCATGATCACATTTCCTTTGAGGATCACATTTCTGCTACCCTTGTAATGGTGTACCAGTGATTTCATGGTAATCATAATCCACTTGAAAAAATACAAAATAATAGGTCTTATTCGGTGTACTTTAAAGTGTTTTTTATACAGTGTTAGCTCCTAACAGAGCCTCCATCTCTTAGAGCTTACTTTTTGCCACACAAGAAATATTGGAAGCATCTGTAAAATGTCTAGAGCCTCTCTTCCTCCTTCAGAGTCAGGCCACAGAAAATTCACTCCAAAGTTATGTTCAGATGATAAATAAACCATCTAACAGCCAAAATGCAGTGCTGTAGCAGAATATAAATCAGCCAAAATGTGAGCATACAACTAATTTAACAAGGAGCAAGAAGCAATACAAATGATTGTATTGAAACACCACCTCATTTTCCATCCAGACTTCAGGTTGTAGAGATAAGCTTAGCTTACATTTTCGGTAAGACTGTCTGTTATAACACTGAGCTACCAGCCAGTGGGCTGCTGGTGGATATTTCTTCTATTAAATGTTCTTCCTCTGTCACTGGAACCTGAGGGATGTCATGACATCTCCATCCTTGGAGGCTTCCAAGGCTCAGTTAGTCAACACCACAACTGACTTGATTTAATGCTGGCAATAGTCTTGCTTTGAGTAGGAGGTCAGACCAGATAGTCTCAAGAGACCCCTTCCAAACAGCATTCCAACAGTCCTGCAATTTTAAGCTTGGTGTGAATGCAATGGATCTTACATTTGGATTGGCCTGTAGTGTCTGAAAAAAACCATGAGAATGGATGAGCTCTTGCAGAATTGCCAAGTTAGTAAAATTCTTCCTCTCAGAAAAATGGAAACACTTGATTTGCTATGGAGTGCTGTCTGTTATGGTAAGAGAGGAATTATGCAAGTTTTTATATTAGCTAATTGTATCATGTATAAAGAGATGCTGAACTATTTTATTAATAGGTCGCAGTCATTAACCCAGTTTTAAAGATGAATAAGAAGGTGAGTTCCTATTATGAATGATACTTAGCCTTTTTCTGGATTCTGGTATTCATCTTTCCCTTTGCAATAAAAGAAAGGTAATTGCAGATTGGCGTAGGTATTGTGATCTATAACCTTTTTCTTTGTCTTACCTTTTTGCCCAGTACTTCTAAAGGCTACTAGCCTGGAACAAACATCCACTTATGGAAAAGGTACCACAGTCTCGTTTTATTATCAATGCCTTATTAGAACTGGGAAGACATTTACCTCTTTTGTCACAGGGAAAAAGTCATAGCAAGAGAAGTATAAACATCCATGTTATATGCTGTGTAGTGCATGCTAATCTGAAGCTACCACATTCACATATATACTACGCGTTACTCTCAGTTACAGCCAAACGAAAAGAGTTAAGGGAACCATTTTCTACCTAGGAGTGTAATCACATCTCAAACAGTGTTTGGCATACAGTTATTTGGCTAAATTTTGTTTGGGTAAAGAAAGCCTTTAAGGATTCTGATAAGGTCTGAATGTCCTGTTCTGCTGTTTTCTGATTTTTTTTTCTGTGCATTTTAAGTTATTTATTTCATATTAAAGTATAGAAATTGACCACATAGCAGTTAGACCTGAAATGAAATCTCTTATCAGAACAAAATGTTTGTGTTTATTTCGGCTGTTTTTTTTTCCTCAGACTTTTCACTTGGAGTGTTAATTTTGAATTCAAAACAAAGCCAGATTTTGAAATGAAGAAATCCTTCTGCCAGTGGATTCCTGTGCTCAGGTCTGTTACTAGTCACATTTGCAACATTCTGGAGAGCTCTTAGAGACAAGTGAAATCTTGTCTTCCTTTAAGTCATTTGGAGTTTTTACTCTGACTGCAGTGGTAACCTTTGGGTAGAAGTATTATTTTTTAAACAAATGAGGTGCTTCTGTTCCAGGCCTTTCTTTGGGGACACTTAAAATATATTGGGTTTCAAACATGTCTATATATCGCTGTACAACTGTGAACAACCTTTGTATACTCCTGAGGTTTCCCAGCACAGTTGATGATGAACAGTTGCTGGAGCAACAGTAAAGCAGAATTAGGATGGACATTTATCAAAGCTATGAAAGCTTAGGGTGAAAGTTAATGGTATTTATTCAGTGTCTCCTTCTAAGCTCATTCACAGAATAGTGTCTTACTAGAAGAAATACACATAAATCAAGACAAAATTGAAAGCAGACAGTATCAACATGAGTACATTTGAGTTCTTGTTAAGCATAGATTCATTGTGGTTGTTTTACAACTCTAGAAATCATCACTTCAGGTATAGAAAAGTAGCAAGATGGTAAAAAGACATACTCAAAGTCCTGGGGTTTTTTTCCCTTTTTTTTGTGCTGAAAAATAAAATTATGTACATAGCAACAGATACATATTAGGCATATTTTAAGATGTTAAGTCAAGGGTCATGCTGATTTTTGTTGCTACAAAAATCATATGTCATCCTTTTACGTAACTGCTCACAGTACCGTCAAATGAAGAACAGCTGACAAACTGTCAGCTCATACATCTGACATGACTTGATACATCAAGAAAAATGGATATGAAATAAATTAAGTGAAGTTTCAAGCTCAAGAGTCTTATTTTCTTGTTGCAAGATACTTCACGATTCTTTCGGAAAGGAAGAGGATGTGCAGGCTTTGTGACGATGTGTATTTAAAGAATGCAGTACAGAAAATTTATACATGTGGAAGTAATTGCTGCAAAATAAAAACTTACAGGAACAGGCCATGGATTTCTAACTGTTCACATTTAACATTTCCCAAAGTGTTGGTGTGTGAAGAAAGCTCTTTTGTTGCTTCTTTTTAAATTAAATAAACTTATGTTACTTATTAGTCTCTTACTTTAGGTTGGGCTGAGGTTTTTTATACACAGTGATTTTTTTCACCACATAAAACCCAGAAAGTTTTGGGACCATAAACTTCCAAACACTGGCACCGAAAAATACATGTATTCTCCTTTCTGAATCACAAGCTGTGTCACACTCCAATTCTGCACTCTGATCTGGGTTATCTCTGCATCCAAAGTGGATTCCCATTATACATGACTAATCTGTTGGGAGCAGACCTGTTCAAGACATTACCAAACTTCCCAGCCCAGCAGCTTGGTCTCAGCATCCAAAAAGTTCCTGTTGTCACAGTGTGTCTATTCTGTTTCTCATATGGCTTGTCTAAACCAAAGTTGTGCAATCACTCTGCTTAAAAACCCGACAAACTCTGCCAAGAGTGCTGACTCCTGAGCAGACACGGCATGGCTGAGGCTGGCGATTCAGGACACTGCTCTCCATGCATGGACAGCTGAGCTGCTCACACAGATCAGCTCCCGAAATACTGCAGATTACAACATGACATTTGAGTCCTGATGTACAGCCCCACCCCTGCTCTATCATGACAATTCAGTCCACTTATTACAGATGTACATATGCAGTCATTGGTATCTGCAGGGAGATATGCCCTGCTGTCCCCACCCTGATAATGTCACCTTCTGTCAGATGGGCTTTACAAACATTCATATCCTCTGCTCTAGTTCTTCCCAATGCAAACCCCATTTGTGCCCATGGCACACATGTGCAAAGGACGGCAACTGTGGGAGATCCTGGCATGACCGAGTCCTAGAAAAGCTGGTGGGAGGAGGCCTGGGGGACCTGTTTTTTTTCTGGAGCTCTACATAGACTTACCCACCCCACCTTGACGTGCTGTCCTGGGAGGGACTGCTCCCCCACACCTTGATACCCAGCTCTGTCTGCTGCGGCTGGCTGTGGCTGCCACACTAAGGAAATTTTGATGGGCAGGGTTTGAAAGCAACTGAGAGCAGGGTGTTCTGGCATGAAGCATGTTAAGTAGCCAGGTACCTTCTCTCTCAAGAGAAATGAGCCACACAGGCTGGCGAAAGGGCTGGACACAGCCCAGCCTGCCCTGCAACAGAGCAGTGGGACACTGAGACATCACCCTCATTTCTGTCCAAACCACTTTTAAACCTCCTTCTACCCAAACACAATAACAAGTAAACAGAGGTAAGAAACAGAAAGTCTGCTTGCATTTTATGAGCCAGTCATGTAAGAACCATATGTGCAGAGTTTTAATAGTCCAGTGGCAGAGCCCTCAAGATCGGATGCATCATTTCTTTCCTAACATCTGAACTGTGTAAATAAACGCCATAACTACATGCATTTAAACTTAGATCAAAGTCTTAGTGACTTGAAGACATGATGTGCAAAAGAATTAATTTATCTGGGACTGGAACATCAAAGACCTTGAAGAAGGCAATGCAGATGGCTGTCACCACAGCACTGTTCATATTTGTGACTTCTAATGTTTCCCTCTGTAAATAAAAAGAATGAGAAAACAATCCAGTTTAATTTCTGCAGACACAGAAATCACTGTACCTGTGTGTTTTGGAGTGACAGGGAATCCTCTGCCTGTGGCAGCGGCAGGATGCTAAGGGCCAGCACAGCTCATTGCAAAGGTTGGACAGGTCCTTGTTATAAACGTACTGATAGCTACAAACATGCCCCGCTGAAGGCGTATGACACTGGCACCGACCACAAAGCACAACATGTTTTCTTTTGCTCTGGGAAGCCATGAGACAAAGGCAGCCACTTGGAAGGCCAGTCACAACAGCCAGAGAGTATGTATTTTCCCACAGCGCCATGCCTTCTCTTGGGTTTTGACTTAGTGATGTGGTCCGGTCACTTAAGTCCACGTTCATTACTTGAGCTATCCTGTCTGCATCCCGTCAGGTGACTAAGCCCAAGTGATCTCATGTACTTGCTGAGAAAAATCTTGAAGTTGCATCAAGATTTATCAATTACACCTCATATCAAGTTCTTGCAATTATAGTTAGAGATAAACATTAGTCTCATATCTAACTCGATGGCAATGATATTAAAATATATTTTTGCAGCAATGCCCCTCCTCCCTAATTTTCCAGCAATATTTCAAAGGAAATGTAAATGGATAGCAATGCCTGTCACCAAGGCAGACTAGTTTGTCTGTTGCCTCAGCGTTGTGAAACTGATGTTGTGAAACAGCAACTGAAAGAAGCCTAGCCCAAGATACAAAAGGGGCGATTTGTGCTACTAACTTGAGAAAGAAAACTGTCCAGACACTTTAAAAATAAATAACACACTGGGATATTTTAACTTATTTCTGTAATTATTGCCAACTGCATACTGGTTTCAAATCTTTATACTATGCAAAACTGCCAGCAGTGAAACTTGGCAGGGGCTTAGCAGCTGAGAAAGACAGAGAAGATGAATCATGATCATACGGATACAGCTTTGCACGTACTTAACACTGGAAGTTGTCTGTTTTGTAAATGCAGAATAGCCATGCAAAATTTCAGTATTCTTTCAATTACAATGCATTTACGTATTTTTGCAACCTGTAACATAGCACAGTTCTACCAAAACCATTTTGGAGATCAAAATTCAAAGATCTGCAAGGGCGTATGCATTGTAGAGTCCCTCAGAGCAATCATTATCTTGTAAGTAATGTGCAAAGGGAGCATCCTGTGTTTAGACAAGCTGAACTGATTTCAACAAGGATGAAACTGGTTTAAAGGTATGCACACTCTGGGTCTACACTACTTAAAATTAAGCCAGTTTTAAAGCCTACTAAGATCTATATGATCTGTACAAACACTCGTCAGGTGGGTGCTCTGTATCTCCCAGAAGTGTAAAATGAAGGCAGAACATGCTTTTTAAAACATGTGAGAATGAATCTGTGTCTATGTCTACTTTCTTCGCTGTATATAAGAAATGATGAAGGGGGTTGATAGTGTATCCTTTACTCACATGAATCACTCAAGACTAACTACTTAGAAAAATCAAGTTCAAAACATGTCTCTAGCATCATATTCCTCTAAAAGAAAATAGAAGATTATTGACACTAGAGTGGCAAGTTTTCTTTTGATTTCACTTTTTTTTATCATGTAATTTTATGACCTATTCAGAAAGTCCATGGAAATGTGCCCTCTAACACTTGTCATAAGAAAAAGAGGAAAATAAATTAAAAACATTCCATGCCTATATTTGAGTTACTATTTGTTCTCTTCTTTTATAGCTTCATACAGAGGTAGTGAATTAAGTAAAATGTTGGATAAAAAGTCAGTGACCGTGTCTGAAAATAAAAAGTAAAAAGTATTGGTCATTTTGCAGTTGATTAGATTGGGTTAGAATAATTAGATCAGTTAGAATAATTTCTAGTTCAGCTCTGGGGTAGGTCACAGTAGTAATTAAAAAAGACTACTGTCTGATTTCTAAATGCCAATCTTCTATTTCTTAAGGGCTACATCTCCTCATCTCTACTGCTATATTGCTGACAGTCTGAGGCTAAGGAATGATCATGAGAAGAGATCATCTTTCTAAATGAGAGGTCAAGAGACTTCCAGGGGAGGAAAGCATTGCAACAGTAGCACTGTATGCAAAATTGGTACTATTGTCACGTAACCTGAGATGTACTACTTTGATAAGGGAGCTCCATAGTTGCTCCAGTCACAATAACATAGCACTTTTATTAAATCATGAGATTGCTTTATCAAAAAGAGATTTGGAGCCTAATTTAAGCAGTTTATTTTCTGCCAAACCATGTATGGCTTTTTGGCATAGCAGGGAAAATTTCAGGCTTAGGGCATCTCATCTCAACTTGTTTCTCATTGTACCAATTACCACAACAGAAAATTGAGGGAATAACTACCTTCATGTCTAGAAAAACAAAATAATCAAATAAAGGCTTTCTTTTTTCCATTCCAGGAAAACACTTGAAAACACTTCCTTTCTGAGGTGGTTTGATGCACAAGAAAGCTTTATGTTCGGGGAAAGGAATTTACAATTTATATAAGATCAGACTATACCTACAGCACGTTGCTCCTACACAGCATGTGGTGCCTTGTCTGAACTCTATTGTCAGAACATACTGGCTTCAGCTGTGCTCATCTATAATATACCAGATACTGTTAGGGGCAGAGGGACAGATTAGGGAATATCTGTCTTCATTACGAAATCTGGAATAAAATTTGCATTGGAATGAATGTGAGAACATATCCTTGTGGCACTTATATTAAAGGCAAAGGAAGGTTATTTTCCCTTTAAAAACATAAAGTTACACATGGATATAGATATGGGAGAAGACAGCAGTGTTTAATCTAAATATAAGTCTTTTTTATATTAATGTGGTTGTCCAAGGTGAAATGTACTTTTCCTGGACTCAAAAAGAGAATACAAAGTTCAGGATCTCTCATTTGGCCAAGATGTATTTTGCAAAATACTAAAGACAGCTGACAAAAAGTTTTATCACTGCCTTATGTTGTTGCAATGAACCAAATTAGCTGGCACTTATGGTAATATCTATGCTGGAATGCCTCCTCATGTCCCATTGTTTGGGGAACATTGGGTAGGTTACTCAACTGGCCATGAAAGTTGTCATACTTCAGTTACTTAGAAAGTACTTACTACATAAGCACATGCAGAGTTTAACACGACCCTGGAAAATTGTGGGACTTGGATCATCAGCTCCTGAAGGGTAACAGAACATGTTATATCTGGATTTCTTTAATGTGATTTGAAGGCTTTCTGGCTAGCTGGAATTTCAGTGCAAAAGACTATTTTCTCTTTCAAGAAGCTCATGACTCTCATCAGGTTGAACCTGCTCTTCTGAAAGCACTGCTGAGGACTTCAGACACACCCATGCATACCATGCTCCTAGCAGCTGTGAGCCAATGGGAACGGAATTGTTCTCTTGGACTTTAACTTACCTCATGTACATGTGTGATTGAGCATCATTAATCCTTGACTTTAAGGAAAATCTTATGCATTTGTGTTTCACTCATTACAATGAAAAGAATATCTGGAAGCGTATTTGAGTATATCTATTACAAAGTTACACTTTAGATTATATTCTTGCAGGCTTGTGGACCCAAACACTGGAAAATATGGTTCAAAATGTGCATGATTATACACTCATGTGCTGCTGTAGATGCAAGGCTGTATCAAAGGCATCGTGCACACTTACTATGATGTTGTGCACTGATCACAGAGAAGATGGGATAGCCCTAAAAACTGGAGACTTATGCTAAGCTGTGCCTATGCTGTGTTCGGCAGTTCATCTTATTCTGTCCTTAGACAACAAGTTACCTTGGAGCCTTCAGTGCCCTAAGCCACCCAGGACCAAATCAATACTTAGGGGAGAATGAAAAGGAGGAGAAAACACAGCACAGATAAAGGCAACTTTGAGGTGATAAAATGCCAAGACAGAAAAGCAAAAATACACAACTGGAGACAGAAAGCAAGCAGACCAAAGGTCTGAGCCTTATCTTTTATAGGTGAACACATATTATTTCTGCATGGTTTGAACCCTTGTGCTATGATCACAAACGTATGTTTATGAAATTCAGGGCATTGTTTGCTTACAACTTGGAGAGCAAATCTGAACATTAGTAAAAGAGAGAAGTGATGAAGAAGTTATAAAACTGTATCTTATTCACACCTATTGTATGTTTGCTACTTTCCTTTGACTGATCAGAGGATGCAGTTAAAGTGTTAAATATTTTCTCTTCCAGAATTTAGTAGAAGGATTGATCATCATGTATTATTTCTAAACTGTGGTAACCACCCACAGAAAGCCTTTTAAAAATGTAAGTGAGGTCAGAAACTTACACGAGTGGCAGCAGGAAAAGCCGTAAGCACTACGAAACATGGCACGAACCATCCTTATGATTAATTATAAATGTTTTATTGTATGAGAAAACATAATCGACTAAGGATGTGAAAACATGAAATGCTTATATGTTTGCACTTAATACTGCCTTCTTTGACTAGAATGATATACTTAGCTCTTACAGTGGGAAATTTTACAGTCTAAGTAGCTCAGGCAGGAATTTCCTCAAATCTCAGTGACTGGCTGTGGACACATTAGCCACACACTTGCGTTTCTTCAGACCAGTCCTGTACGTCTTTACATTAACTCAGCGATCGCTCATGTTATAAGAACCACAGTAGTAATTCTATATTAACAGATATTTTAACTTGCGGCGTTTTTTTAAGATCTGCAAGCTGACCAACCCCATAAAATGGAGACAACCTTGCATTTCTCTTTGAGGTTATTTGTGTGTTATGAAATACAAAACAGAGTTCACACTCATCCTGGGCTGTCAGTACCTAAATCAAGTGCCTCAAAAGCAACTGGGATAAAATAATGCTGTGTGACCAGTAACAGAAATGAGATGCTGCTAAAATGTCACCATATGTTACTATTTTGTACTCTTCAAAAAGCAAAATCCCAGCTTTTACAGGATGAGAAATAGAGACATTTGTTTCGCTTTCAAAATGTCATTTTCAATTCCCCACCCATTAAAAAAATTGAAAGTTTTAAATTAATTCAGAAAGGCATCGTGTTTGCCTTTTAGTTAACAGTTCTTTGTCAGACAACAGCTAGGAAATGTTCTGACAACTGGAAATTGTCAATGAGAGGAACCCAACAGCCTGACATCTATTTCTATCTCTTGGATTTATGATTTGAGAAAAGCTGCCTTTGCAGCTCTCTGATTTCAGACCACTGGCTCCTGGAGTGCTCATTCCCTGCTAGGTTCTGAGGAATGAGGGATGGCGTGGAAACAAATCAGACCAAAACTGCAAATCTGTAATTTCCTCCAAAAACCCTCAAATCTCTCTTATGTTACCTGATATTGGAGATTA
>VZSZ01006509.1:329236-361738 GCA_013398815.1 Ibidorhyncha struthersii | reverse complement strand
CCGGTTTTGTACATACACAGAATAATTGCAAGGCACGCAAAATAGGATTGAAAGACTTTGTGGCCTATGGAAATATAGATAAATCCCAGGTCAGAGACTGCTGTTGGCTCTCTGGCAGGAGACATTCAGCCATATTTTTTATCCATTATCAGCCATAACAACATTTTTGACTGTCAAACTGGTGACTCCACTGATGGTTTCCAGCACATCCAGGCACTGAACTATTGTCACCTTTATGAGGTGCAAGGCATCAAGGCCTATGCAGTGTCTGTTCTCCCTCCCCATGCAAGTGTTGGATCATTTGAGCCCTTCTTTAGTGCCAAATGTGCTGCTGCTGCAGCCTTTCCTGAAGGTCATTGAGGCATATGAGTTTCTGACCACAGTTTGATCCATATCTGAAAAGGCCGTATGACTTAGGGTTTTCAAATATGTGGTTACATTCACACACCTAAATCCATATGTAGCAATTAAATAAGTAACCTGATTTTTAGAGATGAATTAATTTGATCTTTGTATTGCTCACAGTCAGTAGCCCTTAAGATGCATATCTTATAGGACAAGAGCCTGTTTTGTAAATAACTCTGTTACAAAACTCTGTTACAAAGCAGTCTGTGCTTGGAGAAGAGAAGGCACCAGGGAGACCTTATAGCCCCTTCCAGTACCTAATGGAGGCCTACAGGAAAGATGGGGAGGGACTTTTTATTAGGGAGTGTATTGATAGGATGAGGGCTAATGACTTCAAACTGAAAGAGGGTAGATTTAGGTTAACTATTAGGAAGAAATTCCTTACTGTGAGGGTGGTGAGACACTGGCACAAGTTGCTTAGAGAAGTTGTGGATGCCCCATCCCTGGAAGAGTTCAAGGCCAGGTTGGATGGGGCTTTGAGCACCCAGGTCTAGTGGGAGGTGTCCCTGCCCATGGCAGGGGGGTTGGAACTAGATGGTCTTTAAGGTCGCTTCCAACCTAAACCATTCTATCATTGTGATCCTATGAAAAGTCTCTGTAGATTATTTTTCAAGTGCTTTGCTTGTCATTAAAGAGCTAGATGGGATTACGCATAACACTAAAATTCATGATAGACTTTGGTTAGATTTAAGCCTATAATACTACTTTGATTCAAATATCTTAAAATGCTAATAGAGGCTAGCCTGCTCAGTTCCAGTCCTCACTCAGGCATATACAACCAGACTGTCATTTGCATTTCTCTGTCCTACAGGCAGAAAGTGCAAGATTACATTATTTTTAGCTTCCCCTTCTGACCAAGTACATTTAAAACAGAGGTAATGACAGAATTAGCTGATTCACTTTTACTAAAAACTCCACTCTGTATATTTACCTGCCTGAAAGCTATTTATTAAAATGCAGTTTATTTTTGTTAACTGAAAAAAAGAGCTTAAAAAATTAGAGAACAAAGTAAGTGATGAGAGTTTATACCTGTAACCCAGCAAGGAACTGATAATCCTGGTGCCTTCCTTAAAATAGTCAAAGGTTCAGTAGGTCTATGCGAGATGACTGTCATTATTTGCTTTATTGTGGTGCTCAAAGGCTCCAGCTGAGATGTGAGTCCCACTGTGCTACCAGAAATAGTGAGGCAATCCCTGCCCCAAAGCAGTTTCAAACTCAAAGTGCGAAGGTGCAAAGACCAGGAGGGTCTGTGCTACCCTGGCTAAATCCTTGGCTCCCTGCATCATGGGGTGGTTGAGCTGAGTTTCCCCAGGTGTCCTTCACTGCCCAGCTGATGAACACGACTCTGTGGTCTGGGTGCCCACATCAATGTTTTGTGTCTGCAGCCCAGGCTTTCTAGGAGCCTGGCCACGTGAGTGCTGCCCTTCATTGCTTTCTCTCTCCAGGCAAACAGCAGCTGACTCACATAGCACATTAAGCGGCTCAAGAAATAAGTAAAACAAACAACTTCTTTCACATTTTTACAAATTTGGGTTCAGGACTCTGAGATTGGGATCTCCACTGACCAAAGAGTTTGTGTTCCTTTCTGTCTCACCGACTTTCTGAACACCATTTATCTCCTAAAATGTGTGATCTCTCTGAACTTTTCTTCCTGTAAGAAATTACCTACCTCTCATTATCTTAAATCTTCAGATGACTCATTAAGCTCATCAGCTGTTTGGTTGGTTAGTTACTTCTCCAGAGAAGTTCAGATTTAAACTTCTTTTGTCTTGAGCCACCTCTTTAAATGAGGTTGTTTTTCTGTGAAGATCTCATAGCTACTCACTTTGCACATATCCACTCAGTACATATCCTAATACTTTCCATACAACACTGAAGCCTCTACATCAGGAATCAAGAAGGAACCAAGAGAAGCCTTCTAGCAGTTCTTTGTCAGAACAAAACCCATCTGCTCATGAGCTGGGCTTACACAAGGACACCTTAGTTTACAGTAAATAATCTAGACCATTGGCCTATTACCTTGAGGCTCACTACTGCACATTATCATCCTACTAAAATTATGCTAGAAACCCAAACGCCACGGTGACTGTGACAATGTACTAAATTTAAATTTCTGTACTAAATTTAAAACTGTCAAGTTACATGCTTATGTGTGTGCTCAAAAGCAGAAAAACACTTGGTGATCCCTTTCTACGGCCCTGATGTGGGCTCAAGCTGTAGGGAGAAATTCTGGGACAGTTTCTGGGACAGCCTGGTTCCAGCACAAAGCTGGATGGTCCATGTAGTCACATTTAAACCTGGGGGTATGTTGTTGAGCATAAAAATATTTTTATGTTGTAACATTTCTTCTAAAATTGCTAATCTTTGATGCCAATTTGTTTCCTGTCTTCTAATTTCTTCACACAAACCTCCAATTTCCACAAACAGTGTTGTGTTGCAAGGAAATAAGTTTAAGGATGAGAGTTTCTTATATATCTAGCACACAAAAAGAATCATATCACAATTTTAAGGCTGTCTAAAGAAGCTAAATAAGAAGTACTGTTTTCTACTGAAAATGACAGTGAATACCAAATTCTATTTCCAAACAGAGCCCAAAGGCTGCTTAATAGATGCAGATTTTGGAATGTCAGAAATTATTCATGTGTCTCTTATCCATATCAGGTGTTTAAATTTTTTTTAATTATCCATGTAAGTATCTTTATACAACAAAGTGTCTATATGCTAAAAGCCTTCCAGCTTGTTTCCTTGCAATTTCTCCAAGCAATGTTGACAGAACTGCTAATGAAAAATGCTAGGAACATGGAGATACAGGGAAAAGGAAAAATTACATTCAAGTGTAACTTCAAAAGTTCTCTTTAACCAAAAATAACCAAATATTTTAGTAACCAAGCTTGATTACTAATGCTGAAGGCTAGAGGCTCTTCTGTTGAAATTCAGTCTAGCAAGAATTTTTTTTTTTTTAATGACTCACCCTGGGAAAGAATCACAATTTCTCAAAGCTCAGAGAAGGAAAGCATTTGTATGCAAGAAATAAATCTTTACTGAATATTTATGAAAGAAAGAATGCCTACAATGTAGATGCTTCTTGTGGTTGAATAATAAGTATTGGAGTCTAAAGTCCCTTCAAAATATGAAATAATGATCCTGGAAGTCTAGTCACCTAAATACAGAGGAGCAGATATGCAAACTGATGAAGGTTCTTCCTAGAGTAGGGAATGATTATACATAGATGATACCTTGATAACCATCTACAGCATATATCTCTGAGAGAACTTGTATCTTTGTTTTCAGATACGCAGAGGAGTGGAATGTAGATAGGACCCTTACTAGATAAAGTTGGAGGGGAAAAAAAGAGAGACAGAAGCTGACATTATTTCCCCTTACATTTTAAAAATGAACAAATAGATATTCTAAAATATAAATTGTTCAGTAAGTATGGTCAAACATTCAGCAAGGTCATAGCTATGTAACCATTGAACATCAGAAATCATGCTAGCTAATACTGAGAATTAAGAATGACTCTGTTGGAAATACATCATCTTAGTCTGTGATCACAGGAAATACCAAATTAAGTATTATTAAAGCTGTATAGCAATTAGCCAAGAAAAATTCAAATAACTGTCAGAAGATACCAATATGGCTTTTCTTTGCAACTGCTCAAACAGGGAAAGCGCTTGAGCATGCTATTGCTGAAATAAGTATCTTTTCAGTGGTTAAAATCCTGAGGTTCTCACCACAAGACATCATAAAGAACCTGGGGCATTTCCCAGCTTCTGAAGAAGGAACCTCTACACCAGTGTCATAGCCTAGCAGTTACTCTTCTAAAAGGTTTGTGAAAGACAACCCAGACACAAGTACATCAGCAAGTAATTCTTTTTTTTTCTGAAAAGTGGTTTGCACACACTTGCAGATTTTTAGGGCCTTCCAAGTAGAAAGAGATTGAAAAGCATTGCACCAGCTAATTTCCCACTACATAACTAACATTCTTCTGACTTTAACCGTCCCCAAGTTTCATAGTGTTTCCTGCTCCTCGTCACAATGAACAGTGTTGTGTTGCAGGGAAATACTTTTAAGGATGAGAGCTTCTTATATATCTTGCAGTCAAAAAGAATCAAATCACAACTGAAACAACATTCATCCTGTCCTATTTCAAAGGAATGTGCATATCAGAGCCTCACACAAAGCTCATAAAATATACTGAAATTAAATGTTAATAGCACAGCCTATCACACCACCAAACCGCTGTGGTTACCAGAGATGTGAGAATGTACAAGCTTAGCCACGAGTACTGATTTTTAAAACAACTCTTAAAAGCCACCTGGGTTCGCACAGAGTACCCCGAGATTACTTATACCGAAAATCAAATCAGAAGGGATGTTCTCAGGTAAAGGAGCAGTGTCCCATAGCTGTATACTAAGGGCCTGGGTCAGTTAAAAATACGTAAGAACCATGATTTATTTATTTTGTTAGTTTTTCTTTCTAGTGAAGGGCTAAGAAGAAGCAATATCAATCCTTCTGACCTGGTAATGTGAGTTATTCCATTGAGTCACTGAGGCTAGTTACAGAGACTAAACAGTGCTTAATACTCTGAGCAAGATGAGACCACTCCGCATCTCACAAAATTCGGCCCTCAGACTCCAGGTTTCTACATGTACTCCTGTTAACCTTATTAGTCTTGATATACAGCCATTGCCAAATATTTTTTTTTAGAACAGAGTGTATTTTCTGTTTGATCTATTTAATGACCCTAATGGTACACTGTTGCCTCAAATCCCTCATTATTATAAGCATTCTCCTTTCAATATCACACAAAGAAAGGAATAGTGTATTACACAGCCTCCTTTTTATGGATGATGGCAGTGGATCCTGGACTCCAGGTGTGGTACGTGGCATTTCATTTGGGCAATAATTATACACCAGCTGAAGAAAATACCACACACTGATGCTTTCCATGGGAACTGGGACTGCGTTAACATTTTGGCAGTGGTATGAGACTATTTCTGGTAGCTCTATTTAAAAGAATCCAGGAAAAAAGTTTCCTTTTAGTAATGATGTCTATTAATGAAATACAAAGGATTTCACTTTTGTTAGCTATCTGGTATGTGAATACTAAATGGTCTTCAGGAGGTGGCCAGTTTACATCAAGCCTAGCTAGAGTCAGCTTTCCACAGGCAGGCAATCTGTCTGTCTCCATGTAATTAAGGCGTTTCTCCTTCAAAAACTGCCAGGTTCTATTCATTTCTTCTGTTTTCTTTGTGACCTTAAACAAGAATATCTTCTTGGGCCCAGAGGTCAGGACACAGGAGTAGCTGTTTATATGAAACACAGAGTAATGGCCCTACAGGGTCTGCTTTCTCTCCTAGGTTTGACGCCGGTCTATCACATCTCTGTCTACTGTTAGGCAAGTTACAAGTGGGCTTTTTCTCACTCCCCCATTTTTTCATATTTTCTAGTCTTTTATGGCTGATCTTTTTATAAGGGAGCTTGTGATTCCCTTTCCTTGCACTGACTGCAGGTCTGACTGCAAGGATGGGCATAAAAAAGAGCAGTACTATTGAGAATATCCACAGCTGTAATCATAATATTACCTTGGGTCTTTATTGCAGGATTATACAAATGACTTCTCTCTCTGCCACATGTTTTTCTTCATTTGTGAGAGTGGAGTTTAGTCGGTTTAGTCTGCTTATATCCTTTCATACTCTGGGAAAGACTACCCTGTAATTTACAGTGAGCTGTGTTTAGCTTTGCCCGAGAGTTTGTTTGTCCTTACAGCATTAAAATAGTTTGCTTGAGGTTATGTTTCCTTTTAGGAGAGTTTCTACTAAACCTTTAATTGGAATTAAAAGCAGACCAGGAGATATCTTGCACTTCAATGTGTTTATTTCAGGGTATGCTTGCAATTGCTAGTACTGATATGTTTAAACTACTGCCAAATGAACACTGAAATGCTGTACTAGAAAGAAAAATGTTGATTACTTACCATAAGAGGAAACAAGGCAACAAAGTGCCAGTCATGTATCTAGCCAGAATAAATAAATAAATAAGCCTAATTTTAAATTCTACCCCCACCCCAAAAACTCACCCACACGAAGGCATCCTGGGAAACAAGTGTCCTCTATATATAAAAAAGGAAAAAAACACAACCACTTTTATTTGAAAAAAAATCAGAAAATATTTTGGTGAATACCTTGAGGTTTTCATATAGCAATTTTTAGTATTTGCTTTTATAGTAGTCTAATCTAAAATGAAATATGTTTTGCTTGCCATGCTGTGGGACTTAACACCGTTTTCCTTTTCCCACAAGTAAGCAACTAGGACTCACTGAGAACCATTTTATAGCTATAGCATTTTTAGAGCTGTGTGGAGGACTTAACTATAGTAACTCACTCCTAGAAGAGGGCCTTCTGACTACTTGTGAATAGCCAGAAAGCTGAAGAAGTTGAAAAAACAAAGTATATTTTTTTAACCTCTTCCATTTTCTTAGACTTCTGTTGAATATGTTGCTTGGATGCACCAGGAAATCTAGGTAAGTACTATGCGAGGTCAGGGTAAAATGTAGCTAACTGGAGACTAGATTTGCAAGCAGCTCTCAGGTGTTGTAGTAAGTAGTTTCAGAGTATGAATAATGCTAGTGCACTCACTGCTCCAGAGTTGGCCTGGGCTCTTCCCAAGGGACAAGCAGTCACCCAACATGAAACCCATGAAGGTCAGCACACTGTATTTGTGAGTCTTTAGGGAAAAGAGCTGAGGAACATTACTTCCCAGCAGATAACTAATGCTAGAAACAATGTCTTCCATCTGAAACTCCTTATCTGAAGGCATCTAAACCAGCCACTTTCTTTTGCCTTGTCTTTCTTTCTCTGTTTTTCAAATTTTGCCCCACTGCCAAGACGTGACAGCCAGTTGTAGGCTGCTTATGTGAGAGACTTCAGTTCAAATCCTGTTGCTGGCTGATTCGTATGAATAACCTGACCTCCCATTTTCCATGCCCTGGTTTGGCACGCTGGCCATGGCTGGTGGATTCCTCTGAACTGCACCATTTTGCATAGCAAGCATGTTCTCTTTTGAGTGGGACTGTAATGCCAGTGCTTGTCATCTCAGCCCATGATTATAACTATTCAGACCTTGATCAAGGTCTCAGCTGTGAAGCAATGTGTCTTTGTAGCCGAGTGCCGGTGGGGTGCCCAGAGATGTTTGGGTTTGTGTGTCTGCATTGAGGTGGTGAGAGGTAGATGCGGATGCAAAGCGACAGTGGTAGCTTGTGATCTGTTCCCTGCCTGTTGTAGGGAGGCAATAGTATTCCTGTACCTCAGAGAGAGAGATTCATGCCCTGTAATGGGCACTTCAGGGGAAGTACCCATCTTCTCTTTATTTGTGCAGAGCTCCCACAAAACTGTACATGTTTTTACCTAAATAATAGTAAAATACCTCCTCTCAGCAGCTGATCTTCAAGCACCACTAGGAAACACTGCTGGCCCTATTTCAGAGATGGTGAAAGTGAAGTCTGAGGAGGTAAAGAACTTTGTGTGAGGTGATCCAGTCAGCTCCTGCCTGAGTTAGCTGTGAAAAAAGCTTAGATTTCTTGAGCTGCATCCTACCACTGGACTGTGTAAAAGGTGAATTAACACGGCAGGATTTAGCCTGTCACGAAAGACTTGATCTCACAAACTATCCCCCGGTATCAGACAGTGAGACCAGAGCTGGTTCTGATGATGTTCTTGTGATGTTTCTTTCAGTCTTCAAGCTGAGCACTGTGCTGAAGGGAAGCTGCTGAAGACTTCTGTTGTACTTGCACTGCAACGTTAATTCTCCTGTTTCTTGAAAAGAGGCATTGCATGGGAACTATTTGTGCAGCATTTTGAGGTGTGTTGTGCATCACTCACAGTACACTGCTCACAGTTTGGCTTTCTCTGTTCTGCATGGGCAACTCAGGCCTGATTCTTTCCCCACTGCTTTCAAGGCAACTTGAAGTTAAGAAAGTTTTACATCATTAGAAGCAGTATTCCCATATAGACTGGAGGATGAACTATCACACAGCATGGAACTGAGCTGTACTAAGAAAAAAGGATGCAAAAGTACAACTATGAGGATATTAATTCTTGCAGATAAAAATGTGTCAGGCAAAATCCAGGAGAGATTTGAGCAGCGGGGCTACCTATTCCAAAGCACAGTCTGAAACACACTTGCAACAAAGCGTGACCAATTGCACAGAAACTTCTCTACTGAGTGAAGGTGCGTATCAGAGGCCAGATATTCATCAGCAAATTCCTTCCACATGGTGCTGAAGAAGTATTATAGGTCACTGGAGCCATTGCATGTCAGCATACATAGGTGACATATACTGCCATACACTGAGATGCATATATGAAAATACGGAACATGAAAATGAAATATGCGCTTAGCACTACTGACGTGTTTGTGATAATAATTAGTGTTACCAAATAAAGGAAAATATCTTCTGTGCAGTGTCAACTCCGTGACCCAAGGGTTGGGCTCTCAGCCAAGATCCTAAACAAAAGTAATGTGTCAAGATGCACGTACTATTTATTGCAGCCAAAAGCTGCAGCTTTTTTTAAGGACTACGTGCCTGCACAAGCCGTGTGGCATGAGTACAGGTATCTATCATGTCAGTACAATGTGACACGTAAAACTGTGTCCTCTCAAATATCTAAACACACTGGAAGAGCTTACTCTTGAAAATGTGCATATCCTCAAATCTGCAACAGTTATTTGTTCTCCGTCACCGCACGCCTGTTGGACAAAATTCACCAACATTCAGGTAGATATAATGATTTCGGCAACGTGTTTCAATTAAGAACTCATTCTAATATAATGATTTCCAGAGCAGTGAATATTTAGAGTACTCTGTGTAAAGATGTATTGCTTGATGCTTACATGCACTCCTTGACAGTTATCATATTTTCTGTTCTCCCCATGCAGTGGATCAAACTTTTAAAACAGGTCATGCTCTTCCACAGTCAGCCCTCAGACACAACTGAAAAGCACTTCCAAAAGCGCTCACTCAACACCTTACCACTCTCACAGTGGAGCTGATGGCCACATTCCAAAAAACTCCTGACATGCAACTTTTCGAGCCATGCCTAAGATGTGGGAGCAAATGCTAATGTGTATTTGAGAGCTAACCTAATTTGAAAATAGGTTTAGTTGTGGTTTTGAAGCTCTTGTGAACATTTTTACCAGTATCAGTACACCTCAGTGTACTGGTTTCTGAACTACTTCACTGATGACGAGGACTTAATGCCATTGTATGCCTATATTTAGCATTTCAGGATTTTATTGAGACAGGAATTTTAATCACTGTGCTAAAACAAAAGAAAAGCAAGCAGTTCATCTGAAATGATCCACAGGCACAGGAGTGCAATAAGTAGGGTAGTAAACCTAAGCATTGCTGATGAAGTGAAAGCTTTCTGACTTCCTATTTCAGTTTGATAGTCACCTAAAGCTGCAATGTGAGTATTGTTTCCTATCCATGTGACTCCATCTCTTTACTGACAATTATTCTTAGCTGTTCTTTGGCTTCAAACATTCCCTTTTCCTCTATTTGGTAGCAGAAAGCGAATGTAGATATGCATAAGCTCTCTTGATTACTAATCCATACTCAGAAAAAGTAATGCATTTTTAGACGTCTCTAAGAGCTTTGAAATGACTTTTGAAGTCCGAAAAGCAGATTTGTGGTGTGAAAGACTGGTCTGCCAGTGAGCTCATATTCTTACAATACCTTGGTTTGAAAACATAACCGCAAGAGTAAGTAACATTAAAATTGGAGACAAAGTGTTCAATGTAAAGATTTTTCAGATTAACTGGAACAAAATTAGCCATGGGTCAATTTAGAGCATCAAAGGTCTACAGTATATTTTGAATCTCTGAATTTATTTTTAGATCTCTTCTGCATAATAGATATGAAGCAAAGAAGCATATTTCAAAACTGTCTGTTAAGGTCTGGGTCATATGCTTAAAACAATATTATTTCAGTGTTTTAAGTAATATCTGGGAAACCTGATAAATACTTTCTTTGCATATCATCCCTGTAATATATTAAAGTCCATGTGATTTTAGAGGCGGAGAAAAACAAGCTGGTAGTAACAAAGTCCACACCAATATATTTCAAACAGTTTTTACCAGTGTTTTGGAAGGAATTCAAAACCCCCTCTAAGGTACGTGCCTGACCCTGGGGCTGCAAGCAGTGTTCTGGCGGTAGATGTGCACTGAGTCAGGAGGCAGCTCCCAGCTCCCTGCCTTCCCTTGCGAAGGGCGCAGGACACCACCACTACTCCCACAACGTGCAAGTCAGGGTTTCTGTGGCTGGTCATGCCAGCCGGCTGCATCCACACTGCACTAAGCCTCATTCCACTAAACCTCTGCTTCCACCTTTTGCTGATAATTTGCATAGTCACCTCCTCCTGGGCCCACCAAGCACTGATGAGGATGTGCTGTTTAGCTGCAGCGGTGTCGCTGCCCTGTGCTTACCCATCAGCAAGTCAGGAGGCACTTGGGGGGCATTTGGGAGTGGTCATATGGTAGCGGTGTCTCTCTGTTGGACTGTTTCTCTTTTACTAGACCTTTCAGGTGCTCCTGAGAAATTGTTTGGGCAATATATTTTTGTAATTTTTTCCTTAATTCCAGGAAAGGTTAGATAGTGCCTTGTAACGTGAAAGTTTGCTGTCATCTGTGGATGTCAAGTACAATTAGAAGTTTGCAGGAGCAATACAAAAGCTAAGCCATTTGGAGTTCTCTTGAGTACTTGACCTCCTTTTATCTAGGGGCAGTGAGCTTCACAGATTAAAGAAGTGTTTCTAGACTGTCGCTCTTCAGCACCACTGGGTGCCAGCTTCCCTGAAGACAGACCACCAGGACCACCTTTTTCATGGTGTTAAGACCCTTCCTGAGTAAGCATGGTCCAGCTGCAAGGCAGCACCACTGGGCTTGTAGGCCAGTGTATAGTGAGATGAACAGACCAGAAAGAATCAGAAATCTATAACATTCAAGGCATTTGAGGCCACATTTCATTCACCTCTGTATGAATTCTGACTTGGCTACATGAGGAAAGCCTGTGTCATACTCTGGAAGCCTCAAGTTATTCCAGTTACGCCCCATAAAATGCGAGAAATGCAGAAGCAAATCACTAACACCAGTGAAAAGCAACCACCCCCAAAAAATCATTAATCTCCGAGCCCAGTCACCCCTTGTATATCTGAGGCCTCCCCAAAAGCCCAGACTAATAAATGGGCTGATTATACTATGCTTGAAGGTCAAGAATTTGGAGCTATTTCTGGCCACAGGGGAGGAGGAGTGAATTCCAAAACCCAGGAGCCCTTGCTTCGTGCAGCCTCCCGAAAGTCTTGCTTCAGCTGAAGATGCGCCATCCCCAGCTCCCCCCTCGGCTGGTTATTAGCAACTCTGGGACCTCTGTCTTCACAGACTGGCAGCTAGAGTTTTCCTCAGGGTTTCTTTGATTCTGCAGCAGGAGCTGGGTGGTGCTGACATCCAGCTTGTGTTTTGGGCTATGCTTGGGCCAGCCGAGAAACAGGGCTGACACAACTCTTTTGCATTTTCTGTTGTGTCTAACAGAGTGTTTACTCCTTGCTGTAAACCTTTAGGGTAAGGGAGGTTGGTTAAAGGAAGAGGTGAACGAGTTCGAACAAATCCAGGCATCTGATATTTTCCACCTGGGAGTTATTCATGAATAATCGTCATATTCCAGTAATATCAAAATTGCAAATCAGTTGAGTGAAAAGATTCTGTGGGATTTTTTTATTATTATTACTTTGTTTTTTTCTGAATTACCAGTCTGAATTCATGTTTAAGTGCTGTGTGTAGGCTAGACATACTACGCTTACAAAGGGTGGTATGTTCAAGGCACAGTGGATCTGCTATTTTATTCTGCAAGGGAATACTGTACATCTTAGCTCTACCCAAAAGCAATTCTAGAGATTTGTCCTGTTCGTTCTTAACAGCCTAAACTTGCCCTCAGAAATCCTAGGAAGCTGCTTTAACCCAAGAGTTGAGCATGATGGGCTAAAGCATGGAATGGCTCCTTTTGAGATACATTCAAGCACTTGGCAACTTGAGGTGTCAATAGCAGGTGCTGGATTTGCTATAAGTGGACAATTTATAAACAGAGCTGACAACTGGGAAAACAGAGCAGTGGGAGTGCAGCATTCCTGAGCCTGTAGTGCTTTGCCCATCGGATGCACCCTGCTGCATGGTTCGGGAGAGCGACTCTGCTCAAAGGGGGTCAGCTGGTTTATGAGCAAAGCAGCGCTACCTCGGAGCCTCCAGCAGTACTGCTAGTTATTTTCAACAGACCAGTGCAAATCGTTTTTTTTACTTTTGTCCTTCCTTAATCAACAGTATATATTGATTAGTTCTTGCATTGACTTGTCTTTACTGTCTGCATTTTGCAAAGAGAGAAACCCCCAAATGGTTTTACTTAGGCATGCTTTTAAATGCTATTTAAGGTTTTGCTATTTTCTGCATAAGCAGCTTGGCTCACCATGTTTCCACCTCACATGTCTTTTTGGAACTAATTAATTGTCTTCACTGAACATTCCTCAAATTAGATGCAAGTCTTAAGTGATTTAAAAATATAGAGCATCCTTCAAAGAGGCAGCACTTTTAGGCCTTATTGTAGCAGATCTAGCAGTAAGGGAGGCACTGATGCTGCACGGCGACCAGCTGGGAGGCTGACCCCTCATTCCATTAAACTTCACACTTCATGGATTACATAATCTGTCCTTTCATTTTGCTTTCCAAGGCCAAGCAGGTCCAGCAGGAACAGAAGCGTCTCACCACTCCTACCACAGGTTTTGATTTGTTTTCTTCAATCTAAAACAAGCCAAGGAACAGAAGGGAAAAGGAAAAATACTCCTAACACTTTTTTTCCCCCCATCTTGCTTTGAGCAAGAATCCAGTTCCTCTGGAGAAGGAGCTCTGGGGTTTCAGACCCTCAGCCCCTTCCCTTAAAGCACAGGCAGTGTTGCACATGCTCTTACTTCTCATGGTGCGGTTGCAAACTCACAGTTTCATTACTTTGGTTACAGGTACCTCTGCTTCTTCTTTGCAAGCAGCTCTTCTCCATTCTGCTCTTTACTTCCACATTCTTCAAGAGGTCAGATACACATAGAGATATGAATCTTTTTTTTTTTTTCCCCCAATTGTGCCTTATAATGCTGCAACAAAGGGGCTGCATGTGTTAATCTTAACACTTCTTTTCATATTTTTCCTTCCTTAGCCAGAAATGGGAGGCAAAACCTATCTCTGATCCCTACTGACACCAGTATAGTAACTCACTTGCTCATCAAGGCACTCTTTTAGGGTATTTGAGATAGGTCGAATCCTTGCTCCATCTGATTGATACCATGAATTTGTTTAGGAGACACTTTCTCCTGCTGCCGTTGATTTGCACTGTGTAAGTAATTAAATATTCATTGAGCTATAAAGATGAGTTTTGCCCTGGGCAGTAAATCACCCACAGCAGGAGGCCTTTCCCTTTCCAGGTGAAGTGAAGCTCTGAACATTAGCCTTTCCACGATTCTGCAGCAGGGCTTGTATGTGCACTCTCTCTGCCATTCTTCTTCTGAAGACACTCATTCCAGGAGCCAAGGATCATTGATGCTGCATCAGAACTGCTGCTATTTTTGATTTCAGCAAAGGCACATTTTCATCAAGTAACTGTTTCAATACAAGACTGCTAAGCGGTTGTAGATGTGCTAGCCAGGACACTGATGAGCTCTGACAGGCGCTGTTTCAAGAGGAGTGATGGCAGGTTTTAATGACAGAAATTTGGATGGCTAGTACTCATAGCGATACTTTGCTATTTATAGCCCTAAATCATTAAGGTTTTTAAACATAGGAATAGACCTATGATTGAGTGGGATCATTTACTTGGCCTCATTTCTGAAGACCTCCAAGCACTTTGATAGATCAAGGCTGTGGAGAGCAGACCACGAGAATTTCATCTGCAAGCTCACAGAGGTGAACCCTGTGAGATATAGATATATTTGAACTCTCAAGTACCCATGGATGTTATACTGCAGTGTATAACAAGTTACAGTCTGAACACACCTGCTGCAGTGTAGCAGTGATGTTAAGCATATGCTTAATTTTAAACATTTGGATAATATCTGCAAACAGCAATTGCTCTTTCTGTACTTTTGTGACTTTTTCTCAGATGGGTGCTAGAGGTACCAGGAAATAATTTTGAAATGTGCTTAAATTCAGTCTCTTACTGTAAAGTTCTTGAGCATGTGCTAGACTTTAAACATATGCCTAATAGCTTTTCCAGGCAGGATATTTTCCAGAAATGATAAAATTCCACTAACCAAGGAAAATGACAGCCCGTGTCTCAGAGATCAGTGAACTCTTGTTGACTTTTTGGTGGTCTCATGCTGTCAGTGTTTCAGTGTCCTTGGAATTTTAAGAATGCCTCAAAACACGTTATATCCAACCCAGGGAATTCTGCATCTCATATTATCAGATAAAGAAAAATTGCTTGTAAAATTACAAGTTAATGTTTGTTTAGAAAAAAGTGATCAGCACACATGATTCTGTCATTTTATGCATAAACAAATAGGTATGTATTTTGTATGTTTTGCATATATAAATATATAGCAAAAGAGTACATTTTCAAGGAACTATTCGTGAAAAACAGCAACCTATAATCAGAACAGAAATTTACATTGATTAAGAAACAGCTTTACCAAAGTAAAGTGCAAGACCAAAAAAAAACCCAAACCCCAAAATAGAAGAAACAGGGAAAATTTGATACCAATGTCTATAAAGAGGAAGCCAGATGCTGTAGAAGACTAATGAAGGAAAGAAATATAATGAGAGAGAATATAATGCAGGTAGCAGCAGATATTCAGGAACAAAAGTAACTCATAAAATTGTGGATTGAAATAGAGGAACTGTCAATAACAATGATGGAATGTCACAGCTGGTCAGTACATATTTTTTTTAAAGAATTATTCATAACAATGAAACACTTCATTGCAAAGATATTAAAGGATAATACAACACTGAAGCTGAAGTGCTTCCCCCAGTGCTTTCCGTGCATTGAAATGGTCTCTGAGCTTTCCGTGTTCTTTTTTTAGCCTATATCTTTTTTATTTTTCAAGACTTCTAAATTATGTAGGAAAGAAATCTCCATAAAATCTTGCAAGTGAACCCATTTAGGAAAGAAGCAGCTGCATGTGACAGTAATGGTAAGTGACTCTGCCGTGAAGGAAGCCAAGCAACCTTAAAATGAGCATAGCTAGGTCACAAATTCAATTCAGTCAAGAAAATGCGTTGTCTTTTTCTCAAGTGAAGATAACAACCAATGGCAATGAGAAACTATGAGAAGTTAAGGCAATGATAGTTTTTATGTGTTTGGGGTTTTTTTTAAGATTCATAACCAGCAAAAAACAACATCAGTTGTTGCAGGTCAGAAAATGTCCCAACTGAAGCAACAAACTAATAACTATCCCACAGCAACATTGAGCTTTGGAGGCACAGAAAGGGTAATAGGATCCCTAAGGCAGTTTCTGCTAGAACATGAAGTACTGGGTTACATTAAGCACCAGGTTTTAGCCAGTACACTACCTCTCTCAGCATTTTGATATGCATATGAGAAGAATTGCTCTGAATGGCATTCTGAATATTAGGAGCAACTCTGATCTTACCAGCTTAACTGAATCTGTATCTACATTAACTCAATTTGTAACCTCAGGATTGAGAATGAAATACCTTTGTATCTTTCTTCTAAGATGACAGTTTTTCAGCTGTTCAAGTTCTTTGCAGACCTGTTGATTTGTTCAGGTAGACAAGGAAAAGAAATACCAAAGGCTACAATTAGCCCACAGGTCAACAAATAGCTTGGAGAGTTATCTCAGTGAGGAACATTATTGAACAGGAGTCCTCCTGGGCTCACCAGGGCTAAGGGCAAGAACATGGGTTCTGGTAGGCAAGGGATGTTCAATTCCAACATACTCCTTCACCTTTCCCACAGTGCATAAGAAATAAGATCAGAAGAGTGTACACTGTATGAGACCTCAAGGCAAGCGCTGGGCAATGTCACGCTTCAGGGCACTTCTCCAGCAGCTGAGCGTGTCAAACAGCCAATCCTTTTTTCATTAACTCATCCACTGCAAGAACATCAGTCTTTTCGGTGTCTAGTGTTCCTCAGCAGAGCATCTAAGAAGAAAGTCATCCCTAGTCCAAGATCTTCCACTAGTATATCTGACCCTAGGACATCTTTGGCTAAATATTCCTAGTGTGCTTATTTGTTGATGAGAACCATTTAATCCTTTACAGCTATATGCATGCTAACTTCTCCTTCTATCCCCTCTAGTTAGTCTGGCAATTCTTCTCCTTGACTTAGGAGTATCTTTAACCAGACAAATGCAAGGTAGTCTAGACAACATCGTTAAGGCCCTGTGTGACCCTTTTCATTATGCCTTTGTAGTCCTTTCATGGACATATGACAATTTCCTCCCTAGCATCCGTCACACCTCCTTGCATAGGAGTCAGAGGACTGGGCCAGCAACTGCCCAGCATCCTCTGTGCTCTCTCAGTGATAACTGAGCTTGCGGATCTGTGCTTGCAGATGCCTGCTGAAGGGACCTCCCTGATTCAGTTGGTCAATGTGCAGAACTGGGGATGCTTAAGCAGGGACTCACTCTCCTATTTCTGTATGTCAGATTCCTGCTCCTAGCCTGTTGCCATCTTCATTAAGCCTTGCACATGAGAAGCCAGTAGAAACAGCATGCCTGATGTCTCATTTATGTTGCTTCACTGACACACTCTCCCCTGGCTAGGAAGGCCCAGGTACTCTGTGCACAAAGCAAGCCCAACTGGCTCCAAATCAACAGCTAGAAGTCACAAGATTTGTTGGCTCCGCAGATGGGACTGTTTGAGCGTGCCCAATCCCTATCATCTGGTTGCAGGAGGAGTGGATGGGACAGCTCGAAGCATGTCTCGGTTACAGCGTTCCTACCCTGGGAAGGAAAGCGGGATCCATGTCTTAGAAAGACCCTGAAAGAAGCTGATATAAAAGCTGAAGCAGAGTTGATTAACTACTGGTGCTGTAGCCCAGACTTTGCCAAGGTGAATTTGTATAGCTGCCTGGTTGGTGACAGTTGTACGTGAGGGCTGCTGTTTTTAAAAGTCTCTTTGGAAATACTAATATATTTGTGAGCAGACATTTCCTATCACAGGTCTGAACAAGCCCAAGGAATATAAACACCTAACATTTTGAAAGCACCATGCATCGTGTCAGAAATAAAGCTGGCCATGGTTTCAGAGAGCGGGTGCTGTGCCCGTCCCTTGTTTGGTATATCTTGTCCCCCTGCTTCTCAAACCGCCGCGTACACCATTTCTCTCTATGGGTTTGAGGAAGTGCTGTGTTTACTGGCAGGGCTCTGACTGTGTGCACTGAACTTTGCTTAAAATCCAACCCTGCACATGCAAATGAGACACGGTCATTGGGCTCTTGGCGATACGCCACCGAGGTCCTCTGGCTGTGCAGCTGATGCCCCTGCATCCTAAACCATGCTGCATCCTACTGGGCCACCAGGACTTGAAGGACAGGCTTTGTTTTAGGGTTTTGCCTTGTGAATAGTAATTTGTTCTGTGGTGACTTCCCAGCTGTTTTCCAACAGGCTGGCATGTGACAACACGGTGACTCCAGTCAGTCTGAGGCCTCCGAAACCTCCAGCCGTGACAAGGGAATATTTATATCTCACACATACAACAGGCCAACATTTTCTAAGTTATCTTGGCTCTTTTTCCCACTCAGAAGTGCTCTGTATCCACTGGCTCTTTACAGGGGGGAGGGCAGTAGGAACCAACACAGAATTAGTCGGATGTCCTCTCGTGTCCAGCATCCTGTCTCTGAGAGAGGCTAGGGGTAAGTACTGCAGAGGAAGGAGCAAGAAACCTTGCAAATGAAAAATATGTCTACAGACTAACCACCCCTTGTATTCTTAGCTGATGATTTGTATGATGAAGCTCAGTATTTTGCCTCTCTTCATGTATTTTTCCCTAGATAAATAAGAAACACTTAAGTCCTGCTAGCTCTTGACTGCAATACTATCTTCCAGCTGTGAGTTTCACAGGATAACACTAAGGAAAAAGACAATTTCCCCTTCCTACATTTAAAATTGGTTGCCCTTCCATTTCTTAGGTATGACTTCCATTATAAGAAATGTCAACAGGCAGCTATTTATATACATTTCCAGTTTCTCACCTTTAAATTAACTGTCTTTCAGATGTCTCACATGCCTTAAATTCCCCCTTCTTCTTGAAGATTTCTTTTGTTTTCAATATGTTGCCTGTTCTTTCTAATATTTGATGAATTAGATATTAATTTAAATGCAGTTTTAATGTACCTATTACTGCATTTTATACATATATATTGCCCCAATGATGACACTGTTTAGCATATATCCAAAATTAAAGGCAATATGAGCCTATCTCAGATCAAGTACTCCTTCCTGCTACCATTTATTAAATGAGTTTTTTCATCCCAAATCTCCTCAATTTCAAAATAGGAGTTAATAAATAAAACATATTTTAATATGATTTTCATGTGCAGCTCCTGAAGTATCATCACAGAAGGAGATCTTTCAGCAAAATTTTCCCAGTGTGTTCAGCTTTTTTTTTTTTTCATTCCCGAAATTCACTACTGAAACTGATCTTAACCGAAGCCTTAGTTCACTGAAGGAAGAATAGGACACTTCTGTACAGACTCACAAGGCAGTTTCTGTGGAGGGAGGAAACACCCTTTCTTCAAGTGATACTATTAAAGCTCATTATACTTTGAGCAGTACAATGGTACTTATTATGAAGAAGTTGAAGCAAATGCTTGAGCTCCTCCTCCTTGGTCTTTCTAGCCAATGTATTATGGACTATTTTAAGAAGGAAGCTGTTACTGAGCCTAAACTACCTCTTCAGCACAGTCAGAAATTACACAGTCTGAATTACATTTGTTGTGTTCCTATGGCCCACTGAGAGTATACCAGTATATCTTTTACAAAGAAGCGTAAAGCGTAAAAGGATGAAGAATAGGATTTTCAGTTTGTGTTTTTAATGTGATACGTGATAAATGGCCTGTTTAAAGACTGTAAGCATTGCACAAGTTCTCAAAATCTTACAACATTAAGCTATATTTCAAGTATATTTCAAGTATAGTTCATTAAAAAAATGAACAATGAGATGAAATATTTTTAAAGCATTGGTGTTATGGGAAGATTTCCCATACTCCACTATTGGAGTCAAATCTTAGCAATTAGTTTTGGTTATCAAATAATTGGCCAAGTTGCCTTCTCTTTGTTTTCAATAACGTTATTGGCACAGCAATGTGCACCAGAGCTGCCAAGGATAATAAGGTATGCTAAATACCTTGGTGCTGAGCACACTTCACAGTAGTAACGGGGTTTCACACAACAGATCCAATTTTTATATAGGCTGTTCCTGAGAAGGAGTTGGAGATCATTACAACTCATTAGAGCTATGTTTGTTATGAGTTTTTGCCTTGACGTTCACACTGATAAATGGAGAAGAACAGATGTAAGGCAGGTCAACCAGAAATGGATTTTTTCATTTTTCCTGAAAAAACAATATCCACAAAATACTTTGTTTCTTTTCACCCAAAATGTTTCATTTTCTTTCAAGATACGTATTTCTCCCTTGATCTTTTCCTTAGTGCTTAGGTCTATTTTTAAAAGGCCTTTACCACATAAAAAGTGGAAAAACAAAGCTTCCAAGAGTTAAAAAAGCAGCGCTTGACTTTTTCAGAATGAAGCATGGCAACTCAAAATCTTCAAAACACTTTAACTTTTCATATAATTGCCTTCTGTTTTCTAAATTAAGGTGACTGGTGAATCCAGCCAAAATTTGTGAATTGTTTCTTCCTGCTACTACAACTTTCAGTGAATTTGCTGTTAACTGGAACAATTTCACCCCTCTCATTCTCTGACACTTGAAGAGATTTTTGAAGCATTTCCTCTTTCACCCAATTGCATGCTTGCATATTCTTTCCCTCCTAGCCTCCTAAGTTCCCAAATTCTTCCTTACGTAGCCTGCAAAATATTCATTTCCTTTTGAGAACATGGAAGCCTTAATCACTGCGGGTTGCGCAATAAAGACCTCCAGGAAAGCCTTAATTCACCAGAAGAACCTGCAGCTCTTAGGCAACATGTTCAGATCTCTCGCCTTGGATTCCAGCGTGCTGGAGTGGCACTGCCTCCCCAAAATGCAGCACAGAGAGTCACATTGCACGCAGCCACCGGTACCTGGGCTGACCTGCGTAAGCACTGATGTGATGTGACCGAATTAGAGTGCGTGGCTGTGGCCAAGGCAAGGGGAACTGGGGCTTGGCAGCACGCGGTACAGAGGACTCGGTGACTGTCAAACACAGATAATCTGATTGTAATGGTGAAATGGCCAGAGGATGCAAGAAAAAAGATTGCTGCCCTTAACCCTCTTGACTGCATTCCATTTTAATGTATAGTGTGACACATCAATACAGCGTAGAGCTAGCTGACAAAGTGGAGTAATTTTTAGAGTAGCTCAAATTGTATGTTTGGTGACTATGTGCTCCAAGGTCTGTCTCAGAGCCGAGGCTGTATTGCTACCTGTATATCCAGATGTATCGTTTGAGGGTCTGTAACTCCTCGGGGAGTAAGGCACTCAGTATGCAAGGGAGT
This sequence comes from Ibidorhyncha struthersii, assembly GCA_013398815.1. Classification (NCBI taxonomy): domain Eukaryota; kingdom Metazoa; phylum Chordata; class Aves; order Charadriiformes; family Charadriidae; genus Ibidorhyncha; species Ibidorhyncha struthersii. The sequence goes on along the minus strand of VZSZ01006509.1, from coordinate 340,625 downwards.
GGAGGAACCCTATTCTAGAAATGCCAGAACACTTTATGGCCTAAGTAACCTAAAGTTTTGTGATTTAGGGGTATAACAAAATGATGACTCGTGAATACTCTTAATGATTCCACATCGCTCACCGGCCACATAGGCACACAGCTCTTGGAAGAATGTCGTTCAAACCTCTCGAAACCCATGGCTCCAGCCCTGCTGAGGCCAGTCCCTGGCAGTGACCTGACGTGGTAGCTGCCAACCATGGGATGAGAGTGCCCACCATCTTTCAAGTTCAGGCCTATGTAGCACTCATCTCCCTGAATCTCTGAAAGGCAAATAGGTGAGCTAATGACAGCAACACATACGCATGCTCCCAGCAATGCAGTCCAAGCAGCATCATGTTTATGAAAGATATTTGTTTAAGAACTGCTGACAATTTTTTTTCCCTAACAACTTCGGTGCTCGGTTTGGCAACCTACCCTCCTTTCAGTTTTGGCCTCAGACTCGGCAGTTTTCCCCTGCTTAACTGCTAAGCCCATGGGGACACGGCAGCCCCCCTTGTGCCGTGCCCGCCAGCAGTGACACCCGCACTGTGGGCAGCCCCACCACCCCAGCTGCCAGCACCAGATCCTTCCTGGGCCCTTATATGGAGATCAGCCCACGCCAACCTTGCGCAATTCGCTTTATCTCAAAACAAGGAATAAATGGTGCTGGCACGGAAAGGTGGCTGCCAGACTTTGAGCTGTGCCTAATGCACACACGCACAAGCGCGTTTTGCCTCTGCACCCGTTGGTGCTGCTTGCTTCTGTGTATGAGGGCACTGGCCTCTCTTCTGCCCCCAAGACCTCCACGTTCAGCCATTCTGCTGTGCTAACCCCTCACTGCTTTTCCCCTTCATCCTCAGCCCCATCCCCTCTTGCTGTCAGTGCTGCTCTGCTGAGTGCCTGGCAGGATTGCTATGAATTTCTCAGGTGCCTCACTCACATTTGTTCCCTCTCCTGTTTCTAGCTCCTCTCTTTACTTCTGCCTCTTCTGCTTTCCACCTTTGGCAGGTTTGGGGTTTTTTTTCCAATTCAAGCATCCTCAAACACCTTTCTTTTCTGTCTGCCTTTTAACTTTATCTCCTGGCCAGGATCTTAAAACACAGACCTGTAATGTTTGGTTTGTGTCTGCCATTTGTCTGAGGACTTCCATTTTTCATTCTGACCTTCAGAGAATGTACTTTTTTTTTTCTCTCTCTCCCTGTCTTTCAGCCACCTGATCAAGTGCATCCTTTAGGGAGGTCTAGGTTGCCCCTCTACCCTTGCTGCAAGCCAGGAGTGGGACTTCATCATTACAAGGCAAAGGGTGGCCTGCTCTAGCTGTGAAACATGCCATTAAATAGTAAAGTAATATTTTCACAAAAAAAAGCTTTTTCATCACAAATGTGGAAGCTTGCTTGGCTCTGGCCTTCTCCTTTCCTCAGTCTTGCATGCCCTGCACCCACAAAAGAAGCCATCTTCAAACCCACTGCCTGTCTAATCACCAATCATTCCTAATCATGAGGAAGTCACTTTCCCTCCTTCTTGTTCCCATCCTCTTGTTCTTTTATCCTTGCACCCCCTCCTTTCCCTTCCCAGCCACTATCACTGTTGTTGCTCCTCAACTGAAATGGCTGAGAGCAGAGCTCACAAGGTTGAATTTCCGTATCTTTGCCCAGACTGACGTTATTCATTAACCTAGGCTGTTGTTGAAGGAGCGCTGGGAAGTTTTCTCTGCCATAACCACTATGCAGAACAGCGTGAAACACAGCAGCACCAAAAGACATTATTATGGACCCCTACCCACCCCTCAGTCTGGACCCTAGAGCAGTTTGTCATTACAGCAGTCTAGTGACCAGCCCATCTCTGCAGGGTTCACAGTGCTTGTGGGCCTTCCCCAGCAAAGATGTGAAGGGCCGGGACTTCCAGAGCAGGCACTCTGTCCTTGGAGCAGACCAGGAAATCAAAACCCTTTCTAGACAGGATCCCATTCCATACTTCTTTTTCCTAAGCTTAAGGAACAGGTGTCTTCTGGAGTCTACAGGACTTGGTGGCTGGCAGCAACTCTGAGAAGAAACACTCTTCATTTGTCCTGTGGGGAACACGCACAGCCCATTTCAGCATATTCCTGTAGCTTTAACCTGTCTGTGTTTTGAAAACAAAACAAAACAAAACAAAATAAAATTTAACAGATAAAATTTCCACCGAGGAGCAGTGGTAGCCTTGGCAGGAGGCAAAGGGAGCTGGGCAGGAAGCTGTGATGACTTGCCTGTCATAACTGCCATCCTCCGTGCACTACAAAAATCAAAATGTGAATGTCCAGTTTCTATCTGAAATCTGACATATTTTTTTTTTCTGTTTATATTTGAGAACGGGTAAACAGGATCTGAAAAGAAATTGTATTTTTCCACACCCCTATAGGGTGCTCCCAGGCAACTGCCCTAACCCACAGCCTGGAGCGAAGCCAGGAGCACCCTAAGGTATGAGTAATGACTCATACAGGACAGGGGGTCTGTACTAATAACAAACAGGGCCAGACACGGACCTGAGCAGCACCTTGCAACTGTCTGTAATGTTGAGCCTTTAGCAGATCCCCAGCAGCGTTTTGGCCCTCGAGGCCCCAGGCTGTGAAGGCTGAGGGGTGGGTGCAGCTCAGGGTTAGCCCACGCCAGCCACCCTCCCAGGGACCAGTTGAACTCAAACGTGGCCACCCGTCTTTGGAGGCCAGCGGGGTGAAGCCCTATGAGTGCTCGCTGTGCCGTGCTAGCTGCCCTGAGGGCTAGAGAAACAATTTTCTCGCTAGAATAAATGTAGCCTCTCGGTTTGTCTTAGGTGTGTTCTGGTATGCATAAAAAATCATGCTCTTCAGGGGATCCAGGCACAGGGGCACTTAATTTCTGAAACCTAAAGAGCCATNCTCAGCAGGTTAGACAGTTCTTTTTTTTTTAAATTGTTTTCTTGCAGATAGGCACCTGAAACCCATGTATGCAGCACTGAAGATCCTCGGTGCTGTTTTGGGTCTGGTTTGGGTATCCTTTAATCTGTTTAACAGATTGATCAGTTCACATTCAGATCTAGCTTGAACTTCTGCCTGCAGTGTGCTTCCCATGCAGTGCTGGCCTGGCATGCTGGCAGCTTGTTTCCCATGGTGGCATAAAACCGGTGCCTGCTTTGTCCCTTGCAAGGCATGAGGGAATCAGTAGAGCGGGTCTGTGCGCTGCAGAAATGAGCAGTAAGTGGGATTTCCCAAAATGTCCATGGCCAGTCTTGCAGCAGCAGGGGGCCTCTGGCCCTGATCCATCCCCTCTCTGCACTTGTGTGGCCACATCTGCAGAAGGATGGAGTGCACTGGGCATCCCCACCTGCAGATTCATAAAGCAGTTGCTGCTGTTATGGTTTACACCACCTTGTCCAGTTGGTGGCTGTGACCAGGTTGGGTTCATCACCCTTCACAAGGGCAGGGCTAAATAAATCTCAGAAATCTTGGGAAATGTTAGCATGACATGCTACTTTACCTGTATGCAGACTCTTTCACCACAGTTGATTCTTGACCTGTTCAGTTGTGATAATTTCTGGAGCCCATTGTAAAATGTCTTATTGATTTGAAGGTTGTCAACATGGACTTCTAACTTCATGGTGTGTGGTTGTCTTAAAGACACTACTATATGCCATGGAGGATTTTGTTCAGATAATTTTTTCCCCCAGTTTTCGTGGGGGAATTTGAAACTGATAGTCATGTCGCAGATACAAGGGATGTCTAAAATCTCATTGAGTGAAACTCAGAGGAACCCCTCATTATCTTAAGCAGAAGTCAGGACAAAAGGGGACCCCTGCCATACACACAAAAATCAGAGGTGGAGAAAAGCCCACATTTTTCCCAAAAGTGTTGATTCTATCCCACTTATGCTAACAGAAGTTTTTCTACTGTCTGAAGGGGGATCGAGATCAGCTCCCAGATGAGAGATACTACTTTTTTTATGTTTAGGTTTCCTAACAGCACTTTTGAAATAACAACATGGCTATGATTTTAAAGTGTACTCTATCTTCGTGTTGAGCAACACGGGTGAAAACCAAACAGGAGACCTTTCTTCACTGATAATGACCTTGCAGGTAAATGCACAGAATACAGACCTTCTCTATATATTTGGGCTGCAGACAATTAGTCGTGGGGGAGAGGAGGAGACACACTGGATTATCCTGGGAAAGCCGAGAGAATTGAAAATGATATTTGTGGACAACACATAAATTAAATATTTAAATAATTTAAATATTTATCTAGTTCAGTTGTGAACCTGTCATGGACAGCATCTCACGCATATGAAAAATTGGTTTGTGGAAGATGCCCTGATATAATCTGACACCATGTCAGAGCGTATCAGTGGTTTAAAGAAATGCTCCTTTTTCAGGGAAGCAAATTATCAGGTTCCTACTCCAGACGCGTATCTATCCTGCTCATGTCAGATAAGTGTCATAAGGTAAGAGTTGCCACTGTTTTTTCCATGGCAACATAGTGATCTTACATTCCCAGATATCCAAATTGGAATGAGATTGCACCGTACAGCATGGGCCAAATTATTCTCTAAATATATCTCATATACCTCTGCCTTCCTCACCTCAAACTGAAAAGTCTGTGCAGGGTTAAAGCAGAGGAGAATTTAGTTTTCTGAGATTTCCTAATTTTACCTTATGTCATCTTTGTGTGCTACCACCTTTTCAAATGTGAGCAGCTAAAAAGGGCAATGGCTCTGGTTTGCCTCCTTAAAGGTTGCTAATTCTCTTATGGGAGAGAGGAAACAGTGCAGTGTGTTAATACAAAGCAACTTAAACCATGCATTTCAGTATGGGCACGTACAACCATTCAGGAGTGTGATGAATGACCTGTGGAAATGTGTTGACCAAGTTCAGCCTTTCATTTGGATATTGGATGATATATCAGGTGCAGTATAAATGTTGTCCCCTTGGAAAAAGGAGTGTTATAACAGTCAAGAGGAAAGAGATTGTCTTTTTTATGGAGGAGGCAAGGGAAGATAAGTAATCCTCTCTAAACAAACCACAACAATTATACAGCAGGTGAAAGACAATGAGCAGAGCTGGTTAAACGAGATCTTCTTTAGTGGCATAATACTATAGAAATAACAGAGTTATATATTATTTAATAAGAGAAGCAGAGTCCTGCACCCCACAGGTCTCTGGAGAGTTGTTGGTAATAAGTACAATATTCTCTCCATAGCGATGTTCTGATTTATTATTAACGGACGATCTCATGAATTAACCATATCTATAAGTGCAGGCAGCAGAACTGCCTTTAGGAAGTTACTTCATTATTCACAGAATTGGAGAACCGTGATGCTGGAAGGAGCCTGGGAGATCATCTGCTCTCTCTCTGCCAAGAATATCTCGACGTTTTCAAAGGGTCAAGTTTCTCCATCAATGGCAAAATAATTGGCTTCCAATGGCTGTGATACACCAGCTGTGATTGATGGCAAAGTGCCTTTATTTTCCTCCACCTTGATTAAACAGCTACAATAACTAAGACATCAGAAAAGGAAGGCAGGTTTGCAAGAAGCAGAAGTAGTAAAACCAAAAGCTTATTATCCCTATCATAAACCATGTCCAGGGCATACTGACCTGTCAGCTCTCATAGGTGCCTCTTAGTGAGTGAAATTAATTGCTCACTACAGGCTTAACAGCCATGTGAGGCTGGCTGAAAGCTAGGAAAATGCACAAAGTGCTCTTTGCAGCTACAGCATTAGAGGAGAAAACATGTTCAAGAGAGGTTTTTGGAGCAACCTAATGGTGGGCTTCACATAGAGCAAAATATTTGCACCTACTGACTGGCACTGCCCTGGTCAGCTGGCTGGCTTGCATGTGGGATGTGCTTGTACCAAAGGCAAATTTTGCACATCCACAACAGCAAACCACTTGGAAACACTGTTTTGCTGTTCCCCTCATCCTTGTAGATCTTTGATCTGCAGCAGCACCTGAGGTGAGGCATCTGCCACAGCAGACGAGGTCTTTGAGAGCAGACTTTGTGTTAGTGTAGGAGACCCTATGGTGCACGGAGACTCAGGCGCCAGCCCATGAGGTTTTCAGCAGTTTCGCCTGACAACTGGGAAAAGCAGCCACTCCTCTGTCCCGAAGCTGTCTTTCTGAGGTGAGTTTCTAGTCTGCCTGCTGCAGAGTGCTCACTTTTTAAGCAGACACAGAGCCAGCTGCAGTTTACCTTGTGGCTAAGAGCAAGCAGCCTGCAGAAACTTAGTTCCATGGGCTGGGATTGATTGCTCCAAGCGTTGGCTTGGGCAACTGCCTGCGAAAGAATAAGCCCATTTGAAAAGACATTATTGACTCAGCTGCAATGTTCAGAAGGTCTTCGGCAGAGACTGGGCGGCATTTAGCCTTAATGTGGTATCCAAAAACAGCTTGCTCTGTTGTTTTCTCTAGGTGTGTCTTTCTCCTTTGTTACCAGGGAAGGACCGGGGGAGCCAAATTTACACTTGTCTAGTGCTAGCAGCTCAGCATGGAAATGTGATGATTGCACTTTGCGTATAATAAGCCGCTCTGTACCTACCACATTAAGGTTGTAACATCAACACTGTTGTTAGTACATTTTTGGAGGATTCTCCAGTGCCTCCACCAGTTGTTAGATCAGTGCAAAACGGAGTCAGATTCTGCCATTTAGGTGTTTTATGCACTTAATATCAAAAGGAGAAAGGCCAGCGGATGGTTTTATCCAGATTTTAGGGCAGTCAGATGCAGCCATAAACCCCGTTAGCACTACAAGGGAGAAAGGACTGTACTGGCAAACTGACTTTCTCTGCACGTGCCTCTCTCACCAGTGGAAGTTCCTCTGTTTGTACAGACACGTAACTCCCACACTTGCAACGATGAATCAGGTTAGTTGGTAGAGCGTGTGCCCCAGTGCCAGCAGTTGTCTCCAGCTCCAACACTGCCATGCTGTATGTCTGTGGCTCTGTCACGCAAAGTGCACCCAGTGGGAACAATAAGGCACCCACAGCTTTTGAAATGGGTGGGAAGTTTACCTTGGGCTCCCATATTTGAAAATGTGAAATTTTGACAATGTACCTGCCACTGCTGAAGATGCCAGGCTTATTGCGCTGTTTGTGCTCACGCAGCATCAGGTAAGCCTGAGTCCCCCTGGAGGGGGTGCAGACGCGGAAGGTGTTTTTCCCACTGCCCAGCCCTGGTACCCAGCCCCTGGGTGAAAGCAGCACCCAACAACCCCTCCACCCTGGGATGCAGAACCAGAAGAGCCTTCCTCCCTCCAGGACCCTGGGCTGTCTGATGCGGTGGCCTCTATAGAAATTAATGATGCTATTATGAAAAGCCTGTTTTGGAATCAATGCGGTCACAGCTCCCAAAGGGATGTCTTGCAAGGCAGTTGTGCCAGGCTAAGCCCGTAAGGCAAGTGTGTCGGCAGGGGAGAGGCTGCTGCCCTGCAACTGAGGAATGAGCTACAAGGTTTTGCTATAAGGGAGGGCCAGGGGGAGACTGGAACCCAGTCACCTAAATGCTCCAGGAGAGGTTCAAAGAGGTTAAGGACACAGCCAGCCCTGAACTGGGGCCAGTCTGAATCCAGGGGCATGTTATATTTAAAATTCATTGGAACACACTCACATTCATGAAAATGAACATAAAAATTCAGTGGCTGTGGAAGTACTGGCTGCCACAGTACGAGAGTTTTGTGACTAAGTATACAAACAGTAATGGATTACTTCAACGCTGTTTATTTCTGCCTTTCCTTAATGTTTACAATACGATGAAAATATAACAAAAATAGTCCTTGTTTTCAACATGGTTATAGGCTTTCACTTAAAGAACTATTTTTCTGTTTTCTCTGTCTCATGCCAATATAACTGTCTTCCTCATGATGAGCAAAGTAAGGACATACGATGTGCATTATGTTTGATTCATAATTAGCCAAAAAAGTTGTACTGAGAAAGGTGCCATCAATAATTTGATGTTCTCTTTATGCCTACAGTGGTCTGTACTTGCATACTCCCTGTGTTCAGTATTTTCAGTTATAATTTTGATGAGGGAATGAAGGGTGCACCTACAAAACTAGGTGAAAAATATTTCCTGGATTTTGGAGGACAGGGTAAGAAAAAAGGAAGGCCTTTCTAGGCTGAGGAAAAGGACTAAGAGTGAGCAAATGACACTTAATAAGGACAGATGTGATATGCTACAGTTAGGAAGAAAGGGTCAGTGTAAAATGCAAAATGTGTAGGCAGTGGTCCTACTACAGGACGTCAGGGTTGTAGTGGAGCCAACAGTGCGAGGCTGTTGCAAAAATGGCAAATGTTATGCCCTTTGCTATTAGCAGGACCATCATGTGAAAATCATGGGAGGTAACATGTATTTTCTTGAGTAAGGCCTCTCAACTGGAGTGAATTTTCTGCATTTGGACTTGGCACTTAAAATTGTAAACAAAAAGAGGAAGTCCAAAGAAGCTCAGAGATAATGAGAGAAAATGCAGCTTGTGAGGAGCTGGGTTTATTCTGACTCAAAAAAAGAGGACTGAAAAGGGACATACTAGCTATATCTGGAACAAAAGACAAGAATGAATTGCTTGCCAAATTCAGTAAGAGTGGGATAAGATGTAATTAAGTTAATTAAAGGTCAGCACAGATAGATAGGAGGAAAACTTTTCTAACTGCAGATGTAGGTAGTGTCTGAATAGATTGCTTAGGATCATAGTGGCAACTATGTCTTCCATATCCCAGTGTCCCTGTCCCTGTACAAATACTGTCTGGGATGCTGTGATTATGCTTGATATGGCTTTGTAGCATGGGGATGTAACTGGAGTCCTTTCCAGCTCCTTTTTTCTAAGATTTTATGTCAATCGAACTGTTACTGGGCAAAATGTCCTCTGCTGTGTAATCCAGAACACTTCATCTACTAAAAATTTTATTTAGAAAGTTTCCTTCCTGCACATATTGCAACCATTTTTTTTAGTAATAACAATGATAATCTATAGGATGAAGATAACACCGTTTACTCATCGGTCTCCAAAGTCCTTACAAAGCTGAAGTTATTATTGGCCTTATTCATAAAGCAGGAGACAGGAAAGCACAGGAAGGTTATGGGAGTGCTGAGTGTTCATAAAGTATACTGGTAGCAAAAATGGGCACATAACCGAGGAGACATGTCTCCCAGGCCTTTCTCTAGCTGCCAGACCACATTATTTATCCAACAAATTGTGCTGATGAAGGAGGAGTACCCAATTCGCAGCTCTAATACGGCTTGTTTTTTCTCGTAACATGAAGAAACCGTAATTCTCTGAATGCAGAGGAAGACCTGGTTGGTCCAAAGTAAAATCCATTCCGCCAATCTCTCGCAGAAGGCAGGTTAACACAACCTGAGAACTGGGGCCACGATGTTAAAACATAATTACCTATTTTTTCCTCTGGTGAAAAACATGTTGTTCTGATTGTGAAACTGTCTATGATTTGATTTAGTAAAGTAAGAATACTTGATGTCAACAGAAACTAATATTGTCTAATTAATTAAACCACCTCATGATGCAATATGTAATATAATATGTTTTCTCACAGTATTATGTTTTCACAGAGCTGTCACTCACTGTAAAGTTTACTATCTTTCTTTTCTTTTCAGTACAAAAGCTAACTGTAAAACTTGAAACCTTTCTGGGAAATTGCTTGGATACACAAAGAACATATGAGTCTGTTTTTCAGTTTTCAGTGCTCTCTGGGTTTCATATAAAGAGGTTTTTGTCAGCTCCCCTCAGTAAGATGTGCAGAACCAGGTCCTCCAGGGTTGTGGTTTATTCTGCAGCTTTCTCACAACCTTTATAATTGCAGATGTACATTAAGATAAAGTGTCAGTTCTTTTGCAAGAGTCTACAATTTGTAGATTCCCGTGTTGCTCAGTCTGCTGTTTTATAAAGAATGCTGTCTGTTCAAGAGCAAACCAGGTGAATGCCATGAAAATGCTGCCTTTTCCACATGTTCTTGCTATCTGTGTCTTTTAGAGAGTGCTGTGTAAACAGCTGTTGCACTTTACAAATGAATAAGGAGGAATTAGCTTGGCTACCTGGATTAATTATTGTTGGTTTATTGTGACTATCAGTGTTTATATCGCAAAAACATCTGAAAGTCGTATCAAGAGATGAATGCTTCATCATGTTGGATACTCTTCTTATATCCAAAAGCTTAGTTTGTGCTCCAGTGATCTTACTATGCCATTTTTCCTTCCTTCAATCTTCTTCTCCTTCTTCCGTTCTTTTTTTATCAATTGCAAGCAGCGTGTTCCTGACAAAATTAAAAAATAGCCAAACACTACAGTCCTGACAAATTAATTGCAGAGACTTCAAAGAAGAATTTCTTCAGTCTTGCAGCTGTGACTAGATGCCCAACGCTTCAGGAAAAATGTCTGTAAGAGAAGATGGTAATCCAGTACGCTATTGAGCAACCTGGTAGTACCTGCCTGCACCTGGGACCCTGCCTTCCCAGAAGTGTCGGAGCAGACAGCAACAACTAAACTCGAATGCCTTATTCAGGATAAACAGGCCCTGGAATAGGCACACAGCTGTGTTCACACCTCTTACTGGTGTCAACCACCTAATAGCAAGATTAGCATAAACAAGGATCAGTATAAAATGGAGGGAAAGAGAAGCGGAAGTATCAGCATGAGTACTTAGACTGATTCGACAACTTTTAGTGTGTTTATGGCAGCAGGATGGCCTGTACGCGTACTGGGTTGTGCAGGGCTGGCATGTGTCTTTGACAGCCATGACGTGCCCACAGCAGAAGAGCTCCAGTGCTGGGCATAAATATAAGAAACAAGTGACGCATATGTGTACTGTTTAACTGTGGTCAAATAATATGCATAATTTGTCACTCAAATTGTTTGAGTAGTAATTTTTCATGTTATAGATCCAGCTCTATAAATTAGTCAAAGAGCATTTGTTTAATAATTTAAATCCCTCAGTGTTTCAGGGAATTGCTGGTTAAATTATTGATGCTTATGTCTACATTACTCATTTGGCCTTATTAAAGCACCTGAAGTGTTGATCTGACGAACTTTGCTCCCACTGGTATTGTAGCAGTGTACTATACCTGCTACAGTCCCGTTTGATGCACCTTTCTGGTGGTACTGGATTCACAACACACCCGCTGGTGGCCCTGTCACCAAGTGCACTGACTTCTTACACCTCCCCTTCCCTGGTTTGTAGTTAGTGCCTTATGAGCAACACTGTTGTTTTCCATAGTCATTTATGAAATTTTACACGGGACCTAAGTATTAGCAAGAACTAAATGTGATACAAGTGTGAAGTCACCCCTGGTTTACATGGAGCCTGATCACGAGACAGTCTAATTTCAGGCCAATTTAAAGTGTGAAACTGCCTGCCACTG
>VZSZ01006509.1:305237-327306 GCA_013398815.1 Ibidorhyncha struthersii | reverse complement strand
TCGGGGCTTGTTTGGTTTGGTTTTGCTAAGCACTGCTGCTTTCGGTTCCTCTACAATAGCAGAGCTTGTGTACAGAAAGGTCAACCTCAGGTCAAGCCAGGATCTTTTATCTTTTTTTTTTTTTTTTCAAACCTGGTATGCAGACAAGCCTTATCCTGTAGAGATAAAGCGAATTTAGGCATTTTGAAAAAGATGCTGGAAAATGTTAGAAATAATTGCTGGACCATAGCTTTTGGATGCCTTCTTTTTCTGTGAGCATCATCAATGTGAATGCAGACTAAATGCCCAGCATCCCTGAAAAGAACACAATAACACACCACATCTGGATCAGAGTGGGTTTATAAAAAGCATTATTAAAATGAGCTGACAGGATTAACCACTGCAACTGAAGAAAATAAAATCCACATTTTCCCACTGAATGTGAGCTGCACTTTTACCATATAGGGCAGTATGAGTCTCTCTTTTCAGTTGCTAGCAAGAATCGATCCAAACATTATTTCCTGATTTTAACTTCAAGGCTAATCAGCGTGATCATCTCCTGTGACAACCCAGAGAACTCTGCGGTGGTGATGGCTGTTGTTTTGCTGAACACTTCCCTGAGAAATAGATTTTGGCCAGAGGCAATGTCATGTGTTGTCCCCCCTCCTGTGTCTCGTTGTTGTTTATCTAAAGTCTGTGCCCAAGGGCAACTTCTTTCTCCCTGGGCATCTGGGTATTTCTGTGTGTCTTTTATGCTGGGCAAAAGGTATTAAACAATTCTGACTTTGCTGCTGCTATGCTCTGATTAGGCAGCTAAAAAGGGGGGTAGCAATGGCACAGAGGATTTATTTCAGCTGCCTGCGTGCTCTCTGGGGAGCTGTCTTGGTCAGTCTGCTCAAGCGTGTTAGGGAAATCTCTGTAGACTCAATCCCACTGTGATGGGCACCATGAAAGCACACAACCAGAAAGGGTGCTTGTCCTGAGGATCTTTGGTTCTACAGAGGAAAAACAGACAGGAGCTGAAGCATGCTCAGATAGGTGCTGATTTAAGTCAATTTACCTCAAAGGGTGAGTCTCAGAAAGGCAGTCCCAGATGGCACTGGGTTTGCCAGGCCATGTTGGGTTGCCGTAAGGCCACTGCCATTGCAGGGTGGGGTTAAGACAGAGACCCTGAGTACAGAAACACTGCTTCCAGCAGGCCACACAGTTTGATGTCCAACTTACTATGCCCAAGCTTATAGTTTGAGAGAAGGTTCTCCATAAGCAAGGAACATACTTAAAAGTTGAGTTGTGACACTAGCCCAAGCCCACGAGCCCCTCTCCAGGCCATCCCTGGCCACCTGGTCCCACTGGCCCAGTGATGCCTCCATCTCCTGATGGGGTTTGCTGCAGGAGGGGGAAATATTGCAGGAAGCCCCACCAGCAGTGCATCTTGTGGACAGCAAAGCAACCATGCTGCAGCCCAGGTCCACCATGGCAAACCAAAGAGACACTCTCTCAGCTGCAGGAGGGGTCATTGTAGTACTCCAGGAAAGGAGCCACCAGAGAACATGCAGCAGAAAAAAGGTAAATTATTTCACTGATACACCACCATGCTTTATTTTTCTCAGTTATTATGGGTTTTAAAAATGCCCTGGCTTGCTGAGGTTAAATTTTTGTGGACGATATCTTTTGTTGTGAGAACTGGAAGCAGCCTGCACTGGCATCCAGTGAAATGATGGTAATCTGTTGTGGACTTCCATGGGAGCGGGGCTGAACCTTATGGCCACAGCCCATCCGTGCATTTTGTCTTCACTTGCCCAAACCTGGGGGTAGTATGATGAGTTCTGAGGCTGACTGTTGACTGCAAAGGCATTTTGAGGGCCATGAAGGACCCAGGATATGAGGCCCTGCAGCTGCAATAGCAGATGACCAAGTATAGAGACATGTGCATGGCTAAAGGAGGTGAGAGAGCAAAGGGGACTCTACAAGCATGATGCCAACAATTTGAGTGAAGGTGGAGACAGAGGGAAGGTGGCTTCCTGGCCATGATGACTGAGTAACTCTTCAGCTGGACTCATGGGGGACAGGGCACCCACGGCTAACCTTCTTTTGAAGACAGCAGTGAAGCATCCCCTTCTGCCCAGGCAAAATTGCAACTCTCGTGTCAGATCGGACTTATCTGCTGGGGACAGTCAACGGGATAACGTTGGAGGAAGGAGGTAAGGGCTGATTGCTTATGTGATACAGTCACCACAGCTGTGCAGTCTCTCTGGCCATCCCCACTACAGTAGGCAAGTTCTGAGTCGTGGGCAAGTCCAGCTGATCCCAGGGAGAGTCTGGCAGGCCCTGGCATTTAGCCACAAGTTAGACAAGGCAGCTGCCTGCACCACCAGGCAGGACAGGGCACCTTTGTTCCTTACCTATGACCACCTCAGCTTCACAATGTGGAGGGTTTTCTGGGGAAGGGCAGGATGCTACACATTTCCCCCCACACACCCTGCTTTGCTCTCCCCTGATCCTGTGCCGTGTTTCACTGGGGCATTATTTTGCTCCTGCAATAAGCATGAGCACATCCATGGAAGTGCAGTGAGTCAAATCCACTATCCATCTTCTTTTGTCATTACCTTGATTTTCTGGATCTCCAGCATGTCTGAGCACCTGCTTACACAGTGCTAGAATTTGGCATGGGAGTGTAAAATGATGGATCGCTTCTGTATCTCTGGGCTTCTTTACAAAATGCAGGGAATCTGTGCAAAATGAGATCATTCAGCCAGAGACAGTGTGAGCAACAGCTGAAGTAAAGGATATACACCTGCACCGGGCAGTTCAGCAGCAAATAATGAATAATTACCTCTCTGCCTGCTGATCATCTGCCGCTGGCGTGATGCCCAAGAGGGACAAGAGGAATATCTCCTTCTGCAGGTTGCTGGTAGCCTCTGCAGGCTGCAGATAAGGTAAGACACAAAGAAAAATGTTGCTGTCCTTGACATCAGAATGGTTTCTGTTGGATCAGCCCTCTTTGTAAAAGCACCATGATGCCTTTGATTTGCTAAATTGCAGGGACCAACAAACCTGTATAGTAGGTTTGCAATGTAAAACATTGAAAAGAAAATATTCTATGAGCCAAAAGTCTAGTTGTCCCTGGTGTTACTCAGCTGAATTAAGTAGAGCTACATGGGGAGAGGGTGGAGGCTGTGAATTTCATCAGTCTGAGAGATCTCTTTGAATGTCTCACATTTTCATCATAGAAAAAAGGCACATCTGGACATATTATGCAAGGGCCACATTCTGCTTTCAGTTGTGTTGAGGCAAACCCAGAGTTGTCCCAATGGGACAGTTCAAGATTTACCCCAGGATAAACAAAAGCAGGATCTGTCACCATATTTTTGGCTTTACTGCGTTGTTTTCTACGCTTAACCTGTTTGTGTCCAGCTTTTACTTACATTCCGAATTTTCCCCTTCCTGAACGAGACACAGGAGCAGGAGGAAAAGTCTAAGTCTCCAGTTTTTCATTTGACTGAGTTTTTCATCGGTTTTAGCATCCTCCAAGAACCTCACTCCTGTATCACTCTTTCTGACCATCTTTTCTCCCTTTGGCAACCTGTAAATTACTCCTGCTACCTTCCTCCCCCTCTACACTGCTTATTCTTCTTTACTTTCCACTTCCAGTAAAGACGAGTGAATAACTGAGAGTTTTGTTGTTGTTTTTGTTTTCCCACTGGCTCCAAAGGCCTCAGCTAAGAAAACAAAACAAGGCAGCTCACTCAGGGCTGTGCTGGGAATTGTACTTTTCAACTGTCTGCACTGTATGCCTCTGACAGTCTTCAGACCATGAAGAGTTTAAGGAACAGGAAGAGGCTGTCAAATGCTCTCTAATTCCTCTTCTTACTCTCTGACTACACCTTCATTTCTGTCTTCTTTCGGCCAGACCCAAATCTGAAGCTGTGATTTTTATTTTTTTTTTGAGAATAACAAGTGACAACAGGTGCCCAATCAAGGCTCACATGCTGGGCATGATTTTGAGAGATTCGTGCTGAATACCTGATGAAGTTCAAGCTCCTTCAGCAGGCAGCTCAAACACTTAGTGAAACCAAGGCTCCAGTGTAAGCATCCCAAAACGCAGGCACCAAAAAGCCCTATGTGCAGCTTTGCATCTGGAGATGCTCGGCAGACAGAGCCAGCCTTGCTCTGTCCTGGGCGCTGCATGCTGGTTGCTGCCTTCTACATTTTGCTATGACACACGGGGCCTCAGGTCATGCCCACTCTGCTTTTCCTTCTTGCGTGACTGAGTCTCTTAACACCTTTTTTCTGCTGCTTATATTTATAATTGGGTGGGGGTATTTGCTGCAGAAGTCCCTAGAAAATTGTCTGCAAAGAATACAGGCAGCAGCTTTTCCTACCTGTTTTTGCCTCTCCTCCACCTCCTCGCAATGCTTTCCCAGGAGGCACCTGGGAGCTTGTAACATATTGTGCTTGATGCCACTGCAGTTCTGAGATAACTGGCTTTGTTCCTGAAACAGAAATGTTCTTGCCCTGGTAGACATGAAAAAGCATCTCCATGCAGACCTTTCCTGATACTTCTCTTTGCCAAAACTAGAACAGTGAAGCAGGAGTTGATGCTCGAATAGCCTTGGCATAAGGACAGGCTGATGCATGTAATGCATATCATTAAAAATAGTTAGCACAAAGAAATGGTTGTTATTTTGCTTAAAACGAGCTGGACTCAGTAGCTAATTAAGTACAGACTTTTTCCATGGTTATATGCAGTTTTCAAATTCCTATAACACAAACTGTTCTAGAGGATAAGTTAAATACAGAATGCATTGAGTTTGGTAGAGAAAGTTTAAAGGTCTGCATTTTCCCACCAAAGCTATTTGATATCAGCTACAGAGTGGGTGTGTGTGTGTGTGGAGGGGTTATGACCTCTTTTATTTTTACAACCATTGCCATGATTTCATAATACTGGCAGCAGTCACTTCAAGCAAGGGACTAGACTTTATTACTATAATTATATGCTAGTATGTGGGCATAAAACAGAAAAACTTTTCTATAGATAAATGCCAGTAGCAAAATCCTTTTGTCCAACAAATAGTCCTTTAGCAGTGTTATGAATATTATATTAACCTCAATAAAAGCTATGCCAGAAATGTCTACTGTACATGGCGCAAGTTCTGTGTTCTTACAGCAGCTTTGTTCTGAGAAATTAATATACTCAGTGCTGAGAGCATGCAGCGCCTTTCCTTTGCAAAGCATGTTAGAGATGCTCACTCATTAATCACAACGGCTCATTGTGGGAGGCAATAACACCACTTTAAATGGAGGGGAAACTGAGGCAGGAAGGATATGGTTGAATGTAGTGAATGCAATTATGAGTGCCCTCACTGTGATGCTGTGGGTATGTCCAGACAGTGCAGTGCAGGTGTGGGGTGACACAGGGCGACCCATGGGGCTCCAGCCAGGCCAACACCCATGACCATACTTTGTCCTTCGAGTTTCTGGGGAAGCACGAAAAAAAGGGATGGATCCTGCAGGAGAGATGAGGCACTGAGTCCCATCCCTGCTGCCTCTGGACAAACCCCCTGTGCTGGTAGTGCAGGGCAGTGGCCTCGGCGTTCAGATCCCACCTACATGGGAGCTCCATCAGCAAAACTGAAGGAGGGGATGAGGAATCAAAGAGTTTTGTGCAGGTTCATCACACATCAACTCGTAAGGCCTTTCAGCCCAGCTATGAGACCTGTGGAGCCACTAGCCTGCCAGCTGGCTCTGCCTGACTTGCCCGAAGCCTGGGCTTCAGGTGATGCATGAGAATAAAATGCAGCCTGGGTAGCTAACACTCTGGGTGGGGAGATCAGCGCCCAGGCCGGGACCTCCCCTGCAGCCCAAAGAGACCTGGAAGTGGAGGTGGCAGCTGCTTTCTAAATTTGAGAAGACTACAGGGGCGAAATTTTTAGCCTAAGCAAGGGGCAACTTTGCCATCAGAAGTGATTTCAGACTTCACGGTTCTCCTCTCCTGAACCCAGACTGCTCTTGGGCAGAACTGGGCTGACGGCCGGTGGGGCAGGGACCTCAGCAAGGGGCTGCTTCCCTCTGCAAAGGCTGAGCAAGACTTCCTAGCAATTTAGCTAATAAAATCATATGTCTAATAAAAGGGATATAAAACCCAACAAACTATTGATCTTGGTTTTTTGTTCACATTTATTTCCCTGTCCCTGTTTTCGGGTAAGCCCCTGATCTCTGCAAACTTTTAGTGTTTTTCTCCACTGTCTTTTATTCCAATTGTATTAAAACTTCCATCAGCAAAGAAAAATGGCCAATTATATAAATAGCACATTACATTGGAAAAGTAGATTGATTCAACTTTGTCTCAGTTATCATGGAATTAGTAAAATTACTTTTTGTGAGTATTTCACAATGTCATTTTAAGTACTTCTCCCTATTTGTCAGTGATCTGATTTTGACAGGTAAAATTATTTTGAGGTAGTTGCCTGATAGCCTATGGAAGCAATGTTGATGTACAGCTGAATAACAAGCTGTTTTAATTAACTGTTTGCTATCAGTCCAACAAGCCATGCAGTATCCAGTGTGTTCTGTGTGTCTGCCTGGCTGAAACTTTCATAAAGGGAGAATGATATATAACAAATATGGTGCTTTTTGATATGCATTTTCAGTATAACTGTTTGCTTTTTCTATGAGCCAAGGAACAAACTTATATTCACAGATTTAAAAAATGTGAAATGCTCACAAATAATTAATAATATGATCCTGCCACCCCCAGTTATGCTCATTGTTTAAAGTGATGTAAATATTCACAGAACAAACCTAAATACATGTGGATACTGCATATCTCTAATGATAAATGCTTGCAACAACTCATATTTCAAAGGAATTCATATGAGTAAACATGCAGCAGTGGTCAAGCCTGCAATAACATAACTTTTTCAGTGTTTGAAGACCAGGAACTACTAATAGTTCCAACCAGCACGAACATACTTTTTAGCTGGCTGTACTTAAAATGAAAGGTCAGGTGGAAAACAAGCACAACCACAGGGAACAGGAATGTTTGAAATGGCAAAAGAGGTCTGAGAGGAAAACCAGAGGCTCATCCAAAGCAAGGGATGTCATCTCATGATTGCTGATAAAGAATGGCTGGTAAGCAATTCAGACGCGAAGTCCCAGTGCTTCATATTTTATTTACTGTGCTCTGAGTAATAGCACAAGGCTTTTGTACTTCTGACATAAAGCCACATCTTTGATAGGAAACTCCTCCATGGAGAGGCTGCAGCTTGAGCGGGTGATCAAGTCAGAAGGCAGCAGAAAGATGCCTCGTGGGCTCCTCTGTCCCTGCTGCAGCATCCCTGTCAGAGGGGCAAAGCCAGGAAGGTGCCTGTCCCCCACAATGTGGGCAGATGTTGCTGCTTCTCAGGTGCCTTTGAACACGGTGGGAGCATGGAGGTTAGAAGCTGTGGTTGGCTTGTGGCTGCTGTGACGGGGCGGTTTTATAGCAACATTTATTTATGTCAGACCTTTATGGTGATGACAACAAAGCAGGCAGTGCAACACTGCCAATAACCTGCATTGCCTCTTCTCACTGGGAGTGCAAATTATTTTGGTTATGGGATTCCTTGCCTGGTTATTATTTCCATTGTACAAATAGTAAGCTGTGTAAGACAAGGTGATAGAGCTGAAGAATTTACACCTGAAGGCTTCATCCTGCCATGCTGATTTTCAGAGCCATACGTATTCTGTTTTCAGTATGGTGGTTCTGGCATTGACAGGTATTGACAACCCTGCGATGATGTTGAATCTTGAATCAAAAAGGAAAACTACTACCTGCAAAGTCAGCCTTCTGCTTAAGTGTGTGAGGATCACCAAAGCTGATCCATCTTACTCTTGGGACCATGTACTTTTTGGAGAGGTAGGTGGTTCATGTAGCATGTTCATGATTGAAAACAAGGAGGCAGGCTGTAAAAGTGCCAAAAGTGACAGCTGAACACAATGTTGTTCAACCAAGTTCTCAGGCAAGGGTATTGAACTCCCCATCTACTCACCTAAGAAATAGTTTTGGTTTTGCTTCCCTCAACCGACACAAACTTTTCCAGGTGCAGTTTTCATCCTTGCAAGGATCAATGATTGCAACAGATCTTCACTTCTCATTCAGCAAGATTAATGCAAAAAGACTGCCAGTGGTCTGGGAGATCACATCTGGACTGCTGGTTTGAAATACTCAACATGAAACTTCAAAGGTCACTAAGGAGAAAAGGTATGATATTTTTATTGTCTTGACATTTTAATAATTATTATTCTCAATCTTCCACGCAACTTATCTGTCTCATGGCTAACAGATAAAAACAGCAGAAACCAGTGTGGTCTCTCTTTTCTCTCTTTTGATAGACAGGACCATAACAGGATGAAGAGAACACTGCCAGGGCAGGATAGAGCTGATCTGAGGATCTGTATAGCCAGCACACACTGCCTAGTTCCTGGATGGAAAATGGAAACATATTTGGAAGAAGGCCTCAAAGTATATCCCCAAATAAGCAAACCTTAAGACTTTGCTACATAATCTTTAGATTATGAGCCTGCATTGCTCATTTTCATAGAATCATAGAATGGTTTAGGTTGGAAGGGACCTTAAAGATCATCTTGTTCCAACCCCCCTGCCATGGGCAGGGACACCTCCCACTAGACCAGGTTGCTCAAAACCCCATCCAACCTGGCCCTGAACACCTCCAGGGACAGAACATCCACAGCTTCTCTGGGCAACCTGTGCCAGTGTCTCACCACCATCAAAGTGAAAAATTTCCTCCTAATATCTATTCGAAATCTCCCCTCTTCCAGGTTGAAGCCATTGCCCCTTGTCCTACCACTACATGCCCTTGTAAAAAGTCCCTCACCAGCTTTCTTGTAGGCCCCCTTCAGATACTGGAAAGCTGCTATAAGGTCTCCCTGGAGCCTTCGATTGTCCAGGCTGAACAACCCCAACTCTCTCAGCCTGTCTTCATAGGAGAGGTGCTCCAGCCCTCTGATCGTCTTCGTGGCCCTCCTCTGGACTGGCTCCAACAGGGCCATGTCCTTCTTATGTTGGGGGCTCCAGAGCTGTATGCAATATTCCAGGTGTGGTCTCACGAGAGCAGAGCAGAGCGGCAGAATCACTTCCTTTGATCTGCTGGCCATACTTATTTTTTTCTGTTTTTTTTTTTTCTGTTTTTTTCTTTTTTTTTTCTCTGTTGAAAGAATAGGAAAGAATAAACCAAGTCAGAGACCTTGTTCAACAACTGAAACATCTGAATTTGGTGGAGTGAAAAAGATATCTACTTCCAAATTTCTTTCATAGTGTGCACAGGGCAGCAAAGAGCATGCCTGGGAATGACCAGGCTGCTGTATCAGCAAGGGCAATAAAAGTGTTTTCACCTTTCTGATGGAGGTACAGTGACTGAAGAATGGACACAAGGTTCATGACTCAATTTTCTTGGCTTGTTTTTGGTGTAGCACCCAGCTGATATGTGTGAAACTTTGGCAGGCTGTGAACCACATTCTGACACAGGCAGGAGCCAAACTCGCGCTGGTCCTTGCGTGCGAGGTGGGCGCTGGGGCTGCAGGAGGAGGCGAGTGCTGTGGGCAGCTGTGGGCAAGGGAGCAGGAGACATGACAGGGAAAAAAACCCATATATCTCAAAATCTATCAAAACAGATAAAAATCCTAGTGATATATCAATTCCTCCAGAGAGTTCCGTGCTTTTCCTAAAAACCATCTTGGACCTGGCAGACCAGTACTTTCTGACATAAATTTAATATTTTCCATCAGTTTATTACTGCCTCTACCTGTTTTTTTTTTGTATTGTCCCTTTCTTCCTCGTAGATGGCTTGTTTCCTTTCCTCAGAAACAAACACCATTACATGAAAATACCTCTCATTGCAAGAAGTCTGCTTTTCTGCCCCGTTTCTGTGCTTCCAGTAAGCTTCGGTCTCCAGGTCTAGTGTTGCAGCTCAGGGACAAAGTCCTTTGTTTCCCATTTCTGCAATGAAATATTTACATGTGAACTTTACAATCTGTGGCCAGAATTTATCAGAAAAAAACATAAAATTGTGCAATACAATTTGTCATAATATCGTACTTTGCAGAAACTGTTTATTACTTGTCTGTTTTTTAAATTATGCAGAGAGGGGGAACCCAACATACTTCATGTGGGCCACTTCTCCATTCAGATGCACTGGGTACCAAATGGGACCATTTGCTTTTGCAGCTGCTGGTACATGTGCTAAAATTAGACTAAATAAAAAATAGCAGCTGCATGGGTAAAAGCAAACCAAAGCTGATTCACAGATGAGAGGCAGCTTGGGGAACTCAGGCGTTGCAGCTAGATTTGACACAAAGGCTGGTCCAGTGTAAGAGCCCTGTGCCTACAAAGACACAATAGCACATAATGGTAAACCAAATATGTTCAGCTCAACCCCCTTGCTGGGGAAATCCTTTCACCACCCTGGACTTTTTTCTTTTTCGTTTTTTTTTTCTTTAACGTACGTTACAATGTCTCTTTATGTAGGAACACACTTCCCTTTAACATGTCTGTCTTCTTCTATCCCCTCAGCCTCCCCCACAAACTTTCCTTGGACAACCACGGTTATTGTGGCCAATGCCAAGAAAAGCCCACTCTTCGCTTGTGTCCAGTCCCATAGTCCCTGCTAACTCCATGCCAAGATATTGACAAAATGCAGGATCTTTCCCCGCAGTCATGTCACAGGCTATTTTTTTTTTGTAGGATTCCCTTTCAAAATGCTAGTGCAGTGGAACTTCATGTCATCTTCCACCAGCAGCTCCATCTCACGTTGCCCTGTCCATTATATTCAGATAAAAGGATATATTGTGGGCTTTATGGCATAGCCTGCATTACAGGGAGGATGGCACAGAAAGGGCAGATGGCACAGTCCATGCACTCTGAACAGTCAAATTGGATTTTCCCAGAGCAGAAAACACCAACATTTCCAGCTGGTTTTCATAGGAAATCTCAGCAAAACTCCTTTCAGCAGCACTTAATTAAAAATATGCACTCTTGTTATGAAGGCTCATGGCTGGGACGCTCCTGCTCATGGCAATAGAAGAAAATATGGAACGTGCAGGATTTCTGGGTGGTGTGTTGCAGAGGTCCCTGTGACTTGGCACAGAGTCAGTGAAAGCTTACTGCCCTCGTGTCAGGCTCTGCATTCCCCATTACCCTTGTTTCCAGGCAGGTTTGTTCACTCATACTCCTCTTGACCGTGGTGCTTCTTGCCCTGACAGCAGACCCACATGCCCTTCAACGCTCCTGAAGTGCAGAGCACATCTTTTATCCCCACGTAACAGAGAGAGGACATGGCACAAACAGCAGTCTGGTGCCAAGTTTCCAGGCAGCTCTACTTCCACACATGTGCAAAGCGGAAGAGAGTCTTCACCACCTTGTGAGGGTTCAGCTACCTTCTTCTTTCCAGCTTTTCTCTGCCTCTACTCCCAGGCCCTACCAGGAGATTGCCCAGCAGCCACATCACCTCTGCTAGGCTGCTTCAGCAGCAGTCTTTTATCACTTGCCTCTGCAGTACTACACACAAACACGTGTGTAGCTGTGCCAGCTACAGACAAACATGGATCCAAGAGCTTCAGCCCCAATTCCTCTTTTGACCGTAAGGGCCAAAAAGTGAGGCAAAGGTTTTACACAGGTTACCAACAACCTAACTTGCGCTCAACTTCAAACAGCTTCTCTAAGCATGTCCATCATCGCTGGGGAAGAGTAGAGGTGCTGGTGTGCCTCCATGCGTGCCTCAGTGGCACTCCCCCTGCACACTCGCTCCCTGCCCTGGGGGTAATTTCCAGCAGAGCCTCCTGGCTGCCTGGCTGCACTGCTCAGCATAGGCTCAGATCCTTAGGGGACCAATTGAGGACTTTTCCTGCTAAAGGGCCCACATCCATAGCTGAGGCAGCAGCACTTGGACCCAGACTGAATTCCTTCTTCACTCTGAAAAGCCTTATTTAAGCCTTATCTCCTAACCACTACAGACTCACCTTCTCTCTTCTATAAATTCTTGGGCTTAATCTTATTTTCAGCTGTTGAATCCAGCTTCAGCCAGAAGGCAAGACAATGTCTTCTTGCCCTCCACGCTCTGGTGCTTGGGGCACTCCTTGGGAAAACAGACAGCAAACCTCCTGGGGCTGAAGGTGTAGTTGAACCTGTGTCCTATTTTGGGAGCTATTAGACAAGGAACAGCTAGTGGCTGCAGGCAAAAGGGACTGCTCAATGTGCATCAGATCTAGACACCTGAAGGAGCAGAATTTGATATACTTTGGGAGTGCTCAGCCAAACAACAGAGGCAGCTGTATTTAAGAACAGGGACTTTTGGGATTGCAGTTTTGTTCCAAGGCATCGTAATTCCACTTAAGCCTTCCTCTAGGCGAGTCCTCCCCTTACTGAGGCTTAAGCACCCTCCTTAATGGTAGATGACCTTGGATGCCATAGCAGCAGCAGAGGGGGGGTTCTGAAAGCTCTCACCATGGGCCAGCTGTGAATTATGCTGCAAACCCGTTTGGTAGCCCTCATGTGAATGGGGCCTTTGTTAGCGACTGATGAGTAGGATGTTCAGAGGACTTGGGAAAGTATGCTTGGCAAGTAAACTCACCTAACTAATAATAAAAATGGTCTTCAAATTTGCCAGACTTCTTTGCCCGAGGCAAGCACAATTAAAGTCAATGAATTGTTTAATGTGAGGAAATAACAAGAGAGGGAAGAAAAAAAGCATGCTGTTCCCTGATGCTGTTTTGGAATTTCTCCTGTGCAGATCCTCCTCTGGATTGATAATAAAAGCCTTTGGCATGCATCCTGCAGAAAAATCAAGAAGCATAACAGAGATTCGTGAGTCTGTTGAGAGCTGTTTCCTACCTTAACATGGGGATGGACTCTCTGATCTAAGTAATTTTTCATCTCTAGCTGGGATAATGCTCTATCTGGCAGGCAGATATTTGATTTTGGATGTTTCAACAAGCCAGAATGCTTTCATGGGAGCACTCCCAATGACATGGAGACCTGTTTCAAATATGCTGGCAAACTGCAATCCTCCTCCACAAGAGGAAAAGAGCAGGCACTAATTACAGGATGGGTGTAGCACATACCTGCCTCTGGTGGGAAAGAACCAAGCCTGAGAACTGAATCTCTGCAGATCCAAGCAAAGTGCTCTCCTACGTGTAAAACCAGGAGGCAGAAAATATTTTTAACACTCAAGAAGAGACATAATCCCTCCAGATAAGGCAGGAACTTGATTTAGAAACTGTCCTTCTTCTGACCTGGACAACATTTCCACCATTTTTCTATCACTTTTTGCTGTCATGTCTCATTTTAAGGCACAGCAGCCCAGAGCATTTTTAAGACGCAGAAATATACCAAGAGCTTGCAAAGTAAAACAAGCACTAAATCTGTCAAATAAATATGGTGTTAATCCTGTGCTTTGGGCAGACTTCTTTAATTCTTTGAGTTCTGTGTCTTAACTGACTCCTTACATAATTTACTATGGATTTTGTGTCTTTTCCTAGATAATGTATTGGTAATCTTGGCTTGCATGAGAAGAACACATTTCTAGGTGGTAGTTTCTATTCCTAGTTAACTACCAATATATTTTGGGGTTTTTCTAATAGCATAGAAATAGAGGAAGGAGAGAGATTGCTAGCTGTGCCTAACCTGCACTTTTGTATTGTGGTAAAAGAATCACAAAGTTGAAATTTCTTTATTCTTTCCTTATTCTATAAGCTGTGCATTGGGATTCAGGAAGAATGGCCTTTTCTCCAAAGCATAAGCGTGAACTATCATACCTGACCATTACAATGTGGAGTAAGGACACATTGCTTTGTGCTGGAACAAGCCGGGGGCCGAGTTACACCCTGGTGATTCCTCTGCTGCTGGTGATTTCTGAGGCCAAAGATCTCAGCAACACTTTGGTCTGGGCAGTGCTAAAGGTCAAAGAGCGCAAGATGCGATGGGACACTGCATTGGCCAGGCCCTTGAGGTATGGCTGTCACACAGCAGAGCATGTCAAAAGCTGCCACAGGGTTGCAGTCTCTTGGGTTAGCTTTATCATAACATCACATTTTAAACCAAAAGAAGATGGTCTTTAAAGACAAAAACTCAGACGTGCTGTGGGAGATGACAGATTAAAACATATCTCCATCCTTTGCAGAGAGAGTCAAACCCCACTTCATGTGCAGCATTTCCCAGTGGCTTCCTGGGCTGCAGCAAACTGCATACTGTCTTCTCCTGGTCCCTAGAAAGGCTTTCTCCACCATCTTAAAGGCTCAGGTATGAGTCCATTGAAGCAAGGCCTCTGCTCTCCAGGTCCTTCAATGACTGCTGTTCATGGTCTGGCTGTGAACAGCCTCCCAGGCCACCCCAGCTACACATGTCCAGGAGCTGGGCAGTATGGCAGTACCACACATGAGGCCCACTGTCAGCCCACCTTTCCTCCCAGGCATGGTGAACAAGGCAGACACGTAACGTCTCCGCCATGTGGGTGACACTGTATGCTGCAGGTGGCAGCTTTACCCACCCTGGGGTGGTCAAGAGGGAGGCTGAAGCCTGGGTGCTGGGAAGCCTGGGGCTGTAGTTCGCAATCCCAAGGGAAACTTCAGCTGTAAGTGCAATACAGTGGCAAGTCTAGTCCAAAAGTCCCTCCTCTCTCCCCCTCTCCCTCCCACTACACTTGGAGGATGGCCAGTGACAGCAGTAATGTCCCAGGAAAGCCGCAGCTGGTGCCTCCATGCACGAGGCAAGCTGCAAGCTCCTCGGCTCTGTGATCACCATCAATAATGCATTCACAGGAGAGGACGGAAGAGCCAGGCAGCTAACAGAGCTCTCAGGGCTGCTCAATGGCATCACTGTATCTCCGCTTGCCAGCAATGGCTGTGCGTGTGTGGACGGTCGTACGCTCCCAGTGAAGATACGCCAGTAGAGCTGGCAGGCTGTGTCCTAAGCTCAAGGCAGGCTCACCCCAGGGTGTCAGATTTGCTTAGAATGAAGGAAATCACGTTTCTTCCTGTCTTCCCCTCCTGCCCCTTATTTAAATAGCCTCCTCTGTGGCTTAAGGAAGAGGCCCAGATGGCAAACAGCCCCCAGCTGTGCTGCTCAGGGAAGAATGCGAGGAAACCCCGAGTCTCACAGGGCAGGAGTAGCTTACAGACCTGTTGGAGCTTGTGGAGATCAGGAGTCCTTTAACCACCTTTTCTCAAGGTAAACTGCATACTTTTCTCTGGTTTCACTGTTTGTGTCCCCCTTTTTTCCTCCCACTTGATGTGACAAGTGCAGCTCTGGTCTTAAGTCCTGTGCAAGACTTCCCACGCTCAGGGACTCCATTTACACACAGGAGGTATCATCAGGCATTTTCTCTTCCACACCATGTCTTCAGATACTCTTTCTAGACCATGTACTACCTGACCATTTGTTTGAGTCTAAATACTTAGCCCTCAAAATCTGTTGAAAGCCCAATTCATATGGATATGTCTTAACTCAGATATCGACTTCACCCCACTTTAGGGGACTACTCACACGGGTCAAGATGTGGGAGATCCACTCTGATCCTTATCCATCCCTTTCCTGCTTCTTGCACATGTATACTTAAATATAATGTCCAGTTCATATTCTAAAGCTAGTCACACTTTCTTTTCCCTGTTGTCAGTATTCTAAAAGCTTTCTTTAGAAGCAGAGCAGGAGGGAAGAAAAGGGCTTGCAGAGTAAGTGCTGGTGGTACATTGAGGGGTGCCCTGAGCAGCAGCCATGCTTGCGGAGTAGCTGGGCAGATCTGAGTGAAGGAACCAAATCTTCCTCCAGACCTCCACCATGGGGGTGATTAAAGGCAAAAGATGAAAGTATGACAACTTCATTTTACCACTTTGTGAGGTACAAAGGAAAGAATCAGGAGCAAGGTGGGATATGATGAAAATCTGTGAGGTAAAGACATTTAACTGAGAGTGTGGTCTTGGACAGCTTTTTGGTTTGTTGGGTTTTTGTTTTTTTTTTTTCCCCAATAAGGAGAGATGTGTTATAAAATGCAATAGGTTTGATGTTGTTTCAGGGAAGCAGGTTCAAGGCTTGAGGATAGGACAGGTGTGGGTACCTCCCATCGAGGTGCAGCTCTCCTCTCTTTGCCTCCTGCAGTCATGGCCCAGGGGCTCGCGATGGTGCAAAGGCAGGATGTGTGCAACGGGCAAGCTGGGGCATTGCTCAAGGGGGACAGAGCTAAGATGCTTAGCATGTGTCCTGGTTTTCAGAAGTTTTAAGTTTTGCTGAGCTCAGTACACTGAAGTGTGCAATCTTGGCACTGCATTAATGCACATCTTTGCCAGTAAATCTCTTAGTGATTAAAAAAAGAAGCAATTTTCTCCTTAATATGCATTTAGGCAGCTGTCATTACTCCCAGGTTGTGCAGGTGGCATGGTTTTGTTCCTAGTTGTAAGTAAAGGACCTGCTGAAATCGTGTGGAAAACCTCCAGTTTTGCTTTCTACTCTACAGGACTGAAACAAATATTATTTACACAGCTGCTGGCAGAGCAGAAGAAGCTGTAAGTAGGGTTTTTAACCAAAACCCCTTGACAGCTCCATTCTTGCTGGTCACAGTATCTCTCATACAATGGTAACACACAGCTCTCTGTCTCATCAACCCTGCTCCCACCACATCTTGCAACCTATATCCTTTACTGTAATTTTCATCTTTACTCCTCTGTAAGCTATTAACTCTCTAGAAGCCACAGTACATACGAGACTGCTTGCTTGCTTTTGCTTATATGTGTATAAATGTCAGTTGGAGGGAAACACTCCTTTGTTTTCCTTGGCTGAGCTGTGCACTGAGCCAAATACTCTCCTGCGCCTCTAGCCAAGTTTTCCCAGCCATATCCATGGTCCACCTACTCTCTCCCTACCACAGGCCAGCATGTCCTCCTCCCCATGTCAGTACGACCCCACCACTTGGAGATGCTGTATGTCCTACCTTCGTATTTCCTGCTTACCCAGAGTTGAAATTTATGTTATCTTAATTCATCACTCCCATATTTTTTGAGGTTTAGGTCTGTATTGTCATCACCCCTCCTCCAAGATTCTGCCTCTTATGATGAAGATTGGAAAGAGGGACTTCCACCCCAACCACAGTCATGGCTCTTCACCTGATCCCAGCACAGACAGACCTGTGCAAGGGTAAGGTCTTCAGCCTGCTGGCACTTCTCCTGCCAGTGTCCAACACCCAGGACTCTGGGTTCAGAAGGGACATGCAGGGCTGTCTGCTTGCTGTGACAGAGTTCCTACCAATGGTCTACAACCGTTGACAACTTGGTAATTCTGTGAGCTACGAAACTGGCTGGTCCTGTTTGACTCTAAAACTTTGATCAAGAAATTCCTCTTGGGGCCTATGAAAACACAACAAACTACATTTAAATGGGAGCTTGGCAGCCAAAAATACAGATAGTCCAAGAACCATCAAATTAACAAATGCGATGACGCAGCTCTGTTTTGTAAACACAGTCAATGCAGCTAAACTCCCATGAAAAGCCAGAAGGCCCTGAAAACTGAAATGTTTATTCTTCCATTACATTCAAGAACACTCATAAAAATAAAATAAAATAAATAGATGCTGAGACTGGAGGATTCCCAAATATCAAGTAAGGAACAAGTCTGCAAGTGGGAAAGAAAGAAATAGGTGTTAGTGATTGGAGCTGTTTTCATTTGTAATACCTATTTCCCCTTCTCCTGCTTGTCAGGACATCAAAACTGCATGTTTCAAAGTAGATTATTATGCTGGAAAACCTCAAGTGTCGTGTCTAAAGAAAAAACCTGTTGCTTATGGCAGTGCACGTTTTCTTTAGTCATTCTGACTGCAGAAGAGATGGTGTGTGTTTTGAGAGAGGATTTTCCCCCATGCAGGCTGGTCTAATGACTCCTTGCAATGTGTTTACTAGATGAATCACACAAAGAAGCGCTAAGGGGTCCGAGGAGCTTCCCTCACAGATATGCATATGCCTCCATGTGTGATTCTCAGTTAACTAAACATGCCCAGGTATCAGGCTGTACACAGACATATTCAGGCATCCCTTCAGGCCATACATGACACAGCAGTACCCAGTACCTTCTCACTCCACCTTCCATTTTGAGAAGGAAGATGAAGGAGGAGTGCAGGTACAAGGTTACTAGCAGCCTGAGCAGCGGCTCTCATTGCTTTGCAACCTCCCTTGCTTTTTCAGCTGCTTGCAGGCTTTTATGCTCTCAAATATTCATGCATCTTCCAAGTCCTCTGCAAACCTTCACCCAAATCTTTTCTTCCCTACTCTTTCTCTCAAAAGCTTTCTACTCCCTTTCTCGACCCTCATTCTGCCTTTCTTATTTGTGAAGTCCAGCACTTAAGGGTCTCCATATAGTGCTGGGGAATCTGCCCCTTGGGATCCTCCTTCACACCCCTTCAGAAAGCTCCCTTCTCCTGGCAAAGAGTCGTGCCTTCTCATCCACCATAATCCCTACTTTTCTCATGACCTGAGTTATTATCCCTGTAATTTGTCTTGTCTTTGTTTGACTTGTCTACCTTTCGGGGCAAGTAGTTTAGAACAGGGAACGGGGCTTGCTCTGTCTCTGGAAGTTTGCTAGTATCTGCGTCCTCTTTAAACAGCAATAAATCTTGAATCTGCCTTGCTATGCCTCTGAGACTGCTTCAAACTTTTTTCAGTCTGGGTCTGATGGAAAAACCCTCTGGCACATTCAGATTGCAGAACGGGTCTCCCAGAAGCCCTGGGGGACCTGCACTGGACTTTCCCCAGGAACACAGCTCTTCCAGCCTGTACCGAGGCCCAGAAACAGGGAGGGTGCTCAGGGTGCCCTGAGGGAGGGTCGTTTCTCTGCTCAAAACCAGAATGAAAGAAAGGACAAAAATTGGGGAAAATATTACTATAAATGGAGAGAATCCCATTCCCTGCTGGCAGGCATGTTTTGTGAGTCATGGTTATTTTCTTTTGAATGCAGAGCTTCTCTGAGCTGATTAAATGGCATTAACAACACGGTTGGGAATCCTCATAGTTCCCTGTTGCTCTGATCCCTGTGGCACTTGTTTTACCTCTCCTGCCTTTGGGAACACTTGAGGAATTTATTAATGAGGCCCAATTACAGAAAACTGTGGGTTTATAATCAACATTCTGGCTAATGCTGGAACGGCTCTTTTAACTCCCTGGGAAGTTAAAACAAACACCAGAACCCACCTTCCAAGGCATTTTTGCCCCTCAAAACACCCAGAACGAAAGCTGTCCTTAGAGTTGGCCAGTTATCCCCAACAGGACATTGCGGCTTCATCGCAAGTTCAGTGGAGGTTCCTGAGCAGCAGCATGTTGCAAGCTCTGGATGCCTCTCAACAGGCTGTAGGTGTTGGGGAGGCCATGGGCAGGAAAGGGTCTCAATTAACTGTCCAATTATTGCCCAACATGGCATTTATTTGATCAAATTATTTGTACTGTGTGCAAAGCAGGGACTCGTGGGAATACTTGATGCTAACTCTGAATGAGGGGTTGAGCTGAAAGGCACCCAGCAGGTCCTGGCACATCTTCTTGGGTTCAGAGAGGCTTCTTCAGTATTGACTTAATTTCAGGATGAAGCTTCTAGTTCTTTCTACAGACAGCAAACCTCAAAAATTGCTAACAATGCACAGAGCCCAAGATTGGCAAGAGGTTTCTCCACCAGCAGAATGACTTCCCTGGAGTAACATGAAGGTCTTCTGAAAACCAAAAACGAACTAAAGAATCCCATGAACAACAGAGCTAATGGTGTCTGGGTTTTATTGTACGGGTCTATACTGCTGAATAAAGGGAGCCAGTGATCAATTCCTGGTCCTGAGGACAAGTAAAGCAATGTGACTCAGTCTATACCACCAGCTGCTTCTGGAGCAGAATTGTCATGCCAGCAATGCATGGGGTCCTTAAGAAACAATTATTATGCGTAGTGTGTTGTGTTTTGGGTTTTTTTTAAGTGTTTGGAAATAAAGGTCAGACTTCGTTGCAGCTCACATAAATGTGGGGTTTGTAGTATAAAACTGGGTGTATGTGTTGCATACCCTAGGGTAGAGCATATAGACAGTGATGGTTCAACGCCTTTGGGATAGTGTTGAAGGACTCATAGGCTGGAAGGAAACAAGTCTAGTGAGAAGAGCTCCTTCATGCTACCTCCTGGGAAAAGCTCCTGGACAAACTATTTCCCAAGTCAAGGCTGGGTGTTGTATCAGAGAAAGCTGACTGGGGTTGTGTAAAGCAAAGCTAAGGGGTGAACATAGAAATAAGCTGTATGGATAAGCAGGTATCCAGAGGCTAAACTCCCTTCATGGACCTCTTTTAGCAGTGTGGATGCAGTGAACGTGCATCTGTCATGTAGCTTTCCAGATATCTCATAGAAGCTCACACTTAAGGCAGCAATAAGCCTTTCCCCTGTCTACCCAAAGACCTAATTTCACAGAACTCGCAGGGCTTTTTGGATACATTCACTAATTTGTTAAGGTTGGTTCAAAGGTTATGGAGACCAGACTGAGAGGCAGCCGCAGGGAAGAGTGTATAAGGGGGTGGTATGAACATGTATGTCTCCTTTTACTGGGAAATCTGGCTAAAATCAAATCACACCAACTCCACTTTCTGTTTTTTACAGGAGTGCTATAATTTCTGAGCACTTCTGGCCCAGAAGAAAATTACATCAATGCACTTTATAGATAGCTCAGGGAGAGTGCAAAGCTCAACACTGTAGGATTTCCTCGATTCCTACCGATCAGCTGAGTCTGCATGCTGGCTTGCAGTCTTCTACCGCTCCAGAATTGGGGCTGTAGTTATTCTGTATTTCAAAAGGGAAAATATTCCCCTTTCTAGAAGTCATTGCCTGCCTTATGGCATGTATCACAGATTGTCCCTCTCCTAAACACCCAGCACAGTTCCAGGTAGGTCAATCAGTAACCTGCTGAAGTTTGGTCCTCCCTAGTACATACATATAATTCTGCTTTCCTCAGTGAGAAGCTTCAGTTAAAAATATAGCTCCAGCAAATATAGTCCCAGAATGTCACTCCTTGCTGTCCAGCATCATTCACAATGAGAATCGCATGCCTCCCACTCAAATATGACAAGAAGCTGGAAGCCCTCCACACCTAGCAGATGGATTTCTTAAGCATACATATCATCTTGAAACTGGCTTTGTAGTCAACGTCCCAGTTGCCATCACAGCCTCAAGGAGAATTATGGAGTTGGAGTACCAGTGACATCAAGCCTCCTGTACAGTCATACGAGGGAAGCTCCAGCATGGCCTCTGCTCTTGGGCAGCTCCACAACTGCTTGCCACTCAACCACTGCTCTCCTAGGGCAAGTAGGGGTGGGGAGGGGTGAGCTGGTGATGAGGATATGACATCTGTGGCCCTGCACAGACTGCACAGTTCATGAGGCTGCAGATACTTTCAGCTAGATGAGGCCCTTTGAGATTTATGGGATTATGAGCATTATTGAGTTAAGTCTGTTCACAAGGGAGAATGTACCCTTTAGACTACATTACTCATTGTGTGAGTCACCATGTTGAATAACATATGTTTCCTATATTTGGTAGATGACCCAATACATTGCATTTCCATCCAGAATTGTATTCCATATAAACACCATTAGCTTTTTTCTTCCTACTGTAAAAGCCCGAAAACATAAACCTAGGTGTACTACAAATTGATTGAATATGTTTGCATTTTTATTTTTCATGTAATCAGTTACAGGACTGTCCTGGTTTGAGGTAAAACAGGACCAATTTTGTTCAGTAACTTTGCTTCTTAGCTGGGCCTCTTCTAACTGCTGAAATTAACAGCATATTGTGCAGACAATGTTCGCTCTCTCAGAGTGATAAGACCAATGTTATGGCTGATGTCCAGACGTGGTATGCGGAGAGGCTCTTGCTTATACTTATCGCTATAACACCCAAGGGCAACCAACTTGGTTATTTGCCACATTGGAGTGTTGGAAGCAGAAAAACACAGTGGGGTCCCACCTGCAGGGAGGAGCGGACAGGACAGGTCACCCAAAACTGACCAACAGGGTATTCCATCCCATCCGCATCATGCTCAGTATAAAA
>VZSZ01006509.1:294408-304766 GCA_013398815.1 Ibidorhyncha struthersii | reverse complement strand
TGGAAGATATGTTTACTTGACAGAGGATGATTCTAGGGGTTGGCTAGATTAAAACAAACAAAACCAGCATTTAACTTCAAGAACTTGTGTAATTCCATTGAAACCAGTAAGACTATTCAGGTGCTTACAGCTAAGCGCACATGCATATTTTTTGGCATGGTTGTTAAACTATTGTTCTTGTAAGGAAGAAAGAGCGATCTGTCATCATCAAGTGTAATGCAACGCAAGGGGCTACTTTCATTAAAGAGAATGGCAAAACTCCCATTACTCTGAATGGAAGCAGGAGCCGGCTCTGACACTGAAGTAGTAAGTTTGTGTAAAAAAAAAGATACTGCAAAAGCTCCTCATTACAAGTATTTATGATGATTGCGGAGCCTGGGAGTCTCTTGGGTGTGGAGCCTCTGAGGTAAAGTGGTGTGGTGTGCCTGGATTTCTAAAGTTACCTAGTTTAGTGCACGCCACAGGAGTGCGAGTGGTGGGTGGCTAGAAAGCTTCTCCATAGTCTCCTTAAGGCACAGCAATTGTGCAGAGAATATGTTGTATTTGCAACCATAATGCTGGCTGCTGACAGCGATCCTTGTGTAATCTTGTGGATCTTCTTGATTAATGATGAAAAATTACTCTCTCTTATCTTTGAAGTTTGGTGTAGCCCAGATACATGTGCGTTTCAATCTGTCTTGCCTTGACAACATGTGAAACTCCACTGGTAATGACAGTGGTTTGGACTGGACTCAGACCAGGGGCAGAAGGGCAGGGATGTCTTGGTTCTGCAGGACACTGTCGTTCTGGCCTTGGGTCAGCCCAGGGCTTGTCAATGGGCTTGGTGAGGTGCAAATGAGCCGCCAGTCTCATATCTAGCCTCTCCTCCCCCCCTTTTTTCTCACTAGAACAAAGAGAGGATGAAAACAGTCTACCCTAAATTAACTTATGAAAGAATAGCCTTTTCAATTCAGCTTTGCCAGAGTAGAATACAATGGCTTAGCTCTTATTAGTTCACTTTTCTCCAGTGTAATTAAGAAAGACCATCAGAATCGCTGAGGCTGAGCAAGGTCCATCAACATCACCACACTAACTTTGAGTATGTGGGTACTGACTGCTAAAAGTGAAATTACCTCAAGTAAGCAGTTTCTGAGAAAGCATAAATCGCATTACAACACATTTCCACCTCTACATGTTTACTTCTTGACTTTCTGCTAGAGTGAAATTAGTTTTATTTTGTTTTAGTTTTGTTACCCTGTGTTTCTAGAATGGTAGTTACCATCTCATTGAGGTGGGGAACCTCAGTTTTTTTCTGATGAAGGCCTGAACCCCATTATGAATGTCAAGTAGACAACTGCTGTCAAACTGTTAGGTGAATTTGCCTTTCCTATCCCTTTTCTCACACACCTTCAAGCAGTTAGCAGACCCTGTACTACAGACAGGATTCCAGATGAAAATTACTGTTACAGTCCATTCTGGGGTTTTGTGCCATGAAGAAATACTAGTTTACAAAGCAATGTTTAGATCCAAACTAACCCCTCTACTTTTGTTGCAAAGTAAATAACTGGTTGCTCAATGACTCTATATCGAGATGCAAAAAGCAGCATGATCAAATAAGGGAAAATAAACCCAGAGTCATTTGAGAATATGTGAATTTCAGAGAGGTTTCGGCTCAGGACCAAAACCCCAAAGAGTATCATGATTGCCTCATATCTGCAGAGGTTAAATTCACAAAGCTATTCATATACATCATAATTATTTTGCATTTATAAATTTCTACATATTCTTTCACTATTAGATCCTAAAATTTGAAATCAATGTAAGACTTTTTTCTCAATTAGGAACATAGCAACTATTGCCTTGGACCCTGGCTATACCTTTGATCCAGATTTAGTAGAGACTGATAGCAGAGAGATCAGAATAAAGTAAAAGAAACACAATAGAAGACAATTATCTAACTATCTGCCACAGATATATTTCCATTCCAAGTGTTTCCTCATTCCATTTTGACTCAAAGTGTAAGTGCTTACACTGCTAATGCATTTACTCAGTAAGTTTTATGATTTATAATGGAATTGATGGTATTCTCACTATCTAGAGGAATAAACAAACCTGTAATGGTTTTGAATCCTTGAAACTTTTGACTTCTGGGATAGCGCATGGAGACAACTTCTACTGTGTAAACAAATACCTTGTTTCACATTTATATCCCACCACTTGAACTAAAGTTTTCACTATTTCCAGTGTCACTTTTCTCTATTATGGTATTTTGTATGCCTTTCCTTTATTGTGACAGAAGGACCAGAATAGCAGCAATTTCTTGAGTGTCATTCTCTTTTTTGTAATTTTTAACTCTAATTGCTAGTAAGTTATATAAAATACATTTGAATGCTGATCACTGCATTCTAAATAGATATACTATGTCTCATGCAGATGATACCAATGTGACACAGCAAACATTTCACAGAAATCTTTAAATAGTGCTTTTCAATGATCAGACTAGCTCATCACAGAGTTCTCTGGTTTTATAATCTTTACATGTATGAAATGTAATTAAAATTACTATTTTTTAAGATTTTATTAGTAGCCAAATCACCTTATTCCTACACTCCTTCAGTATTCTTGGATGAATACTAGCTAGTCTTGATGACCTGTTTTTCACAGAGTTGCTAATTTATTACACCTACTCTTATTGCAATGCCTGTTTTTTACAGTAACTCTCAATCTTTAAAACTGAGACATAGGTGTGGGAGATGTAGATGTGGGAGCAACAATTCTACCAGCCAAGGGTAAAGACTTTAATTCCCGAAGTCTTGATATGAAGATTTTTTTTCCCTAATTCTCTTATCATTCTGAAGTGTAATTTCCCAATGCTAGTTTCAATCTGATCTCTCTTAGGTGTTGGTCAATATTATCTTAGTAAGAGATATAGCTACTCCTTGAACACATTGCTGTATGTTACTTAGGCTTGCAAAGCTGATCACACAATAAAAGAAGGCCACAGACCCAGAATGCAATGGAAACTTGCCAGCTGTTTTAATAATAGTTTGTTTTTAGATATTCTCTAACTTAGCACTTGACCATTTAATTGCTGTATGTGAGCAATAAAGAAATCTGTGACATTTGTTGAGATTAATGTTGTTTTATAAAAGCACCGTCAAGTCTCAGCTGTCCAGTCATAAAGGCTTAGTTTTTTTTTTTTACTTTTCTCACTTCAGAGTAATTCTTTCCTTGAACACTAGATTCATGTTGAATCAGGTTGTGTGATTTGCTAACCTTCTACAACACTGTTTTGGTGATCTAAAAGGCAGGCAGGCTCAATTATCCTGAAAATAAAGGATGTCTTCCTGAAGGAAAACACAAAGGAGAAGAATATAAACAACAAACTTTTCTGCATTTTCTTGGCCCGGGGTCTTTCCACGTCAGAAAGGCTAAATTATATCTTCTGCATGTGTCTGCCTGAGATGTTATACTGCAATGTATGTACTTGAAAGACATGATCAAACATGAACAGAAGAGAAGCCGTTAAATCCAAAAATCTTTTGTCTGGATCCTGCCTCAAACATCATAATCTGTTTGTTCATCTGATAATGGGAGAGGCTACACCATTAAGAGAAAAGAGGGTTTTTACGTGCAAGCCTTGACTTGAATCCTGACAGCTTTTTACAAACTTAGTGCAATATAGACTTTACTTGTAGCTTTCATGAGCGTGAGATGTTCTGGAGTTTGCAGAAGACACAGCATGTCAAGTGTGTCTTTCTCCTCCTTTCCTTTCAAGCTCTTTTCCCTGCAGAGAGGATGGGGTTTTGATTAATGCTGTGAAAAGTTCCTTGGATGACCTTCAAGAAGTTACTGGGAAGGGTTGTCATTGAGTCAATAAGATCTGGATTAGGAGCCAAATCTCCCCAGCCCCGCTTGCAAAATGGAAGATAAAATACTCCTTCCCCACTCTTACTTTATTTTAAATTGTTTTCCAGAGCAGGGACTGATTCCAAAGCAGATATGTCAACAGTGAAGTTATGGTGTACTTTTATATTTTTTGGTAAAGTACTGAGTGCCATGATATTACAGATGAATACAATACCTCAGTACTTAAACCTCTGGGTACTTAAACCTAAGTATGGTTGTGACATCGCAGAGATAAATAAACCCTGTGTTTTTGCATAGTGTCACACACTTTGTTTTAAGGTAGAATAATCCTACTGTAAGTTGTAGGAGTAATACACAATAATGCTGTCTTGCTCTTCTTTTAACAGAAGGAGACTGCAGTAGCAGAATGCCAAGTCTGGAAACATTTTATTTTATAAAACATTGAGAAACAGGCAAAATGATACACAGAATAAAAATACCTGATTTCTGTGTGTCTGCTTTGAGTGGCTCTTATTGAGGTGGTACTTGGCAGTACTGAAGGCTTATTATGACTGTTTTTTGCGACAGCAATCATACCCCAGGTAAAAATACTCAGACATGACTCACCAAATGGAGAGACCTTTGCATTCCTATAGTTAATTTTGTAAGTTGCATATTAATTGGAGTTATGCACAAATACCCCTGTGCTCACCATCTTTCACTGTGAAGTAGAGGTTCTAAACCATGCAAATTCCTCCTGGCTTTCCTGTTTGCCTGTCAGAGGTTAGATGTGCAAAGCAATTTTTTATGTTATCTTCTTGCCAACCAGCTCAAAGGACCTCAGTTATAAAATTGTAATTATAATGTAGAGATAAGCATTATTCTCATTTTACAGATTAGGTAAAAATTGAACAACAGAGATTAAAACTGCAGAATTTTTAAGAAAGTGGATAACATGACTTTGGGGTCAGAGCCTGTGTACAATCTTGTGTGTACCGTCAAAGGGAAATTTCTAGGGTGTTTGATTAACCAGTACAATGACCAGAGTTCATACTTGCAACATTCCTGTGGTACATATTTTAAGTGAGCAGTTTGAGCCCTTTTTCATTGCCACTTGATCGTTGTCTGTAGATGTCAGGATCCTATGTCTGACTCGTGACTCTGGACTCAGAATAATTTCAAGGCTTAGATTCAGGTTTGATGGTGCCAAAATCTCAGAGAAATCCTTGAGAGTTCAGCTCCAACTAGCGAGATGACAGTGGATTGTCCTGCTGTCCTGAGACTGCCGCTGTCTTGGTCACAACAAACCCAATTCAGGAAGGAAGAGCCACTCCAGGCTTGACCCAGTGCAACACTGGGAAGGAAGGGGGTGGAGGTTCTAAAGTGGGAAAGGAAAGGCAGGGGGTTGACAGGGGCTTCTGGTTCAGACCTGTGTCAAATAATAATAATTTACTATGACTACACTGACCCAATAACTGCTGTACCGTTTTTCTTGTCTAGTGTTAGACCTCTCTGTCTGTATTTTGACACCTTTACGTAGACCTTGAATTTTGGATATACTGTGAACCAGGGCTCTGGCTGGCTTTTCTGAGACTTTAGGTGCACCCTTGAGCAACCTGGAGGATTTTTATTTGCTGTTTGTTTGTGGGTTTTTTTTTTAAGTCACTGTGACTGAAAAATGTTGTTCTTTAAGTACGCAAAAGCACAATAGTGTTTAGATAAATTGGCCTCAGAATCTGTTTCATCATAATGAAAGCATTCTGATCTCTGCAGAAGATTATTTCCCTGCTTCTGCAGTTCTTTCCACGTGTGTTGGCCTTCCTAGGTTATTTTAATTTATGATTTTCAGTGTAGCTACAGGCACTCTGCTGCTGGAACAGAGGGTGGTTTTGCAGAGCAAACATCTGTGGGGGTTTCCAGATGCAGGAGGAGTATGGAAGTGGGTGTTATCTCTCAATGGGAAGGGAGGAATGTGACTAGCAGCAGCAAATACTTGGATATAAAAAAGCATGTGAGTAAAATGTATCTATGTTGTGCCCTTTAGAACAAAATAAAAAGAGGAAGGCAAGGTAAAAAATACTAGACATTGAGGCTCTATTTCAGTAAAAGACAGATTAGACATAAATGATCATACCCACAATCCACCTACTTCTCTGTTCTCCCTTGGCTGTTCGTCTCTACTGGATGCATCTCTTTGTGTGCTTATGTCCTACAGAAGTCAATGAATTGTCAGTCTGTGACTGAAATCAAAAATACATTGAAAGTTTCTCTTCATTAAATCCCACATCAGGGGTGATTCTAAGGGAGAGAATATGAAAAAAAATTAAATCTGCATGAAAGGGAAAATTGGCCATGTTTTATTTTTGCATGCCCATTGTCCACAAGCTGGGATTGTTCAAAGCACAAGGGCAAGGAGCGACTTTCCCCAGGAACTTCCCACGACAACACAACTGGGAATGTCAGAGGCAGATGAGGATTCATAGATGACACGGAGACATTGTAGGAATCAGTCCTTGTCAGCAAAGGGAACTAAACATTTGTTGATCTAGGACTAACTAAAAGAAATTCTGCCTCCCTTCTGGCTTCCCTCGAGTAACTGAGGTCACACTTTTGCTGCTGCATCTTAGGCCATGTGGGTCATTAGCTGCCAATTTCAGCTACAGGCAAGGAGCCTCCCTCCTAGTCAACACGTAGTTGGTGTCAAAGGGAGTCTGGCTAAAAGCCTTTTGACAAACAATTAAGCTTAATATGTATTTTCTCTCAGGTTTCACTTGATGTGGAACTGCCTGAGAGATGTGTTTATATATTCACAGCACACTTGAAAAGAGAACCAAAACATGGCAGAAATGGATAGCTGGATTAAAACATGTGCAAGGAACTTCTCGAAGCTGGGCTGAAGATCAGACAAGCTTATAAAAAGTGCAGGGAATGCTCATTATGGACTGAGTCAGCCCAGCAGCTGCGAGGCTCCTCCCTCCCCGCTTCAGTGGTTTTATTGTTGTCCTGAGCTGCTGGCAGACACTTGGGAGAATTTCTCTTGGCCCTGCATCTGCCTCTCTGCTGGATGCAATCAAGCCCGGACACTTGTTGCTTCTGTTGTCTGTGAGGTCTCGCTTGATGTGACCTCTCCTGTTGGGACGCAAAGTGCAAGAGAAGCCACGAGGGCTGTGCAGATCTGATCCACTCACCATCCTGGGAAGATCACAGCTGAGCTAAAACAAAAGAAACAACAAATGGCACCAGAGTACTATGCTGACTTGAACTACAGCTTCAGATGCTCAGCTTAGATAGACCCCTCTTCGATCGCAGGTGTATACTTCCGCCATACAACTAGCATTAGTTCAGACTGGTGTGTTGTCAAATGTTACCTCACAGGTCCTCTTTGGGATGGGCATTCACCATAACCCTTCCACTCGCTGCTTTCTCAACTGCTTAATGTATAAATCTATTTCCACCAGCATGAAATCTGCTCATTTTGAATGATGTTTTTTCTCTCCTTGTTGCTTCTTTTAAAGGTGATTTTGAGGAAACAAACACCTGGAATGCCACAGAAAAGGCAATAGCTTTCTTTTTTTCATCTTCTCTTTGTCACTGTGCAGAGAAGGTTGGTTGGTTGGTAATGAGCATCATGTCCTAATCTCCAAGGACAGCCCTAGTCCTCTCTGAAGTAACTGGTTTGCCCTGTGTGTTCTAGTCTGAGCCATAACAGCACCGAAAGAATTAGCAGTTGCTGTGCTCCATGTTAAAAAAAAACAAACCAAAACCAAACCCAAAGGAATTCTAGGCATCAAATAGCCTTACAACCCAAAAGATGATCAAAGAAGACTCTGCTCTGATCTTCCCTCACTGATGCAAAAGAAACTGAATTTCGGCTGGTGGGGACATAGAGGGTTCACCTGTCCAGCGTCAGAGCCATCCAGAAGGATGCAGCCACAGATAGGTTACATACTTCGTCTATGAAAATCCAAGCCTTGTGTGTATACAATCATCTTTCCATAATCTGTTGAAGCACAGTTTCTGGTCATCGCAGCACTGGCAAGAGTGCAAGGAAATCACTTCTTAAGGTGTTGTTTGTCTGTCCCCACAGGTGCTGTCCCCTCTGCCTCAGCGTCTGGCTGCCTCACAGCCGTTAATCTCCCGTGAAGCACAGAGGTGCTGCTACACCATTTTATTTGCTGCCTGCTTTGCCAATAACTTTGCTTTCATTTTCAAAGTATTTTAGTAATATTTTGATCCTCCCAAGGTGCTGAAAGCTGAGACCCTCATGGTGCAAAGAGACAAACTAAGTTATGAGTCCTAAAACTCTTGCTCCGAGTGGCAGGAAAGGCCCATCTGACCTAGGGGCACAACTTAGAAACCCCTAGCTCATTGCTTTGATCTCAGAAAGCCAGACAATGGTTCCACCAGTGCAAAGAATCGTAACATTCCACCCAAGGTTAATGTGTGCTTCTCCTAACAAACTTCACAGTGAAGACAGTTCATCAGACACACAGATGTGCTACCCAGCACATGTGTGTTAACAAGCTGCCTCTTCCCCAAGTGTCTGCTAGGTTTACTGGGTTGCTAAATGATACAGCTCTCTCCCTTTTGTGGTCCAACGACTTGCCTCATGTCATATATATGCACAAAACTGTTACAGAAAAGTAGTA
Source organism: Ibidorhyncha struthersii (assembly GCA_013398815.1). NCBI lineage: Eukaryota > Metazoa > Chordata > Aves > Charadriiformes > Charadriidae > Ibidorhyncha > Ibidorhyncha struthersii. The sequence goes on along the minus strand of VZSZ01006509.1, from coordinate 296,289 downwards.
ACTGAGCATGTTTCTGTTTTGCTAGGAATCAAATCCTGAGTCCTTCTTTTTGAGTTGAAATCAGTTGCACTAAGTTAGTGTGTGTCTATGGTCATCCTTAAGGGTGAGGCACCACCTCTCTCACTATAAAGTCTATTTCTGTTAAAGGTTTCGAGCAGTGTCTAATTGCACTGCAGAGGAGAGATGGAACTGTGGTAGCAATAGTCTGTTGCAGATTTTCCACCCAAAACGAAACTACATCTGTGGTACAGTACAATTGACTTTTCCAGCCAGGCGGGAGAAACAGGAAATGTCAGGAAACGACCAGACAAACCCACCAAGAGGCGTGCTCAGGGGTGATTTACAACAGCAGGTAAAAATTCAAAACCTGAAAGACAGTGTTAACAGGGCTTATGTCAGACAACCCCGATTCTGCAATTTTGTATGACTGTCTGATGTGATTGCACATAAATCTCATGCATATACTGCAGTGGTACAGTCCTAGGAAAGCCTCAGTTCACCTTTCCAAACAGCCCAGCAGAACACAATAGCACCATTTTAATCTGCACCAAGATTAAATCTGAGCACTCCAAATCAGACTTTTCCTTTCATTGAATGTAAACAATCAAATCTCACTGTGAAGCCCTTTCCTGCTTTACTCAGCAATGGGCTCTTGCGTTTCACCTTTCTTTTATTTAATGAACAAACTCTGATTTAAAAGACGCTTTAAATAAAAATGTGTTTTGTATTCAACAGGATGTATCTGAAAATCTATTTTATCCTGGCAGCACAGAGCTGGAGGAAATCTGACCTGAGCAACTCTCAAAAAGCTTTTTAAGCGCAGGTATCAGTTCATTATCTCCTTTATTCCTGTCTAAATCCTGAATATATCTACTGATTTCTGCAGAGCTGGTTCAGAGTTACATAACAGAAAATAAGATAAAAATGGATATTTTGCTTTTGCAAGATTCCCTTGTCACAGGTCTCACCCTTGCAGCACTCTGCGCTGAGTACCTTTGCTCTACCCCCTGCTACCTCCAAGTGCCGTTCCTCAAAAACCTCCTTGCCCACTTGGAAAATTAGGTAGCAAAAGCCTCCGTGGTGCCAGGAGGGCTCCCTGGCCTCTGCCTTTACCGGGCACTGCCTGGGAGAGCCTCCAATCTCCTCCTGCAAGAAGCAGCCTGAGCTGCTTCAGGGTGGGACCTCCTGCTCTTCCCTGCGCAGCCCGGGGAGACAAGTACCCCCCAGCACCAAAAGGCAGCTTTAACCCTCTGCGGCCAAATCGGGAGGTCAGTGAGAGGCCACCTGTAACGTGACATCCCATGTGCACTGCCTAGCTCTGTCGTTTGGCAAGCATCTTTCTGCAAGGAACTGCAGATAGGCGTCACTCATCTAAAAAAAAAAAAAAAAAGCAGTTCACTTTCTAAACTAATCACAAAGAGGGAGGGGAGACCAGGAAAAAGAGGAGAAACTGGCAGGGAAGTCAGTCACTCTGGTCTGTAAATAATTAAACACTGAGTGGTGCTCAAATGTATACATTGAGATAACTTCATTTGCTCTCCCCCTCCTCAGAGGCTAATTTAGAACAAATCACAGTTTTTGCAAAGGCATTCCTAATACTATTGTGCTGCAAATCCTGTCTGATCCAACCTTCAAATATTTATGTAAACTGAAATATGTCTGGAAAGAAGTCAAAACAAAACAAATATGCCACACAATCTCATTCCCACATATCCCTTCCTCCTCATTTACATTCATGCTAACCCCTTTCCAACTGCTTCCCAACTGTTAGGTGGTGGTTAACAAGTGATAATTGCAGAGTCCAATTCTTTGAGTGCACTGATGGCCTTATGTCTTGCCAAACAATTTAGTCTGGAGTTTTCAGTAGTTGCAGAATGCTTT
>VZSZ01006509.1:251019-265487 GCA_013398815.1 Ibidorhyncha struthersii | reverse complement strand
CCTCCCAGTTTTGTGTCATCAGCAAACTTGCTGATGGTACACTCTACCCCTTCATCCAGGTCATTGATGAATATATTGAACAGGTCTGGACCCAGTACAGACCTCTGGGGAACACCACTTGTTACTGACCTCCAACTCGACTCTGCACCACTAACCACAACCCTCTGAGCTCTGTCTTATCTTATCCTTACTCTGGAGAAACAGAGGCTCAGGGGAGACCTTACCACTCTATACAACTACCTGAAAGGAGGTTGTAGTGAGGTGGGGGTTGGTCTCTTCTCCCAAGTAACAAGTGACAGGACAAGAGGAAATGGTCTCAAGTTACACCAGGGGAGGTTTAGATTCAATATTAGGAAAAAATTCTTCACTAAAAGGGTTATCAAACATTGGAACGTGCTGCCCAGGGAATTGGTTGAATCATCATCCCTGGAGGTATTTAAAAGATGTGTGCATGTGGTACTTAAGGATATGGTTTAGTGGTGGACTTGCCAGTGTTAAGTTTATGGTTGGACTCCATGATCTCAGGAGTCTTTTCCATCCTAAGTGATTCTATGATTCTATTCTATGATCCTACTGACATGTTGGCAAAGTGACTCTCTTTCAAGGTTGGCCAGATGGTGGCTAATCAGCAATGAAACATACTGATTATTTATATACATATATGTACACACACACATATATACACTGCATGATTTTCATGGGAAGACAACACAGAGCACTTACAGGCAGTATCAAAGATTTCCATAAAGTTTTTTGTCCTTTACAACTCCACCACTTTTTCTGTTGAACAAGGGAGAAATGAAACTAGCAGGAACCTACTGAGCAGGGGACAGTCTGAACAAGTCAACCATACCCAAAGCCCTTCTCCTCCCTTGGCAGAAGCAGCTGCAGGGAGTGGGAAACAGGGAGCACGCCCTCTGAAGCACTTTCCCAGCCTTTGAGATTATTTTTCCCCTGCTTCTTGCCTACATGCAAGAGCTGCACCACTTGAGCACTGAGACAGTGACTGCCACAGGTTCACTCTGCTGATCCTCCAGCTGCCCAGTTCCGCTGTCACCCTGCAGCACAGACCCCACCTGTCCCTTCATGTGTTTTTCTGACAAAGTTGGAGGAAAAACCTATAATTAGTACTTTATTCATGGCACACGAAAGACCTGCAAAATAAAGTTGCCAGGGCTTAGGTGTGACCTCTGTTTCAGAGTCTGTGAATGTTTCCTGCCTATGTGTGAGGGCAGGAGGAGGCTTAGGAGGAAGGGCAGCACTCTAGAGTGTTCTACAGGATGAGCGGCAGATTTGAACTTCTCACTGGAGTTGAAACTTTTTATAGAATCACTTCTGCTCTCTGCCCATGTCTAAATGTAGAATGGAGCAGCACAAAACCATCTTTCCCACAGCCACCTGGCTTAGTCAGGGAACAAGGCCAAGGGAAAGCCATCGGAGGAGACGAGAGGAGGGTCGCAAAAGGGTCTCCATCAGCCTTTTCACAGGCTATTAAAAAAGTAAGTTCCCAGGAGCTTCAGTTTTCTGCTCAAGCCTTTCCACACAAATTCAGAATGAAATTTTCCATGTGACAGGGGAAACAGGCAGGACAGGAACTCAACTGCTCTCTGAATAGCAGCCATACCATGAATGATTACTTGCTATATTCATCTGTTGACAAAACAATTCAAATTGATTTAAATAGCTCCCAGATGGCTGGCTTAACACATAAATCTAATATGTACCCAAGATTCATCACCTCCTCATTGATTTCTTGGTGTAACTATCATTTCTAAGTGTTTCCACATCTCAGATCTGTTGTGCATGTTAGGTGAATAAACACTTGAACTTTCATTGAACTTATTCTCCTCAGGCCACCTCTTCCTGTTACTAAAGAGAAAACTAACTGCTCCTGTGCATTAGTAATAATAATAAAATAATGCTGCTGCAATACCTGTGGCGAACAAATACCTCGTCATGTCTTGGTGTTTCTGTAATTTAGGGTTGAATGCCAGCCAATCTCCCAGGACCTGGATTCTGGAATGAAACAGCATCTTCCTGTGCCATCATACCCCTGGCTATTGAAAAAAGAAATAAAAGATAACCAACCATGTGAGTTTTGAGGTAGGTCTGACCCACTCACTCACTCTGCTTGCAACACTAAGTCAGGACTGTGCAGTGGAGCATACAAGGTCAGATTTTCTGTTCACATAGAAGAAGAAATAACTTGAAAATACGTGCTACTCAGCTAGAAACACAATGCTAATGCACAGTTTGGGAAGCTATTAAGAGATAAGGAATTTAGTGCATCCTGATTTTGCAATTCTTGAGGTATTTTATACTGGAGTTGCCAGTTCCAATGTTCATCAATAGACCACCATTGTTGCAACTTGCAAGTGTATTTAGAAACAATCTGTTAAAATTTAACTTAGTCTCAGCTCATCTGAATCTTCAGCACGTCTATTGTGCTTATGATACGAAGACAAGTGGAACATATCACTTTCACCTGCCAGTGTACCTACATATAGAGTAAAAGCAGCTTCAGGAAGCACGAAAACAGTTTCATTAAGGGCAACTGAGCAACTACAATCCATACAGAATCCTCGATCCAAAGAAGGACTGAATTCCAGCATTCTTTAAATGAATTTTGGAAATTTAGCCCTATGTTCCTTGACTTCTAATCTGTATCCAACCTCGGTTCAATATCTGTTCACTTTTGCAGCTTGTGCCCACAATCTCCAGCTACACCCACTCTGCAGCATCCTGAAATAACCTGGAGGTCAGTGATACAATACACCACATTATTCAGGAATGACATTAAGGAACTGCTAGGAAAGGCATTCAAGTTTTGGGCATAAGAACAAGGTACTGGAAGACAGGGTAAGATCTGAATTTATAGCAGAGCACTTGCTTCATGCACTGTAAAAGCCTGCAGTAAATGTGAAGCAGCTTTTCCTGCTCTGAGTGAGAAAGCAGTAAGGTACTCTGTGCCCATGGTAAGCTGATCACATGCACATGTGCACTGCTGTGAGTTTGTTTCACACCCTTACCTTGCAGTAACTCGTTTGGGTGCCTCACTGCAGGCAGAGGATCTCTACTGGTATTTTGAAAAGACATCATGGAGCACATTTAGTCTATGTGCGATTGGTCTCTCCCTGATTTACCTAAGCACTTGATTTACGTGTGCTAAAGACAGAAATATTTTGTAAATGCTGCAAGACAAAAAGAGGAATTTACCAATGGTCGGTGTTTACAGTTTTCTCTCTTGCTGGACACTCCTTGGAAGTGAGAGGGGTTTTGTATTTTCTGTTAGCATAATATAATTGGAAACCCAAATGCAGTCACATGCAAGACAGTATGTGCTTTTGCCTTGTCAAGTTTAAGCACTACAGGTTTTGCTGCAAGCTACATGTACTGCAGTCCAAATCACACATCTCGGGTTCCTACCATGGAAATGGTTCACTGATATCAATAACTTGTTCAGCATCTCTGTTTATCTCAGGACTGGACATACTTGGCTTGTATCCCTGGTTTGATTATAAAATTAAATCATTTAATCCTTCATAACAAGACAATCACTAAGAGTTCGTTTTCTTCTTGCTAAGCTGTCATAATCCAACAACTTCAGTGGAATTTAGACAAATGAATCATAAGGGGAAAAAACCCTGAGAACTTGTATTCATGCGGTATGAGGTTTCACCAAGAGGAAATGGGACCAAACCCTGTTCACCATATGTATTGTTTGTTCATCAAGGTCAGGATGCAGTCTTAAAATACTCTATCACTATGGGATACACATCTCATTTCGGCATGCCAGTCAGTCATACAGTATAATCCCCATTTTGGAAAAACAGACCCATGTTAAAATCAGCTTTCTCAGTTATTTGGAAAATGCAGCCACAGTACCTCTGGCTGGCTACAGGCAATTTAAAGAACCTGGGCATGCCGTTCACCCCTCTCCAGGGAATGCCAGTATTCACACTATATATGGGTCCTGCGTCTCACCCCCTCGTGCTGGCATAGCTCCACAGACTGATGTGAATGAGAGGAGAATCACCCTCATGCGCACTAACATAAAACCTTAGATAATAGGATCCTATGCACTTATTTAAAAGAGAGCTGCCCTTCCTGGTAATGATGAAGTAGAGCCACAGCAACCTAACAAGAACGGCTGAGTTGCCTCCGAGTGCATGGACAGGCTGATGGGGCTTTCTGCTGATGACAAGCAGAGGGGACAGAGCATCTGATTATGAGAAGAATTTGTTTTGCGTCCTTCCTTTATGTAAAAGGGTTCACTTATGGTTGACAGAAGTACAAACTCTGTTCAAGAAACAAACGGACAACTTTTGAACAGGGAGAAAGTGGAGAACACCATTTGCAGTAGTTAAATTGTGAAGGTATCCGGAGAGTTTAGGTCCACGTAGATGCAGAGAATAAGAACAGCATGTCTGAGACTCATCTCACCTACTCCATATTTACACCAAAATAACTTCAGTGGAATTCTTGCTGATTTACACCAGCTTTACAGAGACCAGATCGCAGACTGGGAACGTTGCCCCACATCCCAGTGTCACAATTGTCCGGATATCTAACAAAATGTGGTGAATCTTGATTGGAAAAGTTGAGGGACAGTCTAAAAGAATGCATAAACACATCAACTGAATCAGACATTAGCAGGAAAACTGCTTCTTGTGAAATAATTAGGGCCCTATGGAAAAAACACAGTGTGCTTCATATTTTCCATTCAATTTCTATGCAGTTTGGAGCACCTCACGTCCAAAGAAAATTGTGCTCTAATCACCCAGCCTTGCATGGATGTCATGCCCTCTAACACATGCAAACACCTTATCAAGTTATCACAGCATATCCTTTCAAGGACTCTGAAGGCAGCTGCCACCCACGACGGCTCTCGCTGCCTGTAGCATTCCAGGCACTCGCACCTCACTTAATACAGTAACAAAGACAGCTTGGCTGCCACACAGCCTACACTGTGCTATTACAGCTGTGAAACAGCTAACTTTGGCAGCCATATATCATTAAGGCTTTGTTTCAGAAACTCTCAGAATAGCTTTTCACCATGAAGACACCAGTGTTATGCCCATAAACTGGCACAAGTGAGCAGAGTGTCTGGCATATGGCTGAAAGCAATGGACTGGGTTTTTGAGCTCATCGATGTAAGATGGAAAACAAACCGCCACCATGCGGATACACCAATAGCAGTTGTTTAACAGCTGCAGCTCCTCCCTGGATGCCAAAGTTTTGCAGCTCTTGAATCAACAATTGTGCTTGGGCTTTTGTCATTTTAAGATCTAAATAAGCGACTGGACAAACCCAGGCTAGCTGCTGCAAGTCACTGGGCTGAAGGTGAACTGTTCTGAAATGGGACAGAAGTAATGCATGTTGAAACCTGGGTCTATTTTCACAGAGCAGGGCTCTGCTGGTTATTGCCTTCAGGATATTACAAAAAAAAAAAAAAAAAGTCTCCAAGTCTCCTTTTGTAGGGGGGAGGTATGTAGTCATCAGAGAGGAAATGGGTCAGGTACTACAAACCAGGACCAACAGATAAAATTCCACCTGTACTGAGTACACTGAAGAGACACAGCTCAGAGTATGGGCGCATCCTTGCAGGCCAGGCTGGTATTTTCTATTAGTCCTCGTTCAGCAGTGATGCCAAAGGAAAGTGGTAAGGGCGTTGCCCCCCAGGGATGCACCTCTTCCTGCATAGGCAGGACTGCGGTTGAGGAGTGACCCTGCAAAAGAGCTTTTCTTCAGGACTTCTTTCTCCAAACAGGGGAGTCGCAGCCATACAGTCTTGAGCATCCCACATGTCTGGGCAGCTGTTGGACTGCAAATGAGAGAAGGGAATGAATAAGCTGCGATTGTTAGGAAAAATTCAGCTGACGAAGTTTTAAAATTGTCTTAGCAATCTGGAGCTCTACTGTGGCTTTAAGACATGACCTGGACCACAGAGGGCAAGCACTGAATGCGTGTGTGTTTATTTTTGCATATGTGCGTGTGTGTGCATGTGCATGAGACCGGACACCCTCAGGACAGTACAGCTGAGCCGTGCCACATTAGCTTGGGCAGGATTCCCTCCTAGCAGCAGCCCACTCCCGATGCCAGCCCACCATTTCCCTGCCCTGGCCCTGCTCTGGTTGCAGTGCAAGGCAGTGCCTGGGGCATTGCTCCCACCTTTCCCACCTGCTCCAGAATGTGACTAACAGTATGAGGTTCAACAAGGCCAAGTGCCGGGTCCTGTACTTGGGTCACAACAACCCCATGCAGCGCTACAGGCTTGGGGAAGAGTGGCTGGAAAGCTGCCTGGTGGACAGGGACCTGGGGGTGTTTATTGACAGCTGGCTCAATATGAGCCAGCAGTGTGCCCAGGTGGCCAAGAAGGCCAGTGGCATCCTGGCCTGTATCAGGAATAGTGTAGCCATGAGGACTAGAGAAGTGATTGTTCCACTGTACTCAGCACTGGTGAGGCCACACCTTGAGTACTGTGTTTGATTTTGGGCACCGCAGTATAAGAAGGATATTGAGGTGCTGGAGTGTGTCCAGAGAAGGGCAATAAAGCTGGTGAAGGGTCTTGAGAATAACTCTTATGAGCAGCCTCTGAGGGACTTGGGGTTGTTTAGTCTGAAGAAAAGGAGGCTGAGAGGGGACCTTATTACTCTTTGCAACTACCTGAAAGGAGCTTGTAGGGAGGTGGGGGCTGGTCTCTTCTCCCAAGTAACAAGTGATAGGACAAGAGGAAATGGCATTAGGTTGTGCCAGGGAAGGTTTAGGTTAGACATTAGTAAAAACTCCTACGCTGAAAGGATTATCAAAGACTAGAAGAGGCTGCCCAGGGAAGTGGTTGAATTGCCATCCTTGGATGTGTTTAAAAGCCGTCTAGATATGGTGCTCAGGGACATGGTTTAGAAGTGGGACTGGTAGAGTTAGATAACAGTTGGACTTGATCATCTTAAAGGTCTTTTCCAGCCATAACTATTCTATGATTCACTCCTCTGCAAGTAGAAGAAAGTTCACTTTCTCTTCTGGTCTTTTCTATATACGTGTATACAAAGATACATACTTAGATTTGCATGTGAGTGCATGCAGCCTTTCATAATCCAGTCCACACATTTTTAGCAATAAAGTCAGCATTGACCAAAACCAAAATAACTACCTCGTACCGGAGAATCCCTATAATTGCAGCTTTCCCCTGACTCAGAAGATGATCTTGCCTCTACAGGCTTCAGGAGGAGTGGACTTTCTTTCCTGCTTTTAGGTTAAAGCTCTTTTACATTCACATTTCATATTCCCTGACACTGCATGTAGAAAAGACTAAAGCAGTAGATGTTTCATGTGTACTGTCTTAGCATATATTTTCTTAAACAGACTTGTATGAAATACAGGTGAATGCTTAAAGAAGGATAAACTTATAAACTATAACACAGATATTTTAGGAAATGCCATAAATCAGATTTCTTTCATCGTCTTAATTTGATCCCATTTCTTTAGTCTTTAATTGATGATGACGTTTCTGTTACTTTTCACAGGATCATTTTCCTACTAATCACTAGCTGTCACTGCACTTTAGGTTGACACTACAAAAGGGACTTGGAAGCACAGAGGGGATTAACGTTGAAAGAGAAGACTGAATTTGGGTCCCAACTCCTAATCTCTGTTGTCTCGCTTTTCTATTTCAGCATCACTGAGTTTTCTGGTAATTGGTTGTTCTCTTGAAAAATGAAGAGGAGAAGCAACATCGCAGGTAGGGTACAGCAGCTCTGGGAGCTGGCATCTGAAGTTGGTCAAAGCCTGGCAGAGGCATAACTCTGCCTGGGTGAGCTTTCGAGGCACAGAGCAGAGAGCAGGAATGTGGAGCTGGAGGAGATGTGGAGGTGGCACTGTCACTTTTAGATTCAGCCTGCTCTAAAGCTGGCTTGCAGTGATAACGGGAACATGTGCAAGAATAATTATAGGAGTCTGGCAGTCCTGCATCCAGGCTCTGCCTCAAATCAGGCACCAGAACTGCAGAACACACTGTTAGAAACTACTTTTACAAGGGTCAGAATAAGGAACTTTCCTGTGTGAATTTTGTGGCCAAAAGGGAGTCTTGTTGCTGAACAAAACATTCGGGCATATCAGCCTCAAGACCACAGACTGCAGCTCCCCGGTGCATTTATTTTTGTTGCAGTAAATGAAGCAGGTTGCTTGACACAAGGAGTCAAAGTTGTTTTGTGATGTGCATCTTGCACATCAACTGAGTCAGAGGTACATCAAGGAGTTCATCAGTACCCCTGCTGCCTTCACCACAAAAAAGCCAATACCTCTTTCTGATTCAGCACGTCAGAGTAGATAAAGCAGATTTTAAAACACTTTGATTGTGGTATGAAAATACAAACACATGCAAATATAGGAAGCAACTAACAAATGTATGTTAAAAAAACCCCAAAACATTATAGTCCTACTATGATAATCTTCTGAAACCTTCATCTCCCAAACCAAACTGCCAGGGTGGTTTCACTGGTGAGGAAAAGAGATACTGTGCAAGAGGAGACATTGCCTCTTCATTGTTTGCTCATGGGAGATAAAACATGGGAAACCCTCCTGCCTGCCAAGTCCACTGGGTCAGACCCATGGCACCTCTGAGTTTGGGATGCTCTCTGGAAGTTGGTGTCAAGGATTTCAGCCACTGGGAGCATTGGAGTTTTAGATTTGCATGTTGGATAGCTGGGACTTGTAAGCAACACAGAGATGTCTCCAAAGATATGCGGATTTTCACTAGGTTCCTGTTGATTTAGGAAGTCATCTGTGCGCTTCCCCTTTGGGAACACAGCAAGTGCAAAAGAGTGAAATCAGTAAATTAACCTTTAGGAGGGAGAAGCTCTCTGGAGGACACAATAGAGGTTAATAACCTTCTGCTGTGATGCTCTTCTCTTGAGAGCTCTGCACTAACAGCTTGTTCCTGCAGTGCACAGTGAAGGCAGAAATAAGGACCGCTGCCAGATAGTAACGGACCCATACTCTGAGCCATTTGTGTCTGTTTTACCATTCAGCAGAGCCTGAGAGCAGGGCTAATTGGAAGATGAGGAAACGGTGGCATCATTATGTGTGCCTGAATATTAACTTGTTGATGTCATTCCCTACACAATATTACCAGATAGTCTGATATGTGCTGCTGAGTCCAAATAACAATTCCCTGTGGATGGCAAACATTCAGGAGAGACAATTTTTTTCAGTTTTGGTCGATGATTTTGGACCAAATAAGTTTGGTCCAGATTAATTTATCCAAACCAACAGGCATCTGAAATAGTTCTCAACAATGAGAGAGATTTGGTTCCCCAAACTATCCTGAAAACATTCAGCTCTCCTCTTCTTCAACATAGTAACTACTTATTTACATCTGCTGCTGCATAGGTATACATGGTCTCCTCCTGTAGAGAAGGCAACACCCTCTCCACATGATTAGTTTAGTTCCTTTCACTGATAAAACATTTTCAAAATATTGAAGCAATGTCATAGTGGTGTTTTGCTTGCTAGTTTTGTTACTGAAAGCCCCGTGGTTACATCAGGCGTGGACACAGTCAACCACTCCTCGGTGTCAGACCCAAGGCCGGGACCTCCAGTCTGGACCTGTGATTCGGTACTGCCCTCTTCCTTCGGTCTCTGCCCCCAGAGAGAGACTGGAAGAGGTGGCAAATGAGCCCATACCAAGGCTTCTCAAGGAAGGAAGAAAGTCTGCAAAAAATTTGACCCCATATATTATCAGAAAACCTGCAGCTGGCACTGCAATTGCTAAGTTAGCTTAAGCAGCCAGGTAATATTACACAGATAATTGTGCCATTTCTCTGATCATGCATTTCTGCTGCCTTTACAGCTATTGTGTTGATTGTGGTTGAAGTGTTGGTTTCATTTTTCCTTAGCTCTTTGATTTCACTTCTCTGTTTACACCCCTCCCTTCATGCTGTACTGGCTGGGATGTGTACACGGTACCTAAAAAATTTAGCTACTACATTGAAGGAGGGGTATTCCAACTGCATTTAGGTTTGATAAATGCTGCATTTTATCAAATCATAATGACAGGCCAAATACAACCTCAGAAGCCGCCTCCAGAGTGTTGCAGCTGATAACACAATGTTTAGTAGCATCTCTTTTTGGGCCCACTCTGCCTACAGAAATGGGAACTCATTTTAAGGAGTAAAGCCTCTGTTTCTAGAAATAGAAATAGCAGCCACGTAAGGGTGGAGGGAAGAGGCCATGCTGCAGGGAGGCGGGTGTCCTACCTCCTTGCTGTAGAGGGCTGTGGACTTGCATGTTGCCCCTTGGACTTCATGAAAGTAGAATGGTGATGGGTGTTACTGTGTGCATCGACAGATACCGGGGGATCTCTGCACTTGCAGGATGGCCAGTTGTTGGATTACATCTGAGTTCAGGAACTCTATAGCTACGTTTGTCCGAAATGTTAAAAAAATGTGCTGAAGAAAATTATGGGCTGGATCCTGACTTTCAGAGGTTGCAGCACTTGGCAGAAGAGCAACATTTGTGTTGTACTCAAAACTCTCTGCTTGAAGAAGCCAGATATCTGCGGAATGTCCCCAGGGTCTGGAGAGAGCACACCCAGCAGTGAAGACTATAAGAGGGGAGTTACTAAAGAATAATCCCCTGTTCCGCTTCTGGCAAGAGCAGGTGCACAGGGAAGCAGAAAGGTGGATCCCAGTGCCAAACTAAGACTTGAACTGAGGTTTATGGCATGCTATTCAGCAACCGCATTTCAGTGCTGCCCATATGTGTGCTGCTTAGAAAGAGTGGAGACGCACTCAGGGGGCCACGTGAGGAAGGCTTTCCCGTCAGAGCTCATCTGCCTCTGCAAAACACAGCCCCTTTTTCCTCTGCTGTTTTGCAGCCAGAGTGAAGGACAAGGAGGCTGGACAATGCCAAAGGTGTCAGCTGTTCATAGGTCTTTTATTATATGGCACACACAGTGGAGTACATCCTGACACAGGTTTTCTTTTTTCTGTCCCCCCATTTGTTTTCCTTCCCTGAATACTAAGGCTATGAAATCAATAACAGATGACAAGTGGGTTTAATTTGTGAAGTAAGAGGAATGTAAGCCTATCTGAGTAGTTAACAATTAACAGTTTCAGACTGAGAGCAGGATTATGTTCATTTCAGAAACCACCTGGGGCCATTTGCTTTGCACTAATATATACAGAGATCTGGAATGTACCACCTTATTATCCTGGTGCTGATCAGTCCATGCACAAACGTTCACATTTAGAGTAAATCCAGTTATGTCTGGATGTCTTTCTCCTCTGCTTTATGCAATTATGTAGTTTAGTCATGAATCACAAACCTTCTAATTAAGGCTCAAGGTCAGGACAAGTGGGATGGAAGGTGAACAGACTTCTAGCTAAAGGCCTTTAAAGCCATCAGTTGTTTACAGGAATTGCCATGTGCTTTCCTGAACTAGACTGACAGATCTAGCATTAACAGAACAAAGTTAATTCCTCTAATTTCTCCTGCATTCTTGCAGGCAGTTTCCTCTAACTGAGGAATTAAAGGTCACGCACTGGCTACCTCCTGCACTACCCCAGCCACGCTTTACCAGCCGTCCGCTCCGGGCTCCTCGGTGGGGGAAGCGACCAGCTGTAGCACAGTCAGTGGCTCTGAGAGCCAGCAGCTCTTTAGCACCTTGATAGATCCTTCAAAAAGACACATTATGTTTTTTTCACTTCGTGTGGCAGTGCTGGTTTAGTACACAAACAAAAAGGGGGTATTGCTGGGAAATTCCATATTTCTTTATTCAGCTTCATGTCTGGGACAGAATAACTTTCCCTGTGAATTTCAAGGGTCTGCCACTGAGCTACACGAACTCTGATAACTGGTGGCCTCCTGTAATTCCTGTATGTGTTTGGACACTGCGATGGCAGACCCCTAGGGGAACCTTCTCGCCACAGCCCCTTGGGCCCATCTCCTGTGTTTTAGTGGAGGCCAGACAAAGGGAGCCTTTGCTGCGTTCTGCAGTCTTCAGGGGCAGAAACTGCCTCTTCCTTCCATCAGTCTTTGGGCAAATGGCAGCTAAAAAGAGAGCCTTGCTTTGGCTATTGTGATGCCTGAGGACTTTACCCCACAAAAGGCAGCAGAAGCCAGGCAACAACCATAGTCCTGCCACAGTGGTGGAGGATCTGAGAAGAGAAAAGTAATACTCTGGTAAGTGTTATCAGATGGGATTCCCCATCTGCATTGCCCTAAGGGGTTTCAACCCCTTCTTCCTAGGTTGCATGCATCACCATGTCTCTCTTACTGGTGTTAGATAATCTTAGTTACCCAATAAACAGCTCATGTAGAGGAGCACTTTGTTCCTATTCTGCCATCTAGCACTAAGACTCTCCTTTAAAGGATCTCATAATAAGAAGTTAGGATAATTTCAGTGAGCAAGGATGAAATGTGCTCCATCATTGGGTTTGGCTTGGAGCCATGTCCTGCTGGATGCAAAGAGCTCACCTCCCAGGGGTATTCCCTGTTTCATCTTTCCAGCCACCCAGGGCTATAAACACAAGTCAAGAAGCAGAGAAACCTGAGGTGAAGTTATCATCTCCATGTCCACTGGAACACAGGGAGTTTTGCCACAGGTGAGTTTGGGGTGTGAGTTGACCAAAGGACTGGGCAGACCTCCCCTCTTTCTCCCTGTCCAGTCCTTTTGAATAACACTGGTACAAGGAGCGAACAAGGAATAATCCCAATGATTTTAACCAATTGTGAAGTGTAGAGAAAAAAGAGGATATAGGTAAACCCCAACTTTGGTTGTAGGGAGAAGGTAGATGCAGAAAGGAAATAGGAAGAGAAAGCTAGGTCTAGAAATGCTAGGCCTCCCCAGTTCAACGCCCTGTCAATTTTCTTCTTCTTTTTTTTTTCCCCCCCAGAAGACATTTATATAATAGCAAGAAAGTAGAATTGGTCTCAGCTGTGTCCCATGTCTAGCCCTATGCCTTGTCATGTCTAAATAAACTGGCAGCTGACATTTTAGCTGTTCTTAGCCATGGGGTTTCCAGAAAGCAAAACATTTATTTTTTCCACTTTGTGTGTGTCCCTGTGTGAAGGTCCTCTTCAGAAAAACTGCAAAAGAACCACAGAAACAAAAAAACTGAGCAAAACAAACTGAACTTGGGAATAACAGGCTCATGTCTGAGGGCAACCTATTTCCAAAGGGGAAGATGTGAGCTGGGCTTCGACAGTTAATTTGCTGAGAAAACAATCTCCTCAATGTCACTGCTATATCTGGGTTTTGTGATGGGCTCATTGCCTTTCATTATCCCAGCCTGCTCTTTGTGGCTTTGCTTGTGGTTTAGCTCGGATGAATTATTCTTCAGCATGGAGGTGCAGTGTTTCTTCTTTCAGGTGAGCTTAGTACAAGGAGACCCTTGTGCAACCAAGCAAAAGGCTGGATCTCTCTTTGCCTTTCACTCATCTTCCTTCCTCTGGGGCCAGATCCTGCTCTCTGATGAGAGTGATACCATTGGCATGGCTGTCCACCAGCCAGATGAGGAGGAGACTTCAGTCAGCACCTCAGCTGAATGCATTTTCATGCCCACAGCTGGATGTTTCTCACCCCCAGGGTTGCCAGAGAACAGCTCAACCACTGACAGAGCATCAACTCCTGCAGGCTGCATGGGTCTCAGCCAACTAGCCAGCTGCCCAGACCCACTTGTGCTACAGTTTCCAAGATGTCACAGTCTTTCTATTAATTGCAATGAGTTTTGGAGTCAAGCCTGCACCAAATCGAGGTAACCTCTGGTGTCCTCCTGCCTTTGAGCTGAATTAGAGCTGCTACTCATACACCCCAAACACCAAAAATGGCCCAGCTTGCTAGTTTGGAAGACACTCAAGCATGAAACAATCTTTCCTTCTACAGGTTTTCTCAGGAATCTTAAGTCTTTATTCCCTTGGTCACAAATAAATTTATCAGTCTGTCTGTGGGATTTCTTTTGCTAAGTGAATCTACATGTGGGACTTTATATCTTTGTCACTGACAAAATATTCTTGTTCATCAAAAAAGAAAAATGTAAAAGCAAAGACTATTTAAAATGTGATTAATGGACCAGTCATTTGATGTAATGCCAAAACCTATGCTGCTCAGAGCAAAATTTGGTCACAAAAATAAATCTTGAATTACTCTCTCTGTACCTCCCTTGCCTGTGACTACTCTATATTGAAAGCAAGTTGGAGCTAACTGCAATATGAATTTCTCCATCCTTTAAAACTGTTGTATTTTTTTGTTGCTAATTGCTGGGGTCTTAGAAAAATATTTGATCTTGTCCTTTTATAGCTGTGGGACATGTGCTGCTTGGTCAAAGAAAGAAGCTTGTTCCTAAATTTGGTTGCTATTATGTGATTTCCTTCTTGCCTATTGATGTTTGAATTAACTTTGCTTTAAAGGAATGATTTTTTTTCTTCCCTTTTTTTTTTTTCACGGGTGAATTATAATAAGCGGGACCTGT
>VZSZ01006509.1:196029-226119 GCA_013398815.1 Ibidorhyncha struthersii | reverse complement strand
TTCTCTCTGCTCTCCCTGAGTCTGCACAAGCAACAGCTAGGAAAACATCTCAAGGGTGGAGTTGTTGGGCTTGTTTGTTTTGTCATACTTCTCTGCAAAAAGACTGAAATAAATAAAATAAGATAACCATGGGTTTTTTTCCACTAATGAACAGTCTAGTGGTTAAATCCTAAAAAGGATGAACTCCCAACACTTCCAGATCAATACATGAGCAAATTCATATGGAACTGAACATAAAAATCTCTAGGTCTTACAACACATTTTGCTGAAGTTAATTAAGTCCTATAAAACAGTAGTGAATTAGGTTAATGTTAATTGCACACAGTGAAGTGAAAAACTGCCCACCAGGCAGCGGAGAGCTTAATGGGTTGTCAGATCCCAGGAGACCCCATTTTCAAGACCTGCTCTCAGAACTCTTGCTGCAGCCGTGCATATTGGATATTTGCCTTTAGGAGAGGGACAGTTTTCCAACACAAATGTTTTACACTTAGCAAGATTCAAATAAGAGGTGGATCGTTAAACACTGGCAAGAATGTGAAACATTTCAATAAAAAATTTATTTCAGAAGGGCTGCAACATCTCACATGTCAGACCTGACCAGCCTCTGTTAGGATTAGAGGACTTCCAAGGGACAGATTTTTCTCCATCTGCCCCTTGTGGAGTTTCTATACCTTCCTTCAATGCCTTCATTGGAGACGGGACAGGATGTGACCATGTGCTTATTTGGTGACGCGCAGTATGGTTCAGCTCTCAGTAACCCGGTGCTTGCTCTGCCATGGTGCTCATAAAGCTCCTCTTTCAGGACTATGCAGTCTGGTCTGCTGGGTCTCTGAATTGGGCAGACAATATTCTGAGTCTCACCAGGAAGACAAGATGCTCTGTGCGAGTCCCTCAGCTGATAGAAAAAATGACTGAAACTGTTCTCACATCCTGAAGAGCTGTATATGCACACAGAGGTTGACCACAGTATCATTGTGGTGGAGGGCACCTACAAACAGGGTTATGCACAAAGGCGGAGGGGCTCTGAGACCAGGTAACATTCTCTAATGTCCTTAATGATGTGCTACAGTTGTGTTTGTCAGTAAGTGCAAAAGAAAGCCAAACAGGAAGACTAGCAAAAAGAAAGCATAGCTCGAAGTCTTGATATTTGATGTCTTTGTCTCCAGGATCCCTCTTTCATCTCCTGCATGTGTATGAGCTGGTGTGAGTCATAGTAGGATGATAACACATCTCAAGAATGGCTGGGGGGGGCGGGGAGGGCACGACACAGGGGACGACAGCAGACAGAGGGTGGAGGAATTAGGGGGGTCTGCATGGGCGGTTTGGAAAGCTGGAAGAGCTGAAGGGCAAACTAGTAGCTGCAGTCCACCAGGCCATTACAGGTCCTGAGAAGTAAGGGTATGAACTTTGGCTCTCTGTCCTCAGATGGACCCATAAATTGGACCACTATTTCTATGCTAAATTTTACTGAGGGATCAGGTTTTGGGATAAGGACTTTAATGGACACAACCACAATTACAAATAATACCTATTTCGGAGATTATGTCCAGGTTCTGGAAAATGCTTAGAAAGTTCGCTGGGCTAAAGGTCTCACACAAAAGAGAAAAACTGTCTGATGGAAGTAAAAAATGCCACTTCTAAATCTGCTTGTCAATTATCAATATCACTGCTTTAATGAAGTTTTCTTGTCTTTTTTCTTATTTTTCAAGTAATACTTTAATTTTTCCTTTGACTCAGTTCACTGCCATCTTGACGTTATGTCACTATAAGTAAACATACAGCAGAGTCTAGGGTACATCTGGCAACTACTAACCCTTCGGCATGAATGATTTTATAAAAAAGAGACAAGGCTTGAGGCAAAGATACTATTTTAATTTCACCATCTCACTCACCCTTGACTTGTTACTGGGTTTGTCACTGTTTTCAGCTCTAGAGGAAAAGGAGCTGTGAGACATCTAAAAGACCTTCAGGGTCTTTTCGGGTGGACACAGACACACCTTTTCATCCTACAAGTCACGCGCCAAAACCTTTGAGTAGTTAGAGCTTAAAGACTTTTAGGGCATTGCTCAGAGAGCTTGGGGTGTGAGGTGACAGACATCTGGGAGTTCTTCACAGATACCAGATTCCAGTGGCTTGTGGGGGGCAGCCAGGTTGGTCTGAACAGTCCTGCCGCCTTTGCTTCCCTTACTGCTAGGATTAGAACCACAGAATGGTTAGAGTTGGAAGGGACCTTAAAGATCATCTTGTTCCAACCCCCCTGCCCTAGGCAGGGACACCTCCCACTAGACCAGGTTGCTCAAAGCACCATCCCACTTAGCCTTGAACACCTCCAGGGATGGGGCACCCACAACTCCTCTGGGTAACCTGTGCCAGTGTCTCACCACCCTCACAGTAAAGAATTTCTTCCTAACATCTAATCTAAATCCACCCTCTTTCAGTTTAAAACCATTCCCCCCTCATCCTATCACTACACTCACTGATAAAGAGTCCCTCTCCATCTTTCCTGTAGGCCCCCTTTAAGTACTGGAAGGCTGCTATAAGGTCTCCCCAGAGCCCTCTCTTCTCCAGGCTGAACAACCCCAACTATCAGCCTTGTCCTCACAGGAGAGGTGCTCCAGCCCTCTGATCATTTTTGTGGCCCTCCTCTGGACCCACTCCAACAGGGCCATGTCCTTCTTATGTTCGGCGTTCCAGAGCTGGACGCAATATTCCAGGTGTGGTTTCACAAGAGCAGAGCTGAAGGGCAGAATCACCTCCCTCTCCCTGCTGGCCACACTTGTTTTGATGCGGCCCAGGATACAGTTGGCTTTCTGGGCTGCGAGCACACATTGCCAGTTCATGTCCAGCTTTTCATCCACCAGTACCTCCACGTCCTTCTCAGCAGGGCTGCTCTCAATCCCTTCATCCCCCAGCTTGTATTGATACCAGGGGTTGCCCTGACCCAGGTGCAGGACCTTGCCAGACCCACTGGGCTAGCATAGCCCTGCTGCCAGTCAGGTGAAGTGGCAGGGGTGTCCTACGCGTACTGCTTGCCAGCAGCATAAGATCAGGACCTGAGACTGGTCACTCCTGATATTCCTGCTCTCTCAAGGGTACTGTTCCCAAAAATATCTTCCCAAGGGTCATGCTGATTTCATCTTCAATGACTCAAGCAAAAAGGGTTTCCCCATGGAATCCCAGAGACACAGGAGACAAGTCTGGACGTGGATTAACTTCTGGTTTGGATGCTTTAACTTTTGTCCTTGATAAACCAGCAGACTATACAGACTACTCTTTTGCCTTGTTGCGTCTAGCCTTTCACTTCCTGGCAGAAGCATCCTCCTAACACGCTATTCTTACTTGCTTTCAAGATCTCATTGAAACCCACTGAATTCCCTCCTTCTACCCCATTTACTCAGATGATGGGCATGCCTACTGGCTTATTCTCTTGCCCTTTTAGGTATCATTCCTTCTAACTTCCTCACTTGTGTATTGTCTCCTTCTTCTCTCTGATTTACCTCCAATTTATAAACACTTCTCAGGTGCACACAACATTTCAGGCCCTGCCAAACCGGTGTGTAAAGCAGTGACCTCCAGCCCTGCGTTTGCATTTACAACAAAGACAGTCTAGCCTAAAAAAAAATTGGACAATCAGTGCTACTATATTACACTGCAGATTGTTATTGCATTTTTCATGAACACAACTCATGCCAAATATCTCCTCACCATTGAGTGTCTGTGTGGGATCATGAGATGACTTACGTTGCCTGTTCCGGTCTCATGGGTTGCTGTACTGATGTGCTGTCAGCCTCCAGGCTGACACCTGGTACCATGCAGATCCCTGCCAGACCATGGTACACACCACGCTTGCCAGCCCTTATTACAAACAGCAAGGGAAACTCAGCCTGAGACTTTCTACAGCACATTCCCCTCCCTGGCCCCAAACTCCAGACTGAAAAACAACATTTTTAATTTTCTGCAAAGAGCAAATGTTGGCAGTACCACAGTCATCTAAAATTAGGCAATGGTACACTCCCACCTTTCCACCCTTCCTCTGAGAAATGCCGGTGCCGTTGTAGCTGTGCCTGATCTAGGTACAGGTTTACATGGGCAGAGGAAAGGGGAGCAGACAAGGAGGCTCGCACTTGCACTCACCCACACTGCATACAAGTTCCCGTGACTCGTGTGACAGGCGACCGCCCCAACCTACACTAGTTTCTCAGGCTGGACCTGATACAATCATAACTGTCCTGGTTGCTGCCCTTTTCTTCTACAGACAGAGTTCAGAAAGAAGAAAAAGAGGAAGAAGTGCACCAATGCTCTTGTTTCTTTTTTATTGTACCCCTTGGATGTTTCTGTTACTCTCCTGACACTCTCCTGGCCCCTTCGTGGATGTCACATTTCTTTCTCTTAAACTAATTCTCTCCTTCCCCAGAACATATCTGTTTGCTAGTGGGGTTTTTTTGTGCAAAAATAAATATTTGAATGCAAACGTTTCAACCAGGACTTTTAATAGTTTTAATCGAATCAAATATATAAATGGGGCAGATTTGCAGGGCAGCTGGGAGGTTTTCTTAGGGGTAGAAGAGCAGCAGAACGAGACAGTTTGCAGCATAACAACATACAGGTGTTGCGACACGGTTTGCTAAGGGCATAACCCCAAGTAGGAGAATTCCCCCTTCCACACACTAATCTAATTCTTTGCCAGCATCTCTTCTTTCTCAACTGCAGAGAGAGTGTGGAAATGCCTTGGAGCTTCATTGCAAGGGCAAAGATAATGCAGTGACGAGTGGAAAGGCAGGAATGGAGATAAAGGCCTGCATACTGAAATGGCAATAACACACTGGAGTATATCCTGTTGTGATGTATATACATTTCTCTTTAATTCCTCCCTTGGGCAGTTTGAGGATGGAAATGTTTTTCTCAGAGGAAGTATTCTCACTACTGATTTTATGGAGAAGCAGCAATTTCCGTAAATGGGATAATACTGTAGAGTAGTTAGAGATCCTTTTGTCAGATATGAACCTGCGCTGTTAAATGCTGGCGCTCTCTAGGGTGAAGCATTGGTAGAAGCAGAAGTATTATAAGAAATGCCATGTGCACCATTGCAGCAAAAATGTTAAGGGCCAAATATTCATTGCTGTGGTGGCAGTACCACCCTCCAGTAGGTCAGCACTAATGGATGCAGGTGTTTTTACAGCTCCAGCTTGCTCCCTTGTTTATACACCTTTTAGTAAGGTATTTCATTATTTTCCAGGGTATCATTAATCTACAGCTTTAGGTGCAGATTATATTATGCATATCAGTGGTGCTCTGTGCTGGGCATTTGTGTTCAGTTAAACATGAGTGCCCTGCAGAGGTCCTGAGCCAGCCCTGGACACACTGGCTGGGCAACCAAAAGCAGTAGTAGCATATTGCATCTGTTGGGCAGATCTTCAGCATCTCCACCAGAAGCCTACAGATGAGTTAAAAAACAAAAACAAACAAAAAAAACCCCAAACCCAACAATCTGGTTTAAAATCCTATCAGGCCCTTACCTGCAAGGTAGGGGTCCCACAATTGTGTTGAAGTTATGGATCCCAGAGTTGGTAAGGTTTGACTCTGGTCTGGGGTCTACTATTTTTTTCAATTGAAACTGGAAGTTGTTTATAGACAAGTTCATATGGAAAAGCAGTTTGTTGAAGCACAACTGTCAGATAAACAGTTTTATCTTTATCTGCCACGAATGTGCCTAAAGTGAAGAGGAATGTCATGAGCTGTCTGTATGGGACAAGAAACTATATGCCTCCCAACAACTGGGAGTGAGTAAGTGTAATGCTAAAATTATTAATTTCCATAGTCCTCTAAAGAATATGTTGGGACCATAATACCTAAGGATGCAAATGAGTAGCAGCCTCAGTAGCTTCTGTATGTTTTCTCATTTATGCCACCAGAGATTTGGGTTTCTGTGTATCCTACCCAGTATATAGAAAAGAATGTTTGGGTTTTTTAAATGTTTTTTAAACACCTGCACACAACTCCCAAACTTTCTTCACAAATTAATCTGCTTGAAATTTTCCACATCTAAATCTTTCATGCAATAAAATGGCCTTATGTCAATATAATAGGTTTTTTCCTTCCCTGGAAAAAAAAATGGCATCCTGCAAGTTAAGAATGTCTCCAGATTCTGGGTGTTTATGAAGCATTACCATCAGGGTGCTTGTTTATTCTGGATTCAGTCCAGGACACAAGGCTGGTCCTAGATGGCTGCCGTTGACAAGAGAACAATGTATGACTGATCATGTGAGATTATTCTGATCACAAAGCACCTACACAGTTTATTTGTGCACTGGGGAAACGCAGAAGCACATATAAAAAGTCCTCAAGATTCAAACATCTTGCTTTTTCCATAGAGAAGAATATAAACAGCTACCAAGGGGACAAACAGAAACACTAGGCTGTGAGGCAATACTCGACTTTCTCAGAAAGTTCAAAAGGTTATAGTCAGCTGCTCCCTTTCTCAGCTTGTCTGTGTGGTGGGGATTTAAGTTGCCGTCCTCGGTGCCACCCACAGAGTTTGATAAGCCACTCTGAATTTCACACTTTGTTCTTTCTGGCCAAAAAAATCAGTAGGGGAAATGTGACATCAGACCGGAGCAGAAGGTGTGCAGAGCGCATGTCGCTTTTCATCAGGAAGCTGCAAAGTCTCTGTTACGACACAGGAGGGACCACTGAAATGAGTGAGGATATTCAGGATGTTACTCATGAAATTGCCCATGGCAGACACTGGAACCATGCTTTCCCAGCACTTGCAGCGTGGCCTTGAGCTGAACTTGTAACCTTTGCACACATTTCAGTATCGGTTTTTCAAAAGAACTTCAAGGATTTAAATGTCTAACTTGTATTACGGTCAGTGGGAGTAAAGCACGTAACCCCTCTAAGCAGTTGAGGAAATTTCACCATCAGTAACCAATTTTCGCAGCACTCGAAGGGATTATCCCTGATACAGAAATCCGAGATGGAGAAAATCCCAAAAGCATGGCAGGGAGTTGTGTTTTCCTGCGTTCCTCACCTTCCCCTTACATGGTTCTTTCTCTCTGAATGGAGCTTAGAGGTGCTTGTCCAGCATTTCCATTGTAAGCCCTCATCTTTTCCTTGTAAAAAATGCTCTGGGCTGAAATTCAGTTTCAGATATGTCTAAAATTAATAGAAACAAATTTTAAATTAAATTAACAATGTAGGAATGAAAAAAAAAACACAAAACTCCAGATTCTTTGTACTGAGACCTTGGTTTGTATTCCTCTTACCCTAAACTGGTATTGTTTACAATGTCCTCTCTTTAATGTAACCTGAAATAGCTGATCACGGTTAAAAATAAAAATCTTTGGAAGTATTAACATTTAAACTGTGGTTGTGCTTGTAAAGTAACCGTTTCCTCCTAAGAGACTGCACTGTATATAGACATCCCTTTCACAAGAATGCAGATTATAAAAGATCTGTTTTATAATGTTATACTCAAAATATCACAAATATATGGAAGGACTTAAAGGAGACAACAGGCTGGTTTACTGCTAATCCTTGGGCGAGGGAAAAGTCCTTGTACTCTGTGTTTTTGTGCTAGACTATGTCAATGCCAAAGGATTCTGTCTTTTCGTGTGCATTATAATGAATTACAAGGTGGATGAAGTACTGTATTTTTATGCAATATCTAATGGTTACATGTTTAAACAAACAAACAAAAAAAAAACAGAATCAACAGAAGTATGAGTTTATAGCTAGGTATAAGCAACTCATAGGAGAGACTTCTCCAGGGCTTTTCTTTTGCCCATTAAACTCTCCACTTCTGCATTTTATTTTATGCAGCTTGGATGCAGCTGCAAGCTGTCATGAGAATTCTTCTGAGAGAAGTTTACTTTTTAAGAAGTTTTGCTATATGAATGAAATATGGTGCAACCTACTCCCAAAGTTCTGACAGCAAAGATTATTTTAAACAGCTGTGTAAGTGCTTTAGGGAAGTTCGTCGTAACTCAGATGTTTATGGGTTACACACCACAAATTAAGTAAAAAGATTATGGTAGCAAAAGAAAAAATTCTTATAAACCACTTACTGCCAGCATCAGTATAGACCTGTGGTGAGGACACCTGAATTCAGAGACAGTCTGAACTAACATGCACCTGTTTCTGGAGGCTGAGATTGTTATACCTGTAGTGGACCCACACACAAAATTTTTGTTTGGAGAATGTGAACAGAGATGTATTCAATTAGCAGTAAAGAAGGGAATGGGCGAATGGAACAATAAATGTGTTTAATGTCTGGGTCCTATGTGGTGAAGCTTATACTTTGGAGTGCAATATCAGGTGGAAAATATTTAGCTGTTAGATATTCAGGAATGTGTTGGTTAAAATTGGTTTCAGAGAGATTTCACAGAAATTCTCCATTGTCTCAGTGGCTGAGTTCACAGTCAGATTTTGCAGCCATTTTCCTTTCTTCTGGGTCCTGCCTGTGTGCAGTATGGGGTTGTCCTCAGGACAGAGCTGGGACAGCAAAAGTCAGCAAAACTGGCGTTTTTTGGGTGCAAAAACTAGTTTCTGGTTCACTAACCTACACCTCAAAGACTTCAATTCAATTTGCTGTTTACTGCAGGTTTCTTTCTTTCTCTGTAGTTTTTCCGGTTTTAAGGTTAAGCCAATTGCTGGAAGAGGTGCTGTGGGGTTGGACAGGTTGCAAGGCTCTAAGATGCTCCAATGCTGTTGTAACAGATCAAGAGAAAAGATAATAGCTGAAATAAGGAAAAGGGGCTTACAGGGTTCACACCTCATACTGTGCATCAGCTGTGTACCAACGTAAGTTCCTCCAGCTCTAAGGGTTTGCCTGCTGTCATAGGACCAGAATGACAGTGGCAGTGCAAGCACTGAGCCCAGTAAGTAGGTCCGTCAGCTTGTGCTTGTGTGGGAGATGCAAGAAGCTGTGTCCCAAAGCAGCACAGCCTTCAAGCCCTGCATTGCAGGAAGCAGCACGCTGATATGCTTTTGCTTCTCCCAGTTGTGCTATGATCTGGCAACTCAGCACACATCCCTGCCACGAGTTTCTAGCGCATCAGTATGTGGTGGGCTCTGAATACATTTTATGCCTCACAGTGTAGGATTAAACTCTATTATTAATCATGACAGCTCACTATTTTTCATCCTTGCCAGAAGTCTTGGCTGGCATATCGTTGTCTCCCTGTAACCAGCCCAGTATAACCTTTTTGTGTGTGTGTGGGCATGGCCCCCTACCAGCGCCTGTGGTTTCTGCCAGTCCCTTTTCCTTCCCACTGCCTGCATGCTAGGGCACCACAGACTGCTCTTCCTTCTCTCCTGTGCCACTCCCCAGGCACTGCCCCCAGGGGATACACCATCCTTCCCACATCACTGGTGTAAGACAGTTTGCCCAGATCACCCAGAACCAACCAATGTAAGTGCAGCCACACACTGCACTCTCACCATAGGGAGAGCTGGAGGTGAAAGTACATTTTTGCCAGTGGAAAAATCGTATTTTGGAAGCACGCAATGAGCCTTTTTTTTTTTTTTTTTTACATTGTCTCTGTTTCCTTCGCCTACCAAGTGCAAAAAATGTGGGTCTGATTCAGCCTGTCCTGACCATACACTGCAATTTGTCTCAGGGGCTTGTTCATGGGGAAGCACAGTCCTGATGCTAAGGAAGAGAGATCTGAGCCCTGCCTCTCTCCTTCTGTGTCAGTCACATGGTGAAAGGGCCATTCTGCTATAATGCGTGACCCTGATGATTTCTGTAGTATTTCATGTCTTGCCTTTGTCTCGCCAATGTATAGGATTGAGCAGGCAAAGACAGGTCATTGCCCCATACCTGAATGTACAGACTCTTGGTGCGATGGAAGAGGAAGGGGAACGGGGATTATCTGTATGGTAACTACCTGTGTCTGACTGGTAAATTCATTTGTAAATTTGTATCTGGTCCCTCCCTCAAGAAGCATCTGAGGTGCTCAGTCTGTTATTATTAGGACATGCAAAATCTGGCAAGGCACTGTAAAATTACCTTGTTTTGACTCAGAAATCTCACTTCCTATATTTAATTATAACAGAATGTTGCTTATTTCCTTCTTCTGAATAGCACAGGGTAACACCTGTGCTTGCTGGGTTGACACTATAGCTGCCCATCCAGCAGCTGCACACTACCAGACGGGACACTCAGAAAACGCTTGCTCTGTGCCATGGAGCATCCTGCAGCGGTTCCAGGGAGACCGAGGGGCCACTCAAAGGGTGGCACACCTCTGCATGGCATATGGGCTCAAGCCTGGAAGTGCCATAGCAGCATCCATGGACCACTGTGCTGCCTGCCCATGGGACTTGTTAACGATAGCAGCTTTCAGCGGTGGCTGCACTGCTTCCAGGCCTGAACTGGCTCACCTGGAGGCAGCTCACAAGCCTCTACCCCTGCCCACATGCTCTGTGGGCTTGGCTGCTTCTTCCAGTTGGAGTTCCCCATGCAAAGCAGAGATGTCACTTTGCAGAGCACCAGCTCAGCATTGAGCGATTCTCACCTAACCTGCCTTGGCCTTTAGCTACTTCTTCCTCCTCAAATGTTACCTCTTATGGTACTGGTGACATCACCACTTTGTCATTAGCCTGAGAAATACCAATACCACCTGGTGCTGTTATGTCCTTTCTCCAGAGAAAATCGTATTTATGCTTGGGAGAACAGCTGCAAAGCCCTTATGCCTGTCATGTCTGAGGAAAAGTTTGTGCCGAAACTGTCACGTAGAAAAGGGAAACACCCAGTAAGGTCATTGTTTTCACTATCTTGAATAACAGAAAAACCATTATATCTAATCCATCTAGTCTAAGGCTTCTTTGTGCAGCTCTGGACAAGATGGAGGCCAGGGAAGCAAAGCGCCTGCTAGCAGCAGCAGCAGCAACTAGAAGAGCACAACACGGCTCAGACAGTGAGCCCCCAAAATGCAACAAAAGACCCAATCATACCAGCTGCATAACAAAAACCAAGCTGCAGTGCGTGGTGGAGTTCTCACTCCACTGAAGTCGTGTCATATCAGTTGCACTCCCATATTGCACAAGAAAAACTTGTCATGAACCTGATGACCAATGCTCATCAGACTGTCCTCCCCTGATTAAAATGTTCCCCAGTCCCTTCCCCAAATAACAAAATGTAGCTGCAAACTGAGCTTCCAGTGTGACCCTCTTTGCTCGCCACGGGCGGTGTTGCAGCGCTTCCCACCAGCCTGTCCAGCTGTGAACAGTGCACCACTGCAACAGCAAGGACTTTCTTCTGCTCCAGGCAGCAGACTGGAAGTCTGGCTACCCAAGAACAGCTCCTCACTCTGTTAGCATCTTGCAAGTGACACCAACAAAAGTCTTCATATTTTCTAGCTGTGCTTATGCCATGTTTCTGGCATGAAAAGCAATCTGAATTTTAATCTACATCCACTTGGTGTCCTTGCCTTTCTTGGTTAGATAGTGAATCCCTGAAGGCTGTATCTCCTACTCAGCATTTCTACAATGTCTACCAAAACAGGGCTATGATCTCGCTAAGGATTTCAGACCATATCATCATAATAACACAATACAATAAGTACTTCCTAGTGTCTGAAGTTTTCCTCCACCACACTCTCCTTCCAGTATTGCTAAAATAGCAAAGGTTTTCTGCCCTGGGGATGTTCTGAACCGTCACCCAAAAGTGGAAGAAATTGTTAATATTGTACATTTGCCTCCACAAGCCTCTGGAGCAACAGCATCCAGATTAAATGTATTGACTTGTCTATTGCAAGAGCAAATTCCAGTAAGAAACCTGTTTCTACTGGTTCCAGGTGGCTAGCAGAGGCATAGATCTTCATGCAGTCTGTTGGTTTCTGGAGCAAATGATCTTCTCATGAAATCAAAAGACACCAATTCAAAATGATAGAAATCAGAAGAAGTCCAAAGATACAGAACATTAAGTAGAGGTTAGGAAAGCATGCAGAGAATTTGGCTTCTTGCCTTTAAAATGAAAGATAGCCATCAAAATGAAAGGGGCACAAAATAATTCTGAAATTTTGTATTAAATCTGATGAAGTCAGATAGGTAAAATACCCTGAATCCAGCCAACCGAGCAAATCTGATCTTTCCCCAAAAGCACATCTAACACATAATAGGGGCACTTCTCCCGTTTAATCATACGATGCAGCCCAAATCCAGCTTAAAAGATTCCCTATCACTTCATTAAATTTGGCAGGTGGCTGAACAAAGCACATTGTACCAAACTCAGCTCTCAGTTACATCGTTGCCACTGCAACAATAAATGCAACTGGGTGGCACTGAAATGACTGGGGATGCATTTGCCGTGTTATTTGTATGAAGGAAATAGCTGTGCCTTGCTCCCGAAGAGAAAAGGGAAAAAAGCTCGTCTGTCTCTGTACTTCTGCATGTAACTTCTTACCTATGCACCACTTTCCCATTATTTCTGTGAATGTAAAAGAGCAGACTCCTGTCTCAATAATATGATCAATACGGTCATTGTCAGGCTCACGGAACTTGTTCCAAAAAGTTTCCATTTACAACTACAAGATCAAGTTGTGGGTTGCTGTATGGGCCTTCTGTGCTCACAAAGACTGCATCAAGAAGATTTGGCACAGTAATCTGTCTTGAAAATAGAGAGATGTAGTGTATTAGGCAGCTGAGTAATTAATGCAGGCGCAACAAGCACATTAAGTCACCTATTTAACTCTTATCAGCAAGATAAATAATTACACATTACTTCCCTTCCTCAGAAAACAAAGTTTAAGAGGGGATTAATGGTAATCAGTGCTTTTGTTCTTGTGGCACACGTCTGTTGAAATGCTTTAGCATTCCAACATTTCAAGGGGGTTCTTCAAAACAAGGGAGGGATTCCTATTGGCAGCAGAGTGTTCAGGATCAGAGCTGGAAGGTCTTCTTTTAAATGACCTTTAAATCTTTTAAACTTTCATACAAGTGAGGTCTATCTCATTACAGAGCTATCTTATGCTCTCTCATCCTTTACATTCTTTCTGTTTTCATGCATTTAGTAGGAAAGGCATCATAAACCAAGATGAAAACAATTTTCCTGTGATCCAGATAAAACCTTGTACTTTGATGAAGTTCATGGCAGAGTGGTTGCTCTCATTGTGTCCATATGGGGGTTTAGCTCTCCAGCACTGGATAACTGAATCTTATTACAAGTCTGGATGTCTTGGTCTGCTGTCCACTGTCTCTGAACACTATTAGAGATGCTGGACTGGCTGGATGTGATTTGACCAGAAATAAGCAGGCTTTGCACTGCCTATATCAAGAGACATATAGGTGTGTTCTTCCGGCATTTAAGAAAATACTGGCATTAAGAAAATACTTCAAGTCATCCCCCCAAATATTTGAATTATTGTTTCTCTGGTAGGCAATGTCAAAGAGATTTTTATTTTGTGTGCATGTGATTTTAGTGACCTCATGACAGACAGTGACATTTTCTGTCACAGTTTTTTGCTGCCCAACCATAACTTTTCCTTTTAAAAATAGATAGTGTATGAAAGGGATATGGAAAACATTTTCTAGGATATTGCTCAATATGTTCAGTGTTGTGGCCTGGATTATTATATGACCTGAAGGAAGGGGAATTTACAGTATGTCAGAGTGATTTTGATTAAAAAATATGTCCAGGTTTATGAGAATGGCATGGCTGAATGGCTCAGAGCTCCATGGAAGGATATGTTGAGTTTAGAAACTCAAGAGACAAACCATTTTTTTTATGAGTTCCCAGTGATGCTGTCAAACAATTTAACTGGAAGGAGGTAAGGTAATATTTAGTATTTATTTTAAAATGGGTCTTAGAAGTTATTTCTTTTTGGCCTAGCATCACAGTACAGTATTTGATGAATAGATCAGGTAACTTAGCACCATTACAATATTGAAAAAAAAAAAAAAAGCCAAACAGCAAGATATTTACGTACTCTTGCACATTCAAGCAAATAGGCTAATTGCGAGTCACCATACCAGTCCTGGGCTGCCTTAACCTCGTCCCCAGAAAACGAGGGAAAGATGCACACACCTCCTGAGCTAGCAAAATGCCAGTTTGAAGCAGCTTCTCACTAGAGTTAGTGGGGCAGGAAAAAATACCCCAAAGTTAGCAAAAATGTGTCAGCTCCCACTGGACAAATGAAAAATCATACCTTGTCTGCACACACAGCAACAGGCAGTGACCTGTGTTTCCTGTCTCACCCTGTGCTGTCTGCGCACAGATGAGGTGTCTTTGCAGTGACTTTTCATTTCCCAGCCTCCAAAGCAGATAGAGAAATTCATACGTTACAGCATGTAATTAAGGGGGAGATAGGCTGACTGAAGGATGGGTGCAATTAAATGCTAGGAGGGAGGGGAGCAGAATTAGATAAGGCCACTACATGATGAGAATATGTTTATCTGACACATTATTTACAATGCTCAGGCACTTAAATGAAATAAATTATGACAGATTCCACAAATTTTAAAGTTAGCCACCAAACCTCCAACACTGTACGTTTTATCAAGGAAGAATAAATATGTATTTCATCACCATCACACCTTCACACTGGCCTGGAACTAGAGCAGTGTAATTACATATTATCTCTGGGTTTTGGTACCTTAGGGACTTGTAAAACGGGAAATAATTAAACTAATTGCTAACTGCAAGAAACAAATTCTGCAAAGCAGCTCAGAATTGCTGCTCCTTCAGAGCAGAACACAGTTCAATAGGAAAAGTGCTACTTTTCTGTAGTCTGTTTAAATAATCCAACATAAGGTTGGCTGTGCAAAGGATAAAAGATATGATTAAACCTGATTCCTTTAGTTTTTGTATTAATTGAACTAAAGCAAATAGACAGATTGGAGGAAAGCAGAATAAGCACAGAGAGTGCAGCCTTCTGCCACCATTAAAGTCCATAGCAAAATTCCTAGCAACACCAAGGGGATGGAAAGGATTCTGTCTTCCCATGGGAGACCTTCAAATACAAGGAGTACCTATGATTTCAAAGGGTGCAAAAGTTTGAAAAGTGGCTAATAGTCTTTTTCCAAGAGCAGATAGCTGCAAACAGCTCAAAAGAATTAATTCCAAGTTCACACTGTCAATAGGCACAGGAATGGGGGAAAAAGCTCTAGGATAACGTCTTAAAAACCTAAAATTGACTTATGGATTGACTGTAAGCCGTGGGATGAAAGCAGTGGGAGAGATTTTGTTCCAGCTTTGCGGAAACATTCGCCTGGAAATTAAACTTGACAATGTCAAATCCCTTTTTCATGGCAGGGTTATGCAAATGGAAGAGCAGAGCCAGGACTTTCCTGGGGAGGCCAGTCACAGCCTTCACTGCAAAGACAGCAGGAGTGCATGGAAAGGGAACAAGGCGTTCCTTCCAACGGGAAGATGGGGCAGGCTCTCCCCCTTGCTACACAGCTGTGTGTTTCCACACCCAGAGATGATGTTTAGGCTTAGCTCCAACTGCAGCTTTTCAGTTTGTTTTGGGGAATGCTTCAGGAGGGTGAGAGGGCTCCTGGCACAGCGACAGACACGCAGACTGCCAGCTCACTCCCAGGTACGCACTGCCCACACACCTCCAAAGGGACCTGCATCCAAAGAGCCAGGACCCTGGCAAGGGTTATGGGCAGCATAATTGCAGCACTGAGAAAGGCGATAGTTTAAAAGGAAATAGCAATTTGGTGTGCTGAGATCCTTTGTTTTTTGCCCACAAAAGTACTAATCACCATCATCATAACTGAACCCACAGAGCATGCTTCCAGTAGCACCTCTGCATGGAAGAAGACTGCCACCTTCCTGTTTTTAAACCAGACCCCCCAGTCATCCTTTCACCAGCAGCCTGCCCTCCTTTTGCAGTTTTTAATACACCCAGCTCACAATCCTACTCTTTTACAACTTTAATAGACAAATTATCATCAAGATACAAGTGAAAAGCAGGAGAAAACTACTGAAAAGAGCATGGACCTGACTCCAGTAAAAGAGAAGGGCTGCGTTAATTTGCCGGAAATTCCATTTTCTCCCCTCTCTCTCAAAACCTTGTACAAATTAGACATTTACATGATAGATGAGTATGTTCCTTTCTTAGGGAAAGTACTCTGCTGGAACTCGGAGCTCGGGTAAGTTCCATGTAATGTGGCCGTTGCCAAGGAAACTACTTGTTCTTAATTGAATAGTAGAGAAAATATTTGTGTAACTTATTGGCACATAAATTAAGGTTGCCCTTGAGCAGCCTTAAACTCACAAAACCTGTTTTTTTAACCAAATTGTCCCAGCTTCTTAGGTTTTCTTTTAATGCACAAACATCATGGAAGAGCCACAAGATGCCAGTGGCTTCTCCCCC
The DNA here is from genome assembly GCA_013398815.1 of Ibidorhyncha struthersii. Taxonomy (NCBI): domain Eukaryota; kingdom Metazoa; phylum Chordata; class Aves; order Charadriiformes; family Charadriidae; genus Ibidorhyncha; species Ibidorhyncha struthersii. The sequence continues at coordinate 209,797 of VZSZ01006509.1, read as the reverse complement.
TACTCTGACCACTGTTAAAGTTGTATGATGCTTACCTTCAGCACCTAAAAGAGAAAAAAGTTGATCATTACAGAAGAGATTACAATAAAATGCCAAGCAAGTATGGGCTAAGCAGGAAAAAGTGATAATGGTAATGATAACCTCAGTTTGTCCACACTGGTGTAGCTCCACTGAAGTCAATAGATTCATGCAGATTCACATCTGCTGAGCCTTTTATTTATTTTTTCTTTCTTCACCCTGTCACAATTTTTTACTGTTTATTCAAATTAATATTGGTTTCTGAAGGACAAAAAAAGTGGTTTTTGAAAACAACAATTTTCTTTCACACAAAATCTGAGAGGCTGTGAAACCCCAGGACAGATTAGTTAAGTTAAGCTGTTCTCTGCTGCTACTGATGTGCAGGAGCCAGAGACTTTGCACAGCTTCTTAGCAAGGGAAAAAGTGGGATGGAAGTTGACAAGATCATCTTACCCTTAACTTTCCATTCACTGTTTGCCTCCTTCCTTGGATGCTGCTGGGAAATAGGGGAGCATCATGGACCAGGTATGCCAAATGCTGAAGGTGCATGCTGAGTTCAGTCACTCTTTCTCAGTTGTTTCTGGCAGAAAAAAAACCCACTTAATATCTTGCTTCTTAACAGGAACTGTCAGTAGGGAGGCCTCTGATAACCAAATAATAGATGATGCTGCTCAAAAAATGTGCTTTTTTCCTTTCTTTATCTCTCCCATACACGGAATAGTCATCAAATTTCATCTGTAATATTTCAAAATGTTAATGTCTAATTTAATTGAAGCTTCTCTGGAATGGTCTCATTAAAGTGTTTCTCAAAAAGGAGGTAATAAAATAAGGGTAATTAGACTGGGATCTTGTAAGGAGTCAGTTAACACCAGCAAACATTAAACTAAACTATTTCATTTTCTTTTGGTAAATTGTCCTCTCTTAAGCCATGATCCTACTATTTTGGAGATGAGGAATGCTTCTTCCATTTGTCAGGTGATGAGTTAGTGCAGAGTCCATACATTCAGATAACTGAGGATAAATGTTGGTTAATTCAGGGTTATGTGTCTCTCAGATAAACCCTCTGAATAAAAATGTGGCAAGATGTTATGAGACCAGGGCAGGGAGCCCAAACAGCATCATATAGGTGACCCTGTCATTTGAGTTGAACTTGTATTAATAATGGTCCTTAACAAGCTGTCAATCTCTAAGGAGAGCCTTTTGTGCCTTTTCCCTGATGCTTTTGTGTTCGCTTACTCGATGGCCACAAATCAGCCCTAGCTGAGTTGCGGTCAGTCCTAGGGCAGCTTGGGAAAAATGAAGCTTCTTTCTCCTTGTCTTCCCTGTGCTCTTGCTTCTTTCCCCTTTCTTTGCCTTTCACTGCCACACAAATCATAAAAATTGCAGGCTGGGGGTCAAGCTGCGTAAAACAAGCAGACACCAGTTTCCTCTTTGTTTCAGAGCAGAGCACAGATGGGAGGGGGAAACTGCTGTTCCACTGAGATAATTGCCATTAGAGTAGAAATCCAGAAGTATCCTGATGACACTGGGAAACAGAGGTTGTTTTTCAGGTATTAGGAAATCCAAATGGATTTCTTAATACTTGCAGAAAAGTAATAGCAAACAACTCACTGAGTAGTTAAGCTCTGCTCCACTTTTCCTACATTTCCCTGTTAAATTAAAAACAAAAATAAACCAAAAACCCCAACACTCTAAGGACCAGAAAATAATCTGCAGGTTTGGGCACACTGCAACAAAGCCTGGTACTCTCAAAACATTGTGGCCACCAGTGCACTGGTCAAGGAAAGAGGGATGACTTGATCTTCCTCTGTCACCCATTCATGTCTGCTGGTGGCCTGTTCCTGGACTTCAAGCAACTGAAGTGCAGAGAGAAAAGTGCAAAGCCTACCTGGGATAAGGACACTGGTATGATCCACATGTTCAGAGCAGCGTTCTCAGCTACTTCAAGCTACAGTGACACAAAGCAAGCCTCTCTTTTGGCTCATTAAGCTTCGTTTGAGGCTTGACTCAAGACTGAGGTTGCTCACTCTGTATGATTCGTCCCTTCAGACACAATATCACCGTGACGTAAACTCCAGCAGGCTCTGGAGACAGTGGGCCACAGCGTCTCTTGTGTCTCACAGGCTCCAGCCTGCCTCTTCATACAGTCTGGCTGGATGCAAGGCAGAGCTAAGCACACCTCAACCTTCAAGGCTTTGAGCCCTGTCTGCAGCCCCACTGTAGGCAGCAATGTGGACAGGCAGCGTAGGACTTACAGACCGCGGGATCTCTGGCATGGTGGTGCCTCTTCCCCAGCCCAGCTCACAGTGTGGTGTAATGTGACCTGTGCTGCCCAATTGTTCTTGCTGAGCCTGGCTGCACCCTGTGCTCCAGCACCACCAACAAAGCGGCACACAAGAGCAAGGCTGTCTGCAGAAAGGCTTCTGCTCAGTCTACCCAGTCTCACTAGATTAAATCCTTTAGGATATGTTCAGTTTACTTTGATGTGCACTGAAAGTCGCAGTTTATGTAGTGACTGCAATACTGGTTTGGGCTGTCACAACTCTCTTGGCATTTCATTAGTCTAAAATCCCAGTTGTAGAGGAGTTTAAGCACTCTTGGCAGCTGGCAGGTCTCACAAGAGGTAGAGGTGAGGGGAAGAGAAGGAGGAGAGAGAAAATACTCCTTGTCTTTCAGGTACCTTCTTACCCAGCTTTCATGTAGTTACCTATAATGATCAGAAGCATGGATGTCCCTAGATAGTAGAATAAGATGCACTTGACTCTTGGAGATGGGGATTGAGATGACTTTTTTTAGCCATCGACATTTTTGTTTTCTCCTTCACTCTTGAGTATGCATGATTTCTGTTTGGAAAGCAGCTGTGTCCTACAAAAATTGTATTTGTCCTTGAATACTCAACATCCCAAAAATAACTTTAAAACCACAGCTAGTGTAATGGTTGAGACAAAAAAAAAAAGCTAAGCATTGTCTCAGCACCAACACAGAGAGGACAGTAGGTTTGCAGGTGAACCAGGTTCGGTTTCACCTGCACCGTGTTTGCAGCAGCTACTACCCCAAAATCTGCTTCCCTTTTTGCCATTGGCATGAGCAAACCAATTTCTTCCTCTCTTCCTGTGTTCTGATTGCTGCCACCACTGAGATAATAATCCATACCTACATTTTGGTATTGTGAGAAGCATTTAAGTTGTGTAAAGAGCTTTGGCATCTCAGGTGAAAGGACATTTAGAAGTGAAAAGTATTTTATTATCATTGTTACTGACTCATTTGAAAAGCAAACCTCAGCCTGACAAGACTCTGCTAAACAAACACCACCCCATGCTTGAGAGGCAGGAAAGCCCAAATCAGTTAGAGAAATCACCTACCTCTACAGACTTTGGGAACTGAATAAACTACTAAGATCCAAATTCCACCTTTGGTTGTTTACAAGCCTAGTAAAGTGATGAAAGGCTTCTTTTCCCTTGCTTGTTTTAGTTAGGTGTAGTTTTTTTCACAATCAAGATTGTTCCCTTCTCAGCCCAGTTTTTCTATGTATGTCTTACAACTTGATTTTTGAAAAGAAAATTAGTGGAAGCAGCTAATCGTAGTGATCTACTTGCATAATAGCGTACCCAAAATAAGGAGCTGACTAAGGAGCCTTCCCATCAACTTTGGTGTGTCCAGTGATATCTGGTCTCATTTTTGTTTCTTGAGCCACACTTTGCTCACAGGTAAGGCGTCTTCTGTTTGAAAAGACACTTGGTAAAGAGTTAAATCCTTCATTTCCTGCTATTATTCCCTTCCAGTTATAGATTAAAAAAAAAAATAATCAGTTTCTGCTTCTTTACCTTATTCTGATATAACAGCTGACAGATTGAAGAAAACTAGTGACTATTTATTGATTTTAATCATAACTTTGACTCACCAAGACCAGCTAGCTGATCCTAACTGTTGGCAGCAGACCAGCCAGCAGAAACCTGCAGGGTGGGAGCATGAGGCTTACCTGCCTGGCGTCAGTGGGGCTGAGCTGCTGCTTAGTCTGGGGGCGGCACGCACAAACATTGCACAAAACAGAGGAAGCGGGGGGATGCATGCAAAATGTTTGAGAACTACTGGTTTACAAGAAATCCACTTAATTTGTGGCCTATATTACATCTGAGACCAGATATTCAAGGTTAAAAAGAATATGCCCATCAGTTGCTATACACAGACACAACTACCTAATGAAATGAGAGCAATAGTTCTCTTGATTTGCTTTATCTATCAATAAGGCATTAGAGTTCTGTTACAGCCAAGGAATAAAGATGCAAACAGGTTCATCCTGCTACACACTGAACTGGACACTCCAGTCTATTATCTGGTTTGGGCTTTTGTGTCTTGATGAGTGTGATCTATTTACTAATGGAGTTAAATGGAAACAGAATTAGGTCTCTCAAATCAGGTTGGCTATTGTGGCTTTTTACATCCCATTACCGTATCAGTATTCACAGCCTCTACTTTAATTTCCAAATGCAGCTTGAAAATATTTTAAACCCAGGAAATGGAGCATCTCATGTATGAAGCATTCATATGCAGAAAGTATTTGTCCTAATCAATCTAGGTTAATTTTCTTTTCACATGATAAGTCACACTCAGAAGCAAATGCAGGACTCATGGCTTTGCAGTAAATTACCCTGCTGTTTCTCAAAACAAAATCAGTTAACAGGTTTTATTTTGGCGATTATAAAATGAAAAGGGGCTTGTAGATACGATGCTGAAGAATGCAAATATTTTACTGCTGAGATGCTGGACTTTGACTTAATTTATAAAGAAAACACAATTTGAGGTTTTTAGAAGCTGAAGTAAAAGACTTTCTTATTCATTACTCTTGGGTATGCCAAAATAGGGATCACAAAGAGGCAGTCTTTCAATACCAGGTCTTGGCACGGATTTAAAGACTAACTGACAATGGTTTGTAAGTGGGACCTTTATCAGCACTGCAGGTAATACCGCTCTTAGCAAATTACACAAGGAAATTTGCCAAGGCTGCAGGGTCTGCAGGTCATCTGGAGGAGCTGTTTGAAACTTTATCTATTTAATAAAAAAAAAAATCAGAATGCCCTTTTCACGTATTAAAGCCCAATGAAAAGGCACCATCAAAAGCAGATTTTCTGATAATGGATAGGCACAGGTGGCTACCAGTAGTGAAAAGCATCTTGGAAATATTATGAAATTAAAACCAATGGGCCTACAGGTTTTGTTTTGGGGAGTATTTTAGACTGATGTTGCCCTTTTGTGCATTCACCGTGCATCGACATAATATTAATCACAGAGCAGCTGGAACAAGCACTCTTCAACACCTTCCTGCATTAAATCCCATTCAAGTTCAATTTGTCCCATCTGTTTCATTGCACAAGACGGCTTTGAGAGGGCTACGCTTGCAGCCAGCAGTTATTGTCCAGGCTGATCAAATGAACTTCATAGTCAGTTTTAAAAGCCAGGCTTGAAATAGGAATTAGGATAAATCCACCAGGCAAGGCTGCATAACAGATCTAATCAAGAGAAAACTTTCTAGGTTGTAAATTCTGGAAGCAATTGATGACTGTCACCAAATAATCTTTGACCCAAAGGTAATCATAGACCCAATTTGGTACACCATCAAATGAGTATCGGGTGGTGCCGGTCCAGGGAAGGAGAAGGGGGACAGTGCAAGGGGTGGAGCCAGGGAAGCCCAGAGATTTCTCCCACATGTGTGTATGGGAGAATAGACTTGCAGCTCCATACCTGATTTTGTGAGGGAATCAAGGAGTCACAGAAATGTCACTTGGACCTCTGGAGGTCTCTAGTCTGAACTCCAACTCAGAGAGGTCCATCACCACTACTAGATCAGGTCAACTGGGCCTTTATCTAGCTGGGTGGTAGAAACCTTCAAGGGTGGTGATTTGAACACCTCCCTGAATAACCCACTCCAGTTCTGCACCAACGTACTGGTGAAAATGTTTTTCTTAATTCCCACCCTGGACAATCTGTGCTGCAGCTTGTTGCCGCTGCCCCTTGTTGTAACATCTACTGCAGCTAAGAGTTTGGTTCCACAAGCTTAGTAACACCCCTTTAAGAATTTGCAGGCTGCTGTAAGATCAGTCCCTCACCTCCTTTTCATCAGATTAAACAAGCTCAGCTCCTTCAGTCCCTCCTTACAGGTTCTGTGCTTTGGGTTCCCTCAGCTCCTTCAGTCCCTCCTTACAGGTTCTGTGCTTTGGGTTCCAACATCTTCGAGCTCTCCACTGGATTTTCTCCAGTTTCTCTACATCCCCCTTGAACAAGAGACCCAGATTGCCTTATCCATGAAAGGAGAACAGCTGGTGAGTATTCACCCTGGCATCCACCGTTACCTCTTGGTCCTTTTCATACAGGTGCCATTCAGCCCGTCACTGCCCAGCCTGTACAGATGCATCAGGTTATTCCACCCCAGCTGCAGAACTTTGCGCTTCTCCTTGCTGGACTTCACAAGGCTGCAGTGTACCCAGTCAGCACATTTGTCCAGGTGTCTCTGGGCTGAAGTTCTGTCTTTCATTATGTCAGCCATGCTCCAGGTCTAGTGTCCAGTTTGTAGAGGGTATGCTCAGTGTAATTTTCCAGGTCATTGACAAAGACTTTGAAAAATATATGTCCCAGTACCGACCTTCAGGGTACGGTGCTTGCAATGGTATGCCAAGCAGGTACTAACCATTGGTTGTTACCCTTTCCTAAGGAGGAAAAACCACTAGATGTACTGAGTGTAGATAATGCATCTCACAGAGCTGGAAGCAGTACCGTCACCTAAGGTGGCTTTTAGCAGCTGGTTTGAGAAGTAGCTGTGATTTCAGTAGTTGCTCTGCAAAGACAAACCAAAACTCTGTGACAGAGCTTTGATGAAATGTGTGCTGAGGCTGGGCATTCTCCTTTCAGATAAAACCACAATAAATATACTGAGCTGGAAAGAAATACCAGATACCATGACTGCCTTCAATAGCTGTATTTTGAATTTCAGCAAAACTAACAGAAAGAGGTTGAATAGCATGTTCACTAGCTGAGAAGGATGGGTGGTGAAACGCGGAGGATGGGACTGATATGGATTCCTCTCAAATATCTACCTGTGGGCATCAGTGTCTCACTCTGTCCAGCTCTTGTGTTAGAGACTGGCAGCAAAGAAGCAGGAAACGGAAATGAAACAGGAAGACTGTAGCAATAGGAAGAATCTACACATTTTCCACTCCACCAAAATTCTTCCTAATCGTACACTTCCCTAGGTATTAGCTACTGTACCCCAAGTATTTGCCAGTCCATGAAGCAGCCCAAACCAGCCCTTGTTCCTTCCCAGCAGCTTTCAGAAATGGAAGCATGATACATTAAGCAGGGGTTAATTACATTAATTATAAATGCCTAAATGTCCTTCTGAAGATGTATTTTCATGGAAAATGGTTTTGATGACTTCTTCCAAGAAAAATGTCTGCTGTATCATAGATCATCTCCCATCTCCCTTGTTGCATTGCAACAGTGATCCCACTACACTGGCTCATTTCCCCCAGGGAAGAGTGTAATATAACACAGGAAATATAGTGTGGCAGAAGAGTCCAGCCTGTAAAAGCAAAGGAGAATACAAGATTCATTTTCCAAGACAAATATTTTTGTGTCAGCCAAAAAATGTTGGTGTTCACATTTCTAAAAAAAAACAAAACAAAACCAAAACAGAATAGCAAAGTATTTTCTGTGGGTACTTTTCCTTTTTATTAACTCCAGAATTAACACTTATTCTATCACCATCAATTTTAGGAATTTCCGTAAAAGTTTGCCAGGTTTTTTCATGAACATTAAGATTCAGCACATGATAGGATCCAAAACTGTTTGCAGTAGAAAAATTTACCGAGCCAAGTTCCAAGCCCTTCTACCAGTTCTTGCTTATCATTAGTAATATGAGCACTACCACTAATCAAACACAGTATTGCACTATTTCTTGTGTTACTTCTTACAGGTGAGTATAAAACAAGTCATAGGGTAGCAGAGTTCAATTATCTAGAGCACTTACACTAGCATACAAAGAGAAAAAAGAAAAAAAACAGCGAAGGAGACCTAGTGTAATTGTAGTTCCTCAGGCATTGCTGATTTTGAGGAGGATTTCACCAGCTCACCTAGTGAATAAATGCCTTCCTCCGGGAATGAGTCATTATGAAAAGTGTGAGCAGATGGTTTTCAAACTTGTTTTGAAGCCTCTGGAGATTTTGTCACAAATTACAGAGGACTTGGACTTGCCTTCCATGAACTGGAGAAATACAGGCAGTACCTGCAAGCTCTGTAGCCGTTTTCCAGGGGGCTTTACCCATGCAAGTTACTCTTACTTTAAAAGAGGTAAAAAAAAACTCAACTGTTCAACACTTTATGAATTGCTGACTGAGGACTTCACAGCAGTGTGACTGAAACGGCTTTTGGAGGCAGTGACAGGATGGGTTCCTTGGGGAGAGGACTGTGAGAAAACTTTTGAGAGATGGAGTGGGTGCTGGGGGAAGTCAGGGATGTTCCCAGGGGCGAGGAGGGGGAAAAGAGTGGTAATGAGCTGGGACATGTGTGAGGACCGGAGAAAAGCTAGGATGGGTCAGTGACTGTGTCAGGGAAGGGCTCTGTGCTGGATGGGAAACTAGCCTGAAGTGGTCAGCGTGGCCTCAGAGAGTGAGGGGGGAGTTGGGGTGTCCCTCTTCCTCCCTTTAGCATCCCTTTCCTCCCCGCCCCAGGCCCCAGCAAGCTCAAGAGGACGCAAGCCCTCCACTCTCACTCTCAGAGCACACTGCTCTGAGACACACACACAAATGCCTCACGGAGCTGTACAGAGCAATTTCCTAGCTCATGGGGAAACAACTAGCAGTGTGAAAACTTCAGACACATGTTCACTACTTTGTCTCACTAAATAAGCCATTCAGATTACAGGGAAAAAAAAACAACTAAACAATGTCTGTCATAGAAAAAGCTGTCTTTAGTCAATTCTTGAAAAGAAGCACGGGGTTGGACTGCAGACATATCAGAAAATATTGCAGCTTGTTCCTAGCGCAGAGGTGCCAGAAGGGAGGGGCACAACATTTATTGAACAAACTGCATGCTGTGATTTGGGTTGAGAAGTTAATGCACCGTGTACTCACTCATGCAGCTTCTCTCTCTCTCTCTCTCTCTCTAAATGCAGGGAAGTAACACGCACCATGGCAGGGCATGCACTACTTTGTTCTGAGCCTTTCTCAAAACATCATGCAAAGCTGAATTAACTCCTCTGTGCAAACTATTTCTGAGGTAGCCCACCCAGTGATATTTTCCCTATTTAACAAGAGAAGAAAGTGATTCTGGGTACTGAGTTTCTATATAATAATTTCCATAACCTCACTGAGGCCAAGTCCCTAAGCACATGCCCAGGTTACTGAGAAGCCCAGGCAGTGCAGGTCAGGATCCCTGAGCAGCATCCGAGGGCACTGTCCAATAGGGGTGGTGGCCCCAACACAATGGTCCACTTCTACAGTACTTTGTACTGGGGGGAATCATTAGCCGAGGGCTGCAGGACAATTTCCAAGTGGCCACTTGGGCTGTCCCTGGACACAACACCAAACTCCCTGGCTGCTTCAGTTACCCAGCGTGATCTCTGCCTCCTGTCTCTGATGGAGCAATGAGTCCGGGCACCACCAAGCAACTCTGCACTGCTCCCCAGGGGCGATGGGCTTTCAGCGGTGTGTGAAGCACCCCTGTTAGCAAGAAGAGTTTGTAAGCTGGTTGTAAAGAATGTAAAGCACTTTTGGATTCTTCTGGATGAATGACAAATAAATGACAACAGTGAAGTTATTAACTGGCTGACATAACTGGCTCATTCAGACTCCCAGCTCTGCTCAGTATCTGCATGACCTCACCTCTGCTTGGGAGACAAAGTTTTTACTTATTGGTTGGCTAAATCTGAAAATAAAAAAAAAATTAAAAAAGCATTTTTCTGGCAAGAGGAATGAGCAATGACAGCAGTCTGAGCAGGGCAGTACACTGGCCAGCTTTGTCAGCTCAGGAGGTGACTTCAGCTGGAATTAGCAGAGGGAATACCACCCAGAGACCAGGCTGAGCAAACAAGAGTGACTGGTGGGAAGGGGACCAGCCTTCCTTCCTGGGAAAGTGGACACAAACAGGGCTGTGCAAGGTTTGCACGCATAAGAATGGCTGAATGAACAGCATGCTTGTCACCTTCTGCCACGGGCAGGAGCAACTGCGTATGGTCTTCCAAGCAAAGGCTTGCACAAGGCAGGACAGATTTCAAGCAAAGCATGGTGTAAGAGAGAACTGGTCTCTTGCTAATTTCCCTGATTTACAGCTACAGCTGCATTATTGTGCTCACATTTCACATGATTCGGTGTTATATCACAGGGCCTAGGAGATCACCAAAACAAACTGTACACAAAGAGCAAATAACTGGCTAGGCCTCATGCTGGAAATCACCAAATTGAAGATAACTCATCAAATGTGAGGAAAAGGTATTTCTTTTAAATCCTGTGCCATGAGCACACAGGTGACAGCCTCACGGTCAACGAGCACCAAGCATTGCTGCAAATCCTTCGCTATATGTAACAGGTGGGAGATGCTCGCTGGCGGACACATAGGAGACACACATGTGTCCAGGCACAGCGTCCCCTCCAGGCAGACTCATCCTGCGGGCAGCAGACGGTGGTTCCAGTGGAGCTGTGATGAGCCATGGTGGCAGGGGTGAGGGGTGCCTCCTGTGCCCATCTGGTCAGCCCATCCTGCATAAGTGAAAAGGCCTTGCCATCCTGTCCAAGCTGCTCTCTTGGGATACACAAGGGGACTGCCTTGGGTTGCCAGGGAAGAGAGACTTAAACTGTGAAAACAGGAAGAAAAAACTTTGAGTTCTGATAAGGGGTACTTAGGCACGTCACTCCATCCATGTCAGAAGGAATTAGATACCTAAGCAGCTTTCCAAAGCTTGCACATACCCATCGAATGAGGAATGTTGTCATTTCAGGTTGCTACTACATTCTTTTGTAGTCAGCAACAAAACCCAGTTTAAAAATAGGAAGCGATTGCAGAGGGGCAAAGGGAACAGGATGAGTTTTCTGTTTGTTTTACACAGGGGATTGGCAGTGGTTGTCTCTGCTGACCACAGTGCTGCATGTCATTCCTGCATCCTCACCAGTCCTCTCCAGTCTCGGACATCCCCATGCCATCGCCTTCCCAGGATCCATCTCTTCGGTAAACAATTGGGTATCAGACGCAAGTGAGGATTACTTTTTTAAGATGCAATGGCACTTTCAGGAGTTTGACTGGAATCCCAACAGGAGAGCCCCCTTTTCCTTTCTGTTACCTGATTTTGAAAGTATTGATGACTCCATTGTTGGTACTGTCTTGCCAGTAGACCTATATCATATTAAGGCTGGAATCTGGTTCCTTTTGCCCACGCTACACAACTCATGGGTCAAAAAACAAGGAAAAAATCCTTGTTTGGATAGATGCTGGCTCTCTTATTAACTAATTTACTTTATTCTTATTGCTTACCAACATATTTTAATGGACAGGTTGGATAATTTGTTCCCCAAAGCTAAGGCCTGCTTTCTAATGTTGATTAAAATATAGTATTGAATCTTCTCCAAATTAAAAACCTTTCCTTTTAAATCTATTTTTCTATTCTTACAAAATTTAAAGTACACCACTCAACTAGATATTTGAACTTCTTCAATGATCTATAATGTGAACAAAATTTGCCCGTTGTTTCTAAATGGCCTCCTGGATTTTTGCCTGGGATTAAGTGCATTGGATGACCTTGGGCCATCTGTGCTGTGCGTTCCTATTATTTTATTCTGAAAAGTAAATGAACAGAAGAAGGCATTATGGTAGTCGCATCCAACCATTAAAGGCCATGTGTTTAGCCAAAACCCAATATCATTCAACTATTAGCATCATCTTACTCTGTAGACAATACATAATGTGCATTAATAGGTCATCATTTGTTATGTGATTTCTCAGCTTTTTTTTAGGCTTGGAAGATTTATAGTGGAACACTTGAAATTTAAAATATGCTGACTGTCAAAGTCCTGACTACTCTGCCTTGAGAGGTCAACCTCCATGCTCCCTTACAACAAGAACGGGACAACCTCTGAATTTATACACAGCCCCACTATAATAAACAGATAATTACATTCCAGTTTATCGGGTTATTTCTGCTTAAAAAAATACTTTCTATGTGACCATGCTCCAAATAATAAGATTCTTTTTTAATTCTGAGAATTATTTGCATTATGACTAATAGCAAATACCATCAGGCAATGGCCAGCTGTGTAAAACAGACCATAAATGCAGTCACAGCTTGGCAGAGTCCTGATGTAGACCTCAGAGCAAATCCCTCTAAGTGTTAGTACTGAACTTACTCCCACACATGTGAACAATTTCACCTGAGCATAATGCAATGATGTATAATGCAGAATGTATATTGTGAATCTGAACTGACCACAGCTGTGATGGATTGTGCCTAACCATCACTCCTTCTCTGAGCTACAAAGGGCTTGGGCTGCACTGAGAATTGTAACTGCAGGAAATGCTGCCTTCCTTTCTCCCCTTAACTGCAGCCACATCTGCAAAAAAATTCCATCCAGCCCATAATTTGGGGCACAGAGCTAGACTTGGGTAACTTCTACAGTGTCTTCCTCTTCCGTCACAGATGATAGCTTTTTAAACTCTCGCGGGAGCGGACATCCCTTTATTCTGTGCACTTGTACTTAATCGTGTGCATTTTCTACTGAATGCTGTAAGGAATAAATTTTGCCCATAAGGCTTTAGCACTTGGCAATGAGTGTCTTTGCCACACTTAGTGTCCCTCCAGTGCAGAGTGTGAAAGCTCATTGAGGAAGGCAAAGCTGTCTTAGGGGACAGGAGAACACTTACGGCATCTCTACAAATCAGCACTCAGCTGCCAATGCAGCTGCCCTGTGGTCAGTCCTCCCTGGGGATCCTCTTTGTGTTTGAGAAACTGGTCAATCTCCAACAGTACTGACAATTGTGTTCCTTTGGACTTGTTTGACTTGGACTTCTACTGGTTGCTGTTTAGTTTTGACTTGTCAGCACACCGTGTCTGTGATTAATCCTCCTTACAAATGGAAATACCATAGGCTTTTTGCAAATATGGTTTCTGTGCCTGGGTTATTTCTTGTGACAAATGATATCAGGTCATCTCTTCCTGACTGCATACTTCACCCTGCAAGATGCTCTCTTGCATTTCAGGCTCAAGATATTCCTGTCTCTTGACTTGTTCTGCCCTTGAGACAGAGCAATATGCCATGTGTGACAAGAGAGCAACTTCAGGGATTCCTACTCAGCCCAGAAGTGACAGTAGAGAGATGGCATCTTGTCTGTACTGGTAGCTCCTTCCCACGTGCATCAGGTCCTGCCATGTTTGTTATTTGGGCCAAACCACCAACCACAGCAGTCTTTTTTCATCAGACTTTCCACAAATTTCTCTCTACGTTCATCCTTATTTTATATTCTATTAAGCAAACATCATCTGCTGTAAACATTGCTCAGGGCCCATCAGAGATACTTTTGCAGTTGCACAGGTTCTGTTTTCTCTGGGGTCCCCAGGAGCTGAAAAGATCAATGTTTGAACATGTTGGTAACTTTCACATATTTTTACTTTCCATTTTCATAAGTCATGTCCCCTACTAAGAGAAGGGTAATCAGAATTCACAGTGGAGTTTCAAGCTCAAGCTTTCTCATATAGAATATATATAAATCCATATAT
>VZSZ01006509.1:184463-195937 GCA_013398815.1 Ibidorhyncha struthersii | reverse complement strand
GACTGGGAGTGATTACAAATTATCTGAGGCCCATAAAGCAAGGCTCTCTCATGTGGAAGAGGCTGAGCAACTGACCGAGCAGCTTTGAAATTTGCTCCTGAGTGCCATTCCCCTCCCCTGAGATGAAATGAGCCATTTGGATGTTAGATGTCTGGTCTGTGGTAACTGGCTAGGCCTCCTCTATAGCAGATAGAGACCTCTGAAAACAGGTGATTGAAAATGGCCAACATGAAAATGGTTAAAATATGGGGATGTGAATCCTACGTCTGAACCCTTGCGCTTTTTTCAGTGTTCCTTAATGTGGTTTCTGTGTTTTCCTCATTTGTCTGTCTCTGTCCCCATAATTCTCCTCTTCCTCCATTTTGCTTTTTCTCATTTGTGTTCCTCCTGACACTTTCTGTTCCTGTTTCTTCATGCAGTTGCCTTGTGTCCCTTCTCCCAGAAACCATCACTTTGGATAGCTGTGCTCTTTGTCACCAAGACAAATATCAGACACCTGCCCCTGGCTAACATCACTGAAGTTCCACTACAGCTTGTCTTCTCTGTGCAGAGCTGCACAGATTTTTTTGCTCTAGAAGTATCCATGGGCTCCTCAAAGACAAATTGCACACTATATAAGCCGTGACAGTAATAGGAAAAATGGAGTAACACGCCCAAGATTTTATGAGTTCTCTGATATTGCTGATATTTTTGCCTCAAAGAGACAAACACTATCAGCAAGCTTCCTCTGCCAGAGCTCAGAAGAGAAACAAAAACATCTCAAAATCTCATTAAATGGAGCCAGTGTGCAAGGAACGGAAGAGAAAGTGCATAAAACCTGTAGCATCACACCTCAAGGAGAGAAGCAAGACACGCAACATTTCCATTTAACTCAGGTGCTATACAAAGCGTTGATGCATAAATGTTTTCACATGAGAGACAGTGCTGGAGCCTCAGGAGGAATCAGAGTGGAAGTTGCAGTAGCGTGAGTTGGGGATTTGGTTATCTTCTTCAAACTGCCTGCTCTAGGCGTGCTTTATCCATCACTCTCCTCGAGTCTGCTCGAGCATTACAAAGGCTACTCTGACTTGCACTCTCTTGTAACAAGCCTGGAAGTTAGCTCCAGACTGCTATAGCAGTGGCGTATCCTAATCACACCCATTTGCCCTGTTTCATAGTCCCAGGGTAAGCAGGCATCACCTGCATATAAGCACAGGCTCTTTTTTATTGCTTTCAGCCCTTGAAAAGAGAGCGACTCCACTGGATGAGCACAGCAAAGGCTACGATAGAAATATGAGTCCTACAGTGTTCTCTGTCATTACAGTCATGCAAGGTAACATGTATGTCACATCTTAGAGTGCATTTCCATTATCAAGCAAGTCAAAGAGCTGAGGTGCTCAGAATGCTACAGAGAGGTTTGTCCCTATGCACTGACACTCCAAGGCAAGCAGCCCGAGGAAGGAGCCACAAGTCCCTGGGAAAGACAGTGAGTACACCAGCCCTTCTGCAGAAATCACAGACAGACACATTCCCTCACGCACACAGGAGCCCCTGACACCAGAGGCATCCCAGAGGGGCTGGGGGATGGTAATGTAGCCAACTCTCATGACTTTATCATGAATCTTGTAATGGTCAATGTTTATTTTAAAGTTCTTGAAGTCATAGTTTCATAGATATAGCAATAACATCATCCTGGGAGCTGATGCTTACTGGATTATCCACTGCTTCCCTGAGTCTGTTCCAGTGCTGTGCCGTTCCTTCTATGTTCTTCATCTTCCTGGAGCAATTCTGCCTTTTGTCCTATTAAAGAACATATTGCCCAGATGGACACACCTAATTGGTCATTCAACCTCATCTGCATGCGTGATCTGTTCCTCTCATTACTTACTGCAGCATCCATGTTTGTAACACCTGCAGTTTCACCAATTGTAGCCACATCTATTCTTTCAGACTGTGGGTGAACGTACTGCATAACATTGGCCCAGGTACCATCCCCCAAGGTTTGCCCACACAGTTGTGTTAATGAGGATTCAACATATAGAACCACTTTTTAATACCTGTTAGTTCACCTATTTAATATAGAGTATGGCCATTTGACCTTATATGTGAATAGACATATATTAATTTTTAATTATTTTTTTTTTAACCAATGTGTTGCACAGGAGTCTACAAGTGTGAGTTTCTGTGTATAGGGGCATAGCAATACAGCAGCACTGCTTTTTCAACAAGCACTGCCTTGTATCTGGCTGGGCCAGACAGGATGCAAAGATAATACTATTATTTGCACCGGCTATTGAGACAGAAACCCAGTCACCTTTCTAATATTGCAGTCTCATCAACTGGTACAGAAAAGGGAGGTCTAACAACCTCGTTAGCCTGTCGACTGGCATTAGTTACTGCACTCCCTTTCTGGTTGTTTCCTACATCTGCTTTCTGGTGTCTGGCCTGTGTCTGTCTGTGATTATGTGGGAACTGTAGCTTATATTTAAGATAAAATAAATATTTAGTCCTTGTAGTTTCAAGGCAAAAGCTAAAACCCCAAAACCTAATTAAAAATCCTGAAGTTTGTAACTTTGTATAATCTCATGGCTTTTAAGTTGCTTTTGTGAATTTCTGGAGCCTGCTTCCAGGAACCAGCAATAAAGTGGGATTGGGGCTGAACAGTGGGAATGGCCAGCGAGTGGCTGGGGAAATGGTCTTTAGCCCCAGCAAGGTAATGTGAGGAAGGTCTCTGGGCTATCCTCAGCCCTAGCTGAGGTGGCTCCCAGCCTACCTGGGAGGGTCAAAGCTGAGAAGAAATAGTTTACTACATAAACTTCAGATATGAGCGCAGGCACAGCTTGCAAGACTGGATGCGGCTGTACAGCACTGCAGGGGAGAGGAGGGACCGCAGCAGCTCAGCCCTGCTGCTGCCTCCCCGCCATCGCCACAGGCAGCGCCAGCCAGGAGCAATGCTCCTCTGAACCTCTCCTCACCAACCTCTGCTTGCCAGCGCCTGCTAGTTAACTGGGCTCACGCTGTGTGTAAATCCCTGGATTAGTGAATAAAAAATGACCTTTCTGCTGATTACTGAGGGGAGGGAATATGCAGTGAAGTAAGCGAACTGAAAGTCTGTACCAGAGGAAGAGTGTCTGCTGTTCCTGCAGTCGTAACCAAATGGTGAGCAGGGTCCACACACCAGTAGCAGCTGGGGTCATGCCTACATGTAGGAACTCTTTCAGCTTGCAGACCCCCTCACTGTACACCTGCACCAAAAGCAGAGTTAGGAGGATTGAAAATAACTGAGACTGATCCTCACCGTATGAACATATTAACTCCCCGAGTTATATACCATCACCTCCAGGGAGTGAAATTCATAACACCTCATATACCATTGCTGCATATGAAACCCCTGAAAAAGAATCAACCATCAGGGAGAAACGAAAGTGCTTTCTCTGGGGAGAAAGCTTATGGGAATGAAGCACAAGGGGGAATTCACAGGAAACCTGGTTGGAGCTGGAATCTCCTGCTGAATTTAAACGTGTGTCAGTTCCTGTTTAAACAAAATTTATAGTCTGCAAGTAGCCACAGTAGCAAGTTAATCTTTGTGTTTTGTTACCACCCAAAACGCTGAGCAAGCCTGGGCTTGTCCTGTGGTATCTATGGTACATGGACAGGACAGGACTAACATAATCTAGAGACAAGTAGAAGATAAGGTGAGCAAAGGAGGCAAAAAAGAAAGACTACAAGCTTTGGAACAGATTACTGACCCACAGTGCAACCAAGCGTAGACCTTTGCATCTGATATCCAGTCTAGTGTCTGTTCCCCATTAGCTCAGGGAATTCCTGTACCATGGTATGTTCTCCTAGAAAGAGAGCACAACTCCTGTAGCAATGCACAAAGAAGTTGGATAAAATAAATACATGCATCTATACAATCTATATGGTATGTTATATGAAAAGGCCAATTTACGTGCCCTTTTAAAAACCTCAGATATCCCAAAGAGACTGTATTGCTCTCAGTTTTTTTCAGGTATTCTTCCTGGGATTCATCAGAAAGTTGTTCAGTGCCAGAATCTGCTCTGTGGGAACAACAGAAGTGTTCTGGTGGCCAGTTTCTGGAGTCAAGCAAAGAGACCAGGGAACAAACTTCTACCACTGAAAGAATTAAAGAAAACAGTCTTTTCTTCATCTGAATTGCTTTTAAAGACAAACCTACGTATTTCCAAAACTATCTCAAACTGATCACCCCTAATATGGACCTAATCCCAAAAAAGAATCTGAGAAATACTGATGCAAACATCTGTACAGAGAAGTCCCTATACAGCTATGAAACTGCAGCTTTATGTGGAAAAGATCACAGTGAGAGGACGTTCATTTCACTTTCCAGATGCCACCCTGTCTTCCATTTATAATCATCTGTCTTCAGTATAGGACATTTTTATATGTTATCTTTCTTGCTTGCTATTGTATTGCAAATAAAGAAGCAAAAAACTTTGTCTGCAGTTGCTGTTCTCCTTTTGCATCAATAAGGTCTGAAAAATCCCCTTCCCCTTTCTTAAGCTGTAAAGTTAAAAATAAAAATAAAATGAATTGAGGTGAAATCTCTATGAAGTGAATTAACGTGTGTGAAATTTCCTGTTGAGACTT
Organism: Ibidorhyncha struthersii; assembly: GCA_013398815.1. NCBI lineage: Eukaryota > Metazoa > Chordata > Aves > Charadriiformes > Charadriidae > Ibidorhyncha > Ibidorhyncha struthersii. The sequence goes on along the minus strand of VZSZ01006509.1, from coordinate 191,329 downwards.
ACACTTACAAATGGAAAAGAGAGCTAGGTCTGGTTGCTCTCAAGAGCAAAACTTTCAAGTTACCTTATTCTTCTAACTTTCCAGCTGGTTTGTATTGCAAAATAATAGCTAAGTACTGTAACTGAAGCAGGGAAAATTGCTTCTGTGGCCACATGCAATACTTTCAGAGAAATGCAAACACAAAGGGAAGAAATATCGGAAGTCTGCACAGGAAACATTTGCTTAAAATAGTATTCAGTTTCTTCTTTGCTTGCAGAATTTGGATATTGCTATACTCCCTATGCTCCCTCAAGCAAGAGGCTGTGTGTTTGCAGACTATGGTGGCCCCAGCGAGCTCAAGTTCCATCGGTGGGAGAGCAAGGTATAGTTGGGATGTGTGTAAGATTGACACACTGATGTTAAGGGAAAGCAAGGACACACCTCTGCCTTATCTGCAGGGGAAAAAATAAACCAATAGTCGTTATTAGACTGCCACATAAAATAGATCTTTCCACTCTGTCAACAGAACCAAAGTAGACCAGTCCCACACCACTGGCTAGTTCTGCTCCTAACTTGTATTGCCACTTGTTTGGCTCCTGACCAGCCCATTCATGGCTTTGAAGGTACTTAAACTCACAAGAAAAATTAAGAGCTATCTGCCTAACATTGTTTTTACCCACGTTGCTGTTTTCTGATTCCATGAAATTGTTTCTTTATTACTGTTTATAATGTTGCTGGTTTTCTACTATTTAGAAAAACCTTTCAAATCAAGAGTCTTATGTGGAAAAAAAGCGCATCTTTTTCTTTCAAATTTTCTAGTTCTACTTGTTCTGAGCTGGATTAGCTACAAGCACCCTTCGTCCATATTCTGCATGTACTTTTCGCACAGAAAGTAGTGTTGCTTGCATAGAATAGGTCACTTCTGAATTTCAAGGGCTTTTGTGATGATCCATCTCCATAGATCTACATCCAGCTCTTCCAGCTTCTTGTAATTGGTCCTGCCATGGAAATCCAATCCAGTCAAGTGCATCAAGACATGCAGGAATTGACTAGTATTTTAGTGCATATCATTAAGACAGGCTCTGCAACTTCAAAGCAAGTCATTTCAAGAGGTTTACAATGCAGGGTGCATATCTGGGTCCCTGCCCCATATGGGAAAGCAGATGTACAGAGAGGTTATAGAGGAATAATGTGACCATGGAAATGAAAGCAAGAGCCAGGAACGAACCTGCACTCTCTGAACTCCAGTCCAGTGCATTCTGCATGGGACCAGGTGCTTCTTTATGTTGAACAGCTTTAAAATGTCTCTAAAGCAGGGATACTTCTCATACTGTCTTGAGACAACGAGCTTGTATTTCATCAAGTACAACGTTATTAATAAGCAAATGGCAAACAAAGCACTCAGAAGGCAGAATCAGCCAGTAATTGGTCTCTGTGCCAGATACATGGTACGGGAGCACTGAAGTGCCTGATCCCCACCAGGTCCCTGTGCCCATGCAGTGCACAGGAAGGACCGTGCTTGCCGAATGAATGGCTGCTCTGTGTCTCACTGCTGACAGCGAGTGGCCCTGCAGTACAGAAGAGTCCCCAGCACAGTGTCCAGCTGTTGCTCTGATGACAGGCTCATTCGTTCCCTGCTGTGGTGCTCACAACTTTGTCTTGATGTACAAGTACTGAGTCATTCACCCTCGCCACGTTATGAGGAAGTGGCTGATCTCTTTCTCATGGTTGGGACACTGAGGCCCAGTGAGGCAGGCTGGGGTCAGTAACGTGCAGACATGATGGCAGTTCCCACTGCCTTTAGCTGCTGCAGCATCTACTATGGCCTACTGCAAATCAGACCCAGATGTCCCAGGCAACAGACATGAGAGAAGGAGGAACCTACTGAGAGTTTCCACCTGTTTTAAGTGATTTTCCTAACAATTAAAATGCTCTGGAACAAGCTGGGACAGGATCCAGTTCTCCAGGGCAGTATTTAAATCACCCTCATTAGGTCTTCTCTCCTGCAGTTCTTGTCCTGCCAATTGCAAACTTTCAGTAGAAGTGCTGGTGGGTCTTCTGGGATGGTGAGACCTGGCCCTTTTGGCTCAATCAGGTTCGGTTCAAAATAGGCTTCTTTGCCTACTGGATATCACCAGCCATGAAGGGTGCCAGCAGAACTCCTTTCCTTCTTTTGCATCCAGCAATGCCTCTCCCTTCCTGCCTGACTTTTTTATAGAAAAGTTCTCCAAACTCATCTGGACTTCTAGGTCTGTGCTCCTTTCCCTAAACCTCCTAAAAGGGAGGGCCTTTATTTCTGGACAGTTGTAGGCTTGACCCTATCATAGAGTGGCATTAAATACAGGCTTTCCAAAATCTTTCCCATGGCAGTAGTTGTGCTTAGCGCTACTCAACCACTACTCATCATCTGCACTAAACAAGTGAGGGACTATACCACAAAACAGTAGTGCTCGGGCACTATCACAGCACACGTGAAGGGGGCTGAATTACAGTTCTGTTGCTGTTTCTTGGCACTTGAGTGTTTGACTTTGAAACTTTAACAACTTTCACAGACTTATTGCCATAATGCATGCACACACTAAGGTTTTAAGAGCTATGTATGGGAATTTGAAATCTTTCATCCATCAGAGTGGATCCAAGAAGCTCTGGCTCACCTGTGATCCCTGACAGGAGCCCTGCCAACGTCCATGAGCAGTAGGACTTCTACAACCATCTCTGCTTTGAAAATTATCAGCCAGACTATGTATACCGCTCACACATTACCCCAGTAGTTAGTCAGTCAGAAAGGTTTTATCTGAGGTGATCTTGCCTAACCAAGTTCTCCTGCTGCCTTCAAATGCTGCACTTTCTGCTTCATTCTTACTATTGCTATCGCAGCATCGCCGGGCTTCAGCAGAGATTAGGGTTTCATTGTGCAGGGAGCTGCTCTGCCACTGAGGAGGAGAGAGTGTCTGCCACTAAGCACTCACATCTAAATCAACTGGACAGACAAAGGGGTCCAGAAAGGGTGTACTGCTGTCTCTCTTTGGCAGCAGAAGAAAGAAATATAAGCACAGACGCTACCATAAAATCACACTGGAGGTCTGTAGTGGAAACACATTCGTACCCCCAGCTTTTCTCTCACCATTTTACCACGAGACCGTCCTTTTATTGTTTGCTCTCAAGTCTAGAAACAATGCTTTGGGGAAGTCTTTTTTTTCTGTTCCCAGAAATCAGCTGCTACGTGTGATTTAATACTGAGTTTTGAAAACAGGCTTGCACTGCTATCCCGTTAAAACCCCTTTCTTGCATGCTTTGGATTCTTGCATGCTTGTGCCTGTCACCTTTTATATAATATGTGCACAACTTTCAAACATGATGTGAAGAGCTCAGCTGCAGCCTCTGCAGAGATCAGGCTGACCCTGAGATAGCGCTCTGATTAGTTTGATTGCCCAGAGGCCTCCATCAACCTACAGGGAACGGGCCACGGCAGGGTTTTTTTTCCTCTCTAAATAGCAGTCTGAACTCAATAGAACCAAAATAATTAGGTTGGAAGTAACTGTTAATAAAGAAGCATCGTTTCAATTTAGAAAAGCAAAATTTTAAAGAAAAGCTCATAAAATAGTATTTAGTGCTTTTATTGGAAAAGTTACTAATCCCTCTTCCTTTTCCACATTAAAGTTATCTTCAAGAAGTCATGATATTCCTCCCAAACAAGGAAGTGTGGTTTTATTTGTGCGGTCATAGCACAGCTGTAGGTTGTACTCTATTTTGCGAACAAACCCCCAAATTGGGTCCCTTGCTTTTACAAATGTATGACCAAGTGGACTGAAATGTCATTGAGAAATTCACATTTGAACACAATAAAAACTTTACTGTCTTTGATGACCAGGATGTAAAAGTTTTATCAGATTATGCATGGATTGGCAGCTCTTGGAATTTTATCATGAGTCCCATTATATATCATAATTTTTTTTATGAAATTCCCTGATGACAAGTCTTGTAAATAGATAAGGTCACAGCTTTCATTACAAAGGAAAAATAAATTTCTCCCTTATTGCTGTGGAGGGTAAAAGACGCAGAAAATATTTCCTTAGTTGATTTTAATGGTATCTACACTGTAAATATAAAAATCCCATAGCTTTGAATTTTCTTTTTAAGACAATCTATTGATGTATTGAAAAACTGACTCCTGGCTCTAAAATGACTGTGGTTAGCAATTCTGCAATCCATTTATGCTACAAATGTACAAAAAATATGGCAAACCAGAAGAACTTGGAGAAAACATCCAGCTTTCCCCAGTCCGTGCCCTGAGAAGCTGCAATTTTGTCACAGTGTCATGTGCTTATAGGCTTGGCAGAGGCAACACATTTGAACTCTTTGACTTGACTTTGGGTTGGCTTCCCTTTCTCAGCTAGCAAGATATGGTCTTTATGGGCTGAGCTCGCATCCAGCTTTCCTCCCTCCTCCTGCCCAGTGAGTCATGCTGGGCTACATGGGGAAGCATAAATTATTTGCAGGATTCACTGTGGGCTAAGAAGGCTGAGGACCACTGCATTGAAGATGCTCATGGTCGTTCATTGACCTGATCCATATGGTGTTCTGTGTCTAGTGCCAGGAAACGTGGCCTGGTTTGCTTTTGCCTCCTGTTTACAGTATGCACCTTTCAGTTGGCTTCTCCTTAGCCTTTCCCAGAGGACCCCACAAAAACCATTAACATTTCCTTTAGGGGAATGACTGCCACCTTTAACTCTTTCACTGGTGGTAGCAGGTTACTTTTGAATGACACATCCTAACTCTGCCAGGTCAAAATCCTCATGGTTCACATTCCTTGTTCGCATTGACGGGGTTTGGAAAGGTTGTGCCAGACAGTATCGTGCCATTGCCCACACGTGTGCGCTGTCTACATAGCAACAACTTGCAAAACACAATTGNCATTTAAGTGTGTTATGTGATTAGGGCAAGTGGGGGGTATGGTCCTGCATGCAGTTTCTGCGCTGTTCTGCTCATCGTTGCTGAGATTCATAGCACCAGAGAATATGATACCACAAGTCCATAATTTTCAAACTTAAACAAAGTATTTCCTTGGACTGGTGACCAAACTAATTTTTATGACATGTCGTTTCAGCAAGGACATTGCTCTATTTCACAGAAGGGTTTCCCATAGATAATGGTTGTTAGTTGGCTGAGTTGGAATCTGACAGGATTAAGGAAATCTAAACTGACAGCTGGTTTTGTGCAAGGAAGCATAATGTGGCTGTTGTTACAAGAGGCAATGTGGGATGTTTGTGCACAAATGCATGACAAGAGGGCTTGCTCTTAGCTGTATATGTATAGCCGCAGTTCAAGCAGCACATCAGGGCTAAATGCCTCGCAGAGAAAACTCCATGTGACTTTTTCATCATGCACAGTTTGTGGTTATGAATATGATTATGTTTTTACTTTCACTATAGTTGTCAGGAACAGATGTTTGAATTCTGGTCAAAATAACAAGGAGCCATGTTGCCGATTACCTTAAAGAGAAGCCAAATCAGCTCACCACTAACGAGTGAGGGTCCGTGGCTAGAGGAGTAGATTGCCTTTCCAGCTCATAGGTATTCACAACTGATACTGCAGAAGCGGTCTGTCCTATCAGAAGCAGCACCTCAGATGCTCATCTTCCATATCCCATCTCCCAGGTTTTGTTTTCTCTGAGCAAACTGCCCAGCAACTGCTAAGCAAGGACATTTGAAAACAAACATAGTTTCAATGGGACAGCACAGCTCAGTGCTCGGAAGCACCACTGCCACTTCTGCTGAACTCAACAGGCACTGAGGCAGCTACCAGTGCTGAAGGTGCCCGTCTGGAAGCACAAAGCATTTCCTAAGTTTTTTTTTCAGTCAGGAGAGATTTTACCATATCAGTTGAGCTCACAGCAGAAAAATCTTAGAAATTGCTTTATTACAGCTCTGTATAAAATCACAGGCTGCACTCTGGCACATTTTGCATGGGTTTTACACTACTGAAACTCTGATAAATACCCCAAAGTAACATTTAATTTTCATCAGTGTCAGCGAGGACATAGCTAAGTCAGGATTTATGAAGTGCTCAGCACAATGGTAGTGGCGTTTTGGTGACACTGATATGATTGAGGCATAAATGTACTCACATGGAACTGACACTTGTCAGTGTTGGCTAAAATAAAAATGGGAAAAAAATGTTCGAAAGAGATGAAAGCAGAGAGACAGGATAAAGGCATGTTAGTGATATACGGTGAAAGCAAAAGAGCTGGTGACTGGCATAAAACATGGTGCTGCAGAGCAGGGCAGAGGGCAGAGAAAGCATCAGGTGTTCCTTTGCCTATGAATGCTGCGAATGTGCAGAGCACCCTGCCCCTACTCTGGCACGTGGAGGACGCAGCTGCCTGGCTGGGTGAGCAAGTCTGAAGAAAGGCATCCAGAGCATTTGGGGCTGACTGGAGCCCAGGTGGCCTTAGGGGTGCAATTTGGACTTGTGCAGTTCCCAAGCCTCGTGCCAGACTGCCCTGGAAACGAAGCCATTCCTGAGCATGAGTGTCAGGTACGCATCGCTGAGCTTGTGCAAATGAAGGACAGAAAGCTGGTGTCATGAAATATGAGATTAGATAGAGCTCAGAGGGTTGTGGTTAATGGTGCGGAGTCGAGTTGGAGGTCAGTAACAAGTGGTATTCCCCAGGGGTCTGTACTGGGTCCAGACCTGTTCAATATATTCATCAATGACCTGGATGAAGGGATAGAGTGTACCATCAACAAGTTTGCTGATGACACAAAACTGGGAGGGGTGGCTGACACGCCAGAAGGCTGTGCCACCATACAGCGTGACCTGGACAGGCTGGAGAGTTGGGTGGAGAGGAACTTTATGAAGTTCAACAAGGGCAAGTGTAGGGTCCT